>JANIJH010000003.1:39521270-39532097 GCA_024520975.1 Erythroxylum areolatum
AGATAGAGAAATGTGTTAGGAATTCAATGCTTCAAAAATTAGGTCATTTGGAGGTCGGACGAAAACGTTATAGCCAAAAGAGTGAGAGGTGTTCAGGTGTGGAGGAGAGCTACAGAGTCACGTCGCAATCGCGATTTCCACGCACCCGTGCAATCTCGCAATCTCGCAATCACGACCTTCGTGAAATTTTCGTTGTTCTCTTTTCTTCCTCCGACCTATTTTGGTAAAAAGGACATAACTTTCACTACAATTTTCAGATTAAGGTTTTTCAAAAACTGTTTTAAAGAGAACTTCTAGACCTACAACTTCTATGAAGACCTCAAATTTTTTTTTTTGCTTATATAAGGGTTAAAACTTAAAATCAATGTAGTTGTCCCGAAAGTCCATCCTAAATAGCATTACAAACTTCTAATGATCATATCTCTCAACTCCATTATCCAAAAATTTCATACTTTATATCAATGGAAAGCTAGAAAGATAAATTATAACTTTCTTGAAGACAATTTTGTCAAAATCTGCCTAAATTAATATAGTAAATTAATGGAAGTTTCAGATCAAAAACTCAACACTGTTACTATTCATTCCTAGAAAATTTCTAGACTTCACTCTCTAAAATCGAACACTTAAAATTTTCATTTCTAATTTTTTTTACTCCATTTCAAACAACTCATTCACCATAAATCCATACTACTCCAAAATATATAAGTTTACTCAAAACCCTTAAAATCGTCAAAAAGTCAGATATTAGATATTCAACTCTGCAGTTCACCATTCTATACTTTTTCCTATATTTTCATTCTCTGCATCTTCTTAATTCTTTTCCTTTAACTATTATTTATACACTCATTCCCATCTCAGACCATTATTTTACAACTACCCTTCAACTCAAACACCACTTTTTTGATCATCTCTAAGAAACGCATCCACTCACGTATACACATGCATATATATATACATGCGTAGTGAAGAACAGAGCATGATAGCATATCACCTTTTTCATACTACAATTTTCTATACTAATCCCATACAACATTTCATTTCTATTTCAGACTTCTAAAATCATTTCTACATCACCTGATCACTAATAATCTATCAAATACTAAATAACACTATATCCATATTTTTCATCCCATTTTCACAGTAGCCATGTATATACATGAAATTCCATGTTCATACAGATAACAGTAATTCATTAAATTCATTTCATGAATCTATAACTCTAAAGGATTTATTCAATTCTTACTTATTAAAAACTCAAAGATCTTCAACTATCCCAAAACCCTAAACTCCATATAATTCACGTACACCACTGTATAAATGACCAGCTTTAGTTTTTTGTTCTTCTTAGGGAAAAAGAAAAAATAGCAAAGTGGAAGTGGTGTAGGAACAAGAAGAGCAAAGCTAACTTTTGAAAGGTATTTGATGAAAACTTTGTGTTTTGGAAGGAAATTTGAAGGAGGTGGCTACGAAGAAGGTGACTACGAAACAACACTTAAACATATAACTTATCCTCTTTTTGCTCTTTGAAATCAAGCTCACTCTCAAACAAAAATACCACAGCCATTTAACTAAATCAGTGACACTTGTCACTTTTATAATACCCAAACTCTAACTTACTTTCTTCTTGACTAATTCCTTTAGTCTCATCTTTACAATCTAACTATCTGCAATCATCATTATTTCCTATTCTCTCCTTTTTTTCCATAAATTTCTATAATTCTCTATAATTTCTGAAAATAAATCCTAAAATCATCAAAATTAAAAAATATCACAATTCCACTAACCCGTAAAATTTCCAATGTAAAAACATTCCTAATTCTCAAAAATACACAAATCAATCCAATTATACCCAGAATTATTCATGAATACATATACAATTATTTTCATGCACAGATAAATTCACTATTCATGTATATGTGCATGGCATATTATGCATGAGCATGAAAAAGCATTTCTAAGCCCCTCATAAATCACTCACATTTACTATTTTAACCTTCCCACAGGTAATGGGATGTTACAATCACACTACTTATTCACACCATGAAATTATGGATGAGGATGATTGAGAAGAGAGTGAGAAAGAGTGCACCTATCTCGGAGAACTAATTTAGTTTTATGCTAAATAGGTATACGAAAGAAGCCATATATCTCATTACATGATTAATGGATTATTATATGGACAGATAGCAGGACCAATATATGGTTTTCATTATATTAAAGAAGGCTTACAATAGGGTATCTAGGGAAGTTATGTGGAAGTGTTTATAAGATAACGGAGCTTATGTTGCCTATATGCGAGTTATTTGGGATATGTATAAAGGTGTTGAGGCCATAATAAGGATGATTAGAGGAGACAGAGCATTTTCCTATCGATATGTGATCCAAGCCTTAGTACTTACCCTTGGAGATCAAATCAAAAACATAATCCAAGGATTGCAATATAGGTTGCAACCTCGGGTCGTCTCACTTAAGTGGAACCTAAGTAAATGGACCTAAGCTAACCTATATGTCATGAAATGCGAGCTATATTGGTAAGGAAGGGGGGGTTTGTCTTTGGAAATCTTAACTAAATTAAAAGGAATTATAAGAAAAATTTGTGAAAAAGTATTTTTGGATTTTTAGGAATGTAAAAACAGGAAGATAAAGACAATGATCAAATGATGGTAATATCCTTTTGAAAATGAGCTTTAGCTATCATAGTTCGAAATAAATTTTCAATGGGAGTGGGAATCACTAAGTTTCAAATGGGTAAACCTTAAAGAACTCTTTAAGTCCAAAGTCTTAATCAATGAACTCCATTTCTTAAGACCTTGTTAAATGCCCTTAGTGTGTATAGTGGGCAAGTCAATGCAACAAGTCATTTGGGATCTCAAATCAACTAAATATCAATCACAACTATGCAAGATAAAAGAGATTCAACAAGATCACAAATAGACATATATGAGACTTCATATATTTAAGTTCAAAGTTCTACATCAACAAATCCCAACAACATAATGAATATCTAACACTTGATTAAACTCTAATCAAGAATGTTCAATTACAAATTACATATCCTAAACCTAGGAGTTCATAAATCATAGCTAAATATGGATTAAGCTACTCCCCTTTTAAGCCTGTTGAACTCAAGCCATTGCTACATCTTTAAAAGGATCGAGGTGTCTAGCCAAGCATAGCTCCAAGAGAATTCACAACCGAGAACCCACTAGAGATACCTATGGTAGCAACCGACGGTGGAAAAATGGACCAAATATGGTGCAGAAGAGAGAACAAAGGTGTGTGTTGATGGAGATGCAAGAGAGATGATGGAAAGTGTGAGTGAAGTGTCAGCCCTCTCTTTCTCTCGTTAACTTCCACAAAACGGGATGATGGATTGGGTTGCATAGTCAGATACTTTGCCAAAAATCGTCCGAGCCTGCGCCAATTCGAAGGTTTCGTCATGGCAAGAAGATATGTCGTTGCGGCAAACTTTTCCCAAAAGATTTTATTAACTCAGCTTCAGCTTTTTCCATGGCACAAACATAATATTTGCCTCGGTGAACTTTTCGTGAAAGGTCTCTGCCATAACTCTTTAGACTTCGCCGCAACGAACTTTCCTGTTGCCCTGTTGACTTGTTGACTTGTCGTCTTTAGCCTTCACTCCTTGGCTTTACTTCTTGAATCTCCTATAATAAAAAAAATGGTAGTTTGTAGTATCAATTGTTCTGAAAATCAATTTAGTGCAATTACTAATCATTTGTGACAATTTTACCCTCAAACTACATAAATTAAAGGCAAGCACTCAAGAGTTATATTAAGCGTAAAATCTGAAAATAAAAGCCAAGAAGTGTAATAAAAACCTTGAAATTGTGACCAATTGATATAAGAAACTTAAGTTCAGTCAAATTCCCCCACACTTAGACCTTTGTACTCTTGGACAAAGTTTATAAAAGTCAAAGAGACTCAAGCGTAAAAGAAAATTCTGACCATGCTTAAAAATGAGAGTAGAAAAGCAGTTAAGTCACTTCCTCATAAATCAACCCAAGAAGACTTAAAAATCGTTAAGAAAATAAACACTATAAGCATTTAATCTAAGAGATTGGGCAAAAGAGATTTCCCTCAAGGAAATGTGTTTAATCTCTCAACTCATTGTCTTGGAATAATTTCACTCTACAATCTGCTTAGTTCATTCCCTTCCATAAGCTTGTGATAATTCTACCTCTCCTCTATGAGAACTATAATTTTGAAAATCAAGAGTACTTTTCAAGGTTGTAATGTACGGAAGACTAAATGAAACGGATTGAATAAAAGAAAGAAAAATGAGTACATACACCACAATTACTTGTCTCATGAAACAAACTCCAACTATAAGTGAGAAAATATTTACAAAAAACAACAATCATAATTTAAAACATTTTATTACATTTCTCTTTTGATAAAACTTTCTGCTTTTTACTTGTTAAAATATTTTTGGAATTTTTGGAACTCCTTTTCTTTCTTTTATTTTTATAGAAACCCTTTCTCTTTTTTTAAAGCTTAAACTACAGATGAGATACTCATAATAATTGTGAAATATGCATGCACTTAAAAGAAGGCTCAAAGGGGCTAGTAAAGGTTAAGTGTTTGGGTTTATGTTTGGGTAAGTAGGGTTCGGAAAGAAATGCCTCTATCATATTAACAAATTTTTAGTTCAACAAGCTTTGATTAAGAATTAAAACAAGTTCTAGAGAGATACAAAATTAAACAGATATATGCAACAATGAAAGAATTCAGGCCCAAATATCCTTCTACCAAACTTAGCATCTCAATTAAGCAATCTTAAGGTTTAAAAACTCATAATGCTACTCTCTTAACATACCCTCACTTGCTTTCTGTGAAAACATTAAAAATGAAATTAACCGAAATCAACTATCATTTAAAAGCATAGATGGTGTTTTCAAAAACACAAGGAGCACTTTGAAATTATAAAATCTTCAAGACACAAAAGTTAAAAGAATCTAATTAGGGAGAATTATTGAAATGAGGAAATTTAAAATAGTTTCTTTAATAAGGATAGCGTCGTCACTATGAAACATCAAATTCGTAGCATCGTTGCGGCGAAATCAAGAGTTCGCCGTAGTGAGAAATGATTGAAACACTTTAAACATGCAATTGTCCTCAATTACCAAGTTTGAAAATGTGCATATGATGCACTAATGACTTGCACGAGTGGTTAAATGGCCAAAAATGATGCATAAACAAGAATTGTCAAATTAGAACAACGTCCCCCACACTTAAACATCATATTGCCCTCATTGTGCAGAAAATTAAAACAATTATGCATTGAAAAGGAAGTGTAAGGCCATTGAAGAACAACACATCGGAAAAAGTACAAAAAGAATTATATAAATAACCAGCCATTAATTTTGTACATGAAAAAAATGTAATTGAGTATCCGACAAATCAAAAAATAAAAAAAACTAAATAAAACACATAGAACAAGTGACTCGAGCTACTCTATTGTATGATCATCCTCAGAGCCAGAGGGACCTGCTACCGATGTGCCTGCGCTGGTTAAGGGGTCATCTTCATGAAAACGGAGCTGAAAATGAAAGTTCTTGGCGAGCGATGCATCCATCTGTAGACGATATCACCACTCCTGATCATATAATGCCTCTCTCTCCTTCTGCCTGGCTATCTCCTGAAAGAGAGTGTCGCAGAGATGAGCAATGTAACATCGGACTCTCAGAGCCCTTTTGTGTTGTACTATATTTGGAGATATATGGTTGCATATATGTTCAAAGAGGTATTTAAATCATTTGGGTGTATATGTTAATGATTTATAATGTTATATGCCCTTACATAAACTTAGAATTGATCGGTATGCAGAATCTTGGAGATTTCCGACATATGTGCTTTTAAGTGGATAAAACCGAGTCCATTGGATGGATATGACCATGGTGGTTAAATTAAATGAGTTCTAATGCCTTAGAGGTGATTAGACATGATTTATAGACACACTGGACTCTTAGAAAGCTTAATTGGAAAAGTTGATGCACATAAGGGCTTACTTGCAAATTGTCAAAAGTTAAAGGACTTAAATGTAATTTTTCAATTCTTGGAGGACCAATTTGTAATTTTATAAAGTTGAGGGGCTTAATTATAATTTTGAAAAGTTCGAGGACCAAAATTAAAATAAAAGTTTTGGTGATTCCCAAATTTTGGGCTCAATTGCAAATTTAGGAAAAGTTTGGAGCATATAATGGTAATTTCACATAACTAAGGGCAAATTGGTAAATTCACCATGTTTCGTCAAAGAAGAGTCAAATTCTAGACTCTTCAACATGGTGTGGCCATGCAACCCCTTTATTTAGACATTAAAACATTTAGTTTTAATTAAAAGAAAGAAGAAGAAAGGAGAAGAGAGGAGGAGTAGAGTTTTGGCTATACATAAAATTCCACCATCTTTTTGATTCTTCAAGTCAAACTAAGGTGTTCCAAGCTAATTTGGGGTCAAGGAACTCAAATCTATCCTTAGATTTGAGAAATTCTCAAAGGATTTGAAGATATCACTAAAGGAAAGTATAGGTAAATTTTGTCTCATCTCTCTCTACACTATGATTTTGAGTTTGGTATTAAGATATGTTGTTCTCCATGCTTGAATATGCATGAAACATGGTTTAGAGGAATGAAATGTGACACAGAGAGGATATTTAAGTTAAAACTGAAATTGTCCCCTTTAGGTGAAAGTTGGTGAATTTTTGAATATCTTTTGAAATTGATAGTCAAAATGAATTCTGTGGTGCTAATTATACATGTATGATGTGAATTGATGATGAAGAAGGAACAAGATGTGTGTTTGTTAAGTTTAGGTCGAAATGGTAGGAGAAGAAGTGGATTAAGGTAATGAGTTGTGTAATTGATAAATGTAGCTTAAATGAAAGGATTTGGTTTGAATGGACGA
The DNA here is from genome assembly GCA_024520975.1 of Erythroxylum areolatum. Lineage (NCBI taxonomy): Eukaryota > Viridiplantae > Streptophyta > Magnoliopsida > Malpighiales > Erythroxylaceae > Erythroxylum > Erythroxylum areolatum. Next base: position 39,528,193 of record JANIJH010000003.1, read on the forward strand.
GTAGAATGTGTCATTGATTGGAAGTGTTTACTATATAACAAGATAGAAGCATGAATTACTAAGATAAAGTCTTGAAAATGTAACTTGAAAGTCAAGCACATTAGGTGTTTGTTAAAATGCCTAAGTGAACTTGGCTTAGGATTTAAAGCTTTGAAATGTTATGCATCGAAAATGCTTTCATGTTTACTTAGAGTGAACTTCAATTGTTTCTTAGATTGAAGAGTAATGATCTAATGTGCTTAGATAAAGATGAGCTTAATTATGTTTTGAAATGAGTAAATATTGGATTAAAGGCATTAAATGCCTTAGAAAATGCAAAAGAAAAACAAATGTGGATAGTAAGGAAGTAACCATGTGAGGAATCTAAGTGTTGAATCCTATAGCTCAAAGAGAATGATATTGTAATTTATAGTAATTTCATTTTATGTCTTTTATGTATAAAGGCTTGGGAGCTAGGAATCAAGGGGCTTATACCGAGAATTTTTGAAGGCAAAGTAGTGCACACCTTCTTTTAAGGTGAGTTGGGGAACCATATTTCTCATATGGGATTAGATCACTCTAAGACGTGTATGATGACTTGTATGTGAATTTTGGACCTAGGGAATGCATAGTAGAATTTAATCTCCAATAGATGCTAATATATTTTTGTATTTAATAAACAATAATGTTTCATTTATCGGTTGGACTGATAAATAAAGGCATGATGCCTTACTTGATTTTTGATAATTAAATGTTGCATATGATTTTTGTGATTGGTTAGGAAACAATTGGCCAATTGTGTGCTGGGCACAACTGATTAAGCGACCCCCGTACCCTTGACACTGGTACATTAAAGTTGAGTCACCGTATCGAAACCTTTCTATGGGACTTGCGGGTGATTCTACACCTAGGATCTAGATATCGACGAGGTCATCACCTAGTGTCATGATGCTATTGTCGACTGTAGTCTAAACTCACCACGGATGAAAATCGAGCCAACATTGAGTATCAGTGGTTGTGCACATTAGTTTGGCCAACTAATTGTGTCACACATGATTGTTTTGGCTTATCCGAATGTTGGTTTTCCTACTGAGATTTGATTGATACATATGATGTTTTTATGCTTTTGTGTACTGGAGCTAAGACCTATGTTCACTGAATGAGTGAGTTAATAGGCTAGGCCTATGGTTCCTATTATGCATTGAGACTTAGGATGGGCCTATGTGTTTTCTATGTGATATATATTCACTTCATAAGTTATCTACACCGTCTTGGTACAAATCAAAATCTATTTGTGATATATGTCCTTCCTACTCACTGAGTAACTATTGTACTCACCCCCTCCGCTTTCTAACCATGCAGGTTAATTTAGTGAGCTTGAAGCTCTGTGAGGATCGTGCAACTTTTTGACACTTTTGGGGTATTTTGGCACGTAGGTAGTTTATGTTTTGTACTTTGGATTGTTTAATGTCTCATAAACTGTGTTATGTAGTTATGCTTTATGACTTTGTAAGTTAACTTTTGACTGTCTAATGTTTTATAAATGATTTTATGTATGAATTTTCAATACTACTATTGAGATTGCCTTGAGTGAACTTTAGAGTCTAAGTTGTGGTTTGATGTGAATATAGAAGTGTGTTTGAAATCGTTTGTAGGTTTTGGGATTTTTTAAAATACAGTCGTTATGCTACCTAAATTTTTTTTAAAAAGAGACATTCAGATAGCCTTGCATAGTTAGATTAAGGATACTACAAGTGTCCTTAGCCCGAGTATGCAGCAGTTGTCATAGGCCCGATGTGGTACCGGGTCGTGACATTATAGACTAGCCAACTTAGATTGCATTATTTTCCATCCATATTGAACTGTAGCTTTAATACTTCTTCTATAATTGAACAAATATTTTGTTATCTACATTGTAGTCAAATGTATGTGGGAGTTTATATTGAACGCAAGGTTACGAGTGCATAATATTTCATAAAATAAAAGAGTTTTCAAATATTTTAATTGAATTATTAGAATATATAATATTTTTACTTCACCAAATTAGTTCAAAGTAATTGATTTTTTCTTTATTGTACACCTAAAATAATAAATTAATTTTTAGATTAGTAAAATAGATCTATCAAAAGAAATGCTATAATCATTTGGTATTACCCATTTTAGTTGTACTTGGCAACGTGCAAAAAAGAATTACAAGATTGAACTAACCAATTAATCTTTTTAAGGAAGCTAATTCATGCGTAGATCATCTAGTAAAGTTAGCCTATACTTAATATTATGATATACTCCTCATTGTCCCTAAAGCCTTTAATCTCTAAGATAGCATGGAGCCTTTACTTCATTCATTTTACTATATATAGACATAGAAATTTTAAGGAAGCAAATTCAAGTGAAATTTTCTTTAGTTCATCTTATGATTATTTCTCATTTCTCAAAGTAACCAATTACTAGTCCATTGATAATTATAGATGGACTTCTTTAACTCTCATTTCTTTTTTTTTAATAGGAAATTTTGGTTTTGACCTTAAAAGGGAAGCTAAGATAGCAAGAAGATCTTATTGAAACATAAAAGTACATATAAAAAAGAAACCTAAATAGATTTTTGACATTCCTTTTTTAATAAGAAAAGAATGGCAATGTCCTTAGAGAGGAAGTCAAGGTAGAAGACCTTTTTGTAACTTGAAAGTGTAGATAAACAAAAACGCACAGTCGTAAGATACAATAAAAGAGATCTCCCTTTATATTAAAAGAGAACTAGAAACAATAGTGATTTTATTTTGCAAGATATGATATTAGGATTTTGTTGTAGTCAGGGTCGACCTTGAGCAAGGACAAGAAAGGCCCGCACTCAGGGCCCACACATACTAGGAGCCTACTAATTACAAGTTATTTTACAGCATAGGAGTTTTTCACTTGAGTGAAACAGGTATGGAAGGAGTTATTCTTTTTCAAAGATTTAAAAGAATTTATTTAGGAAGCCAATATCAATCTTAATTTGGTAAAAAAAAAGTTTGCTCCATCACTATACGTGAAAAACTTCTTTTTGGGAGGTAAAATAACAGTGAAAGCGGGCATTTCAAAATAAAATTGCTCTAGCTAACTGCTAGAATTCATATTTTTTTAATTGAAATTTGGTTAGAGCAGGCCTTAAATTAAAAACTTCTACCTTGGCCTTGCCTCTATCAACATCATTTCCATCTAAGTAAGAAGCACATATCATATTCTCTCAAGCCTCATTTTTTTATTTTCTTACTTTAAAATTTAGATTTTCTCACTACCTCTTTTGATATGAAGACTGAGTAAAAAATTCCAATTTGATTATAATATAATAAAATTTCAATCTTGGGTTGAATTTCTTTTGAATTGAAATCTATATTCAATTTTGGGTATAATTTATCTTTCTTTTATTCTTATTTCAATTGTAGTTTATTTGCATAAATTGAAATTTATTAATTTGATTATATATGATATTTTTCAATTGCAATTTTAGGCATAATTTCAATTTGAATTGAAGTTTATTCAATAAATTTTCTCTCTTTCATTTCATATATATCATATTGATACTTTTTATACCTTATTTCTTCTTCAATTGCAATTTATCTCTTTCTTTTGTCAAGTTATAATTAACATTTTTTATTTACGAATTTGAGTGATTTTGTATGTATAAATTTAATTTTGTAAATTATTGATAAAATTTGGTTTCAATATTTATATTGTAATATCTTTATACCTTGTTTTCTTCTTCAATTGTAATTTGTCTCTCTTTCTTTTGTTAAGTTATGATTAACATTTTTTATTTACGGATTTGAGTGATTTTGTATGTTGGACCCTGATCTTTGAGTAGAAATTAGAAATATTAAATGAACTTGAATGAGTGTGTTAGTATATGTATTGTGTTAAAGATGTATTTATGTTTAAAGGAAATT
>JANIJH010000003.1:39535902-39546790 GCA_024520975.1 Erythroxylum areolatum
ACATGAGCTACTCTATACGATGATCATCCACAGAGCCTAAAGGACCTGCTCTCGATATGCCAGCACCGCTCAAGGGGTCATCTTCATAAGAAAAGACCTGAAAGTGAAGGTGCTTGGCAAGCAATGCATCCATCCGCCGATGATACTACCTCTCCCAATCGTATAACTCCTCTCTGTCTTTCTGCTTGGCTATCTCCTAAAGGAGAGTGTCGCGAAGATGAGCGAGGTCTGCAAAAAAACCATTGACTTTACCAACAAGGGTCTGTAAAGTCATGAGTTCAGGAGCATCCGGAACTGAAGGGTCATCCTCACTTGGTACCATAGCTATAGAACTTGGACCAATATCAAGAACCTAGGTGGAAGGTTAAGGTGGGTGAATGGTGTGTTATTTGATAGGTATGTACCTAAAAAAAGGGGCCGGGTCGAAATAGCTATCATTGTTGAATTTCGAGACATTGTGTGCCCGAAATATGTCAGTGATAAGATGTGGAAAGGTAATGGCATTGGTCAATTTTGAGGTGGTGATGGAGTCATGTAAAGCGGAGGCAATGACATTAGTTATATCGACTGGGTGACTAGTCATTAGGAGGTATATATGGAGGGTTTGCTATTTGGTGACATAGGCGAGGTGGGTGGTCGGGATGATATTGTTATAAACAAGATAGAGCCAAGGATGAGTTGTAGGTCAGAGATCAGATCCCTTAAGGTACAATTGATAGTATCTTGGGCGATGCCATGCAATGCCCTCTTGACATAGGGTGCGAATTACATTGTCGGAGGGGTAATTATGTATCAATTGGTTATAATGGCAACGGAGAATGGGAGGAAGGTTGTAATGGCAGGGAATGCTAGCGGGGGTGAATGCATTGGGGGCTTTAACACCATGGAAATTAATTTCCATGGTGTTTTGGAATCGAGCATATGTGTAGAAATGGAAAACGAATTTATCGTTGCCTTAGTCTTGGGGTTTGACTAATCCTGTAAGTTGAGAGTTGACTCGTTATTGGACAAAGGGATTGTTGGGGGGAGCTAAAGGGAAAGGTCACTCTTTGATGAATGGCCTAGTGTCTACTTTTTTAGCTAATTGGGCAAAAGTGAAATTATTCGAAGAATCAGAATCACGAGGGGGATTAGGAGGGGCAATGGGGGTACTACGGCTTGGAAGCTTAACACGAGGCATTGTTCTGCAAAAGTCCACATGGAAATAGAATATAAACAAAGGATTAAAACAACTATCCTAAAGAAAATGAAACTAAAATGGAAAATAGAAAAAGAGAAAAAAATAATAAACTTAACCTACCCTAAACAATAGATAAACTAAGAAGAAATAAGGAAAAGAGAAGGAAATTTACGAAAAGAGAGGAGAAATCACGAGAAGAGTCAGAGGAGAGGGAACGTCTGGAGTGCCACGACGAAGAAAGAGGGGAAAAGACGAGAGGGGGGAAGGGGTTGGGGGTTATATATAGGTTTTTAGGTTGGAAATTACAAAAGAGGATAGAAGGAATACAAAGGGTTAAGAGAAAATACGGGTGGAAGGGTAATTTCACCACGTCAATTTTGCGCAAATTAAACTTTCACTACGGCGAACTTAACCCTAGTCACAAAATCCAGTGAGATAGCAATGTTTCGTCGTGGCGACATGAACTCACGGTGCAGCGAAATTAACCCAAAAGGAATAAGGAAGAATGCTGGGAAGTTCATCGCGACAACATGGAATTACATCGCAGCGAAATTAACCCGAAAGAAATTGAAAGAAATGACATTGTTCGCCATAACGAAGAGACGTGTTCATGCCACGACGAAGTTTCAGAAAAAAAATAGTAAGGGACTTTCACCGGCAACGTGGAATCCACGTTGCGGCAAAATTTTCCTGAGAGCATCATGAAGGAAAACAAGATAAGTTCACTATGGCAATGAGGACTTAACGCCGCGATGAAAATTACCCGAAAGGAAAACAAAGAAAGGCAGAAATGAAAGACTTGACTTACAAACATACAAAAGACTCAAGCTGGATACTCAATTCACTTAGACTTCATATACAAAGTCTTTAGGCACCAGAATAACTTAAGAAAACAAATTGTAACCCAATCAATCTCATCAATTTCCTCAAACATGGAAGATGTATCATGCATCAAGCCAAAAAGCACAACGAACATAAAAGGAAGAGGAATTATTGAATTGAAAAACTGCGTAAACTAAAAGTTAAATATAGATCTTACTAAATTGGTCTCTCCCCCACACTTAGTTAACATACTAATGCATCCACAATGTCATACTCAATTATAGAGAAAAAGTAAGCAAGCAAGTGAAGGGAAAAAATGACCTGATGATTACGGAGGATCCTAGGTCTCTTGGTGAACGTGTGGGAGATAACTATGCTGTGGTGAGACAACTTGGCCACAAGCCACTTCGGTGTTAACGTCCACATTTCTCGATTCACCTAAAACATTAGCGAAAAACCCTTCTTTTAAGGGGCCATCAGTGATAATCAAAGCATTCAATGGGTTCAGTGCAGAGTTAGAGTAAACATGTTGGAGATCAAACTCAGAGCATGCATCATCAATAACAATATCAAGCATGATAACACCTAAAAGTGAATAATCCTCATGGGGGTGTTTCATAGCTTCATACATATTAAAACTCACTTGTTGATCTGCTACCTCCAAGATGATTATACCTTCTTTCATGTTAATCATAGTACTAGCAGTCTTTAAGAAGGGCCTACCAAGAATCAAGGTAGTGTCCTGCACAACTTCAGAAGACATGTCAAGTACATAGAAATCGACTGGAAAGACCAAACCCTTTACCTGGACCACGATGTCCTCTATAATGCCCACTGGATGCCTAAGAGACCTATCAGCCAATTGCAACACTACAGATGTAGACTTAAGACTTTTAATGCCTAATGACGTATGGACAGACTTAGGCATCACATTGATTGCTACCCCTAGATCTAGCAAGGCTCCTCCTATGGTAATTTTTCCTATTGTGCACGGAATGGTGAAAGATGCAGGGTCTTGGAACTTAACGAATATTTGGGGTTTGAAAAGTGCAGACACATTTGAGCCAACTTGTACTCATTCATTAGGTCTAAACTTTCTTTTGTTAGTGCATAAGTCCTTAAGATATTTATCGTATGCAGGAACCCTTTTCACTAGATCAAGCAAAGGGATGTTGACTTTTATTTTCCTAAACAAGTCAATGACATCTTTCTCATGTTTAAAATCAGTCATCCTTTTGCTAAGCAAATAAGAATTGGGAAAAGGAAGGTCTTTCAGGCTTACCTCCTTGTCATTTGCTTCTTGGGCTCCTTGCTTACTTGATTCCTAGTTAGTTTCAGAGTGTGCTTCCTTACTCTTCGATTGTTTTGACTCCTTTTCAGTCAAAAGTGCTCTCTCCTTGTAACTTTCGAACTTCTTAACTCTCTCAGTTATTGAAGGCAATTCTCTACTCTCAATCTCCTCTTCATCTTCTCCCTCATCTTGATTTCTGAACCTCACTTGTTTCCCATTGTGGAGACTTATGGCATTCAAGCTTTTGGGGTTCATAACAGTATTGGAGGGGATAGCTCCACTGCTTCTCGCTTGATTCTCACTCATATTGTTGGATAATTGGGTGACGTAGGAGTTTATATTCTCGGCTTTCATCTCCCATTGCTCCATTCTCTTTTCTAGAGCATTAAATTGAGCAGCAGCTTTAGAGGAATCCTATTGAATGAGAGAGGCTATTGCATTGAACTGGTTGTTGTTTGAAGTCCTTTCCTCCTTAATCAGCGCCATCATATTATGCAAAAGTTAGTTGGTGTCTTCTTTTGGTGGAACAGTCAGAGCTTGTTGTTAGTTGTGGAATTGGTTTATAAACGTACTAGCTCCCCCACCTTTTTATAATCTGTTCAGTCCTCTTCCTTCCTCATTCCTCCAACTGAGTCTGGGATTTGCTTTCCATCCCTCATTATAGGTGTTCGAAGAGGGTCCCATTTTTTATTGGGGCCGACCCTGATATATAGCAGATACCTCTTCATATCGACCGGGCAGACACTGGATATGTGCATTAGTGACCCATAAGTATCACAACTGGGTGAAGTAAGATCCATAGAAGGTGTTGGGCGATGCACATTCATGTTTTTCAGTTCTGCAGTGATGAAGGATAACTGTGAGGTCACTTTACTCTCCAAGGAGTCAACTTTAGACTCTAGATCCTCCATTCTCCTAGATTGGGCTATCAAAGCTTCTAACTCATGTACTCCTTTGGTATCTCTAACACTATACTGTTGATGATTTAAAGCCATCTTCTTGATCAAATCCCATGGCTCTGAAGCTGTAAGGTCAATTAAGGAACCTCCCGATGCCGCATCCAGCATACCTTTATCTTGACCTTTCAGTCCATCATAGAAATACTGCACTAGCTGCTCATCCGATATTTGATGGTGGGGCATCTGGATAACAAATCTTGGAAGAGGTTCCAATAGTCATAGGGTGACTCGTCGTAATCTTAACATGTTGAATAGATCTCCTTTCTCATTGAAGACATTCTGGAGGCCGAAAAATATTTCTCCAGGAATGCCTTTCGTAGATTGACCGAACTATGATATACATTAGCCACATGTCTCGGGAGGCTCATATACCACTCCCCTACTTTTCCCTTTAAGGATAGGTGAAAAACCTTCCATAATACTTGATTGAGTGAAGCTCCCACAGGTTTCATACCTTGACAAATCATTGATAAAGATTGCAAATGGATGTAGGGATCTTCTCCTGTCAAGCCATGAAATTTAGGAAGAGAGTTAATGAGCAAACCCTTAACTTCAAAATTTATGTCAAAATTAGGACAAGCAGCAGTAAATGGGTTATAGTTCACATAAGAGGTAGTTGCTTCCCTAATGATCCTTCTTCTTTGATTTCCATTATTCTCACCAACTCGCTTCTGCTCCCCGTTACCTCTTTATCACCATTCCTAGGTTGATTAGCATTAAGGTTATGGTTTTGTAGAAAAGCTGGGTTCTCAGCCATGATCACTCCTTCTATCGATTCGCTCTCACTACTTGGCTGACTAGACTCTTCTTTGACAACTACCTAACTTCTCTCTTTTTCTCTCCTCTCCTTTCTAATCTTTCTCAAACGTCTCTCAATTTCAGGGTAGAAAGGCAAAAGTTTAGCTCTCCGGGGCATGCACAAGAACAATTCAAATAAAAATAAAATGTAACAAAATTACTTGCAATCACACAAAGTTAAACAAAAAGGCGAGATGTGATGGATGCAAGTGTGTAGGTGTATGAAAGTATATGTGAGAGTAAAGTATGCAAGTAAAATGTGTACGTATCAAAAAGCAGTTAAGGAAATGTTCAAAACTATGTGGGTACAAAAATGCTAAGTATGAAAAGTGCAAAAAGTTCAGTATCTTGTTTGTTTGTGTTTTCAAAATTTTATGCTAAGTAAAGAAAATGAAATCCTAGACTATTGACAAGTATGAAACTAAACTATCTAAAATGCAATCTAAACAAAGGTTCCTAACCTCACTTAGCAATAAAAATGAAAAAAGCTAACCAAGAGAACCAATCGCTTGGTTCCTCGGCAATGATGCCATTTTGATCCGAGCCTTAGTACTTACCCTTGGAGGTCAAATAAAAAATATAATCCAAGGATTACAATATAGGTTGCAACCTTGGGTCATCTCACTTAATCGGAACCTAAATGAATGGACCTAAGCTAACCTATATGTCATGAAATGCAAGCTAAATTTGTAAGGAAGGGGGGTTTTTTTGTCTTTGGAAATCTTAACTAAATTAGCAGGAATTATAAGAAAAATGTGTCAAAAACTATTTTTGGATCTTTGGGAATGTAAAAATAGGAAGACAAAGACAATGATCAAATGATGATGATATCCTTTTGAAAATGAGCTTTGATTATCATAGTTCGAAATCAATTTTCAATGGGAGTGGGAATCACAAAGTTTCAAATGGATAAACCTTAAAGAAATCTTTAAGTCCAAGGTCTTAATCAATGAACTCCATTTCTTAAGACCTTGTTAAATGCCCTTAGTGTGTGTAATGGGTAAGTCAATCCAACAAGTCACTTTGGGATCTCAAATCAACTCAATATCAAACACAAATATGCAAGATAAAAGAGATTCAACAAGATCACAAATAGACATATATGAGACTTCATATATTTAAGCTCAAAGTTCTACATCAACAAATCCCAAAAACACAATGAATATCCAACACTTGATTAAACTCTAATCAAGAACGTTCAACTACAAATTACAAATCCTAAACCTAGGAGTTCATAAATCATAGCTAAACATGGATTAAGCTACTCCCTTTTTAAGCTTGTTGAACTCAAGCTATTTCTACATCTTTAAAAGGATCGAGGTGTTTAGCCAAGCATAGCTCCAAGAGACTTCACAACTGAGAACCCATTGGAGATACCCATGGTAGCAATCGACGGTGGAAAAATGGACAAAAATGGTGCAGAAAAGAGAATAAAGGTGTGCGTTGATGAAGATGAAAGAGAGATGATGGAGAGTGTGAGTGAAGTGTCGGCTCCCCTTTCCCTATTGTTACTTAGCCTAAAATAGGTATTTTTCACAAAACGGGTTAATGGATTGGGTTGCACAGTTGGTTACTTTGCCAAAAATGGTCCGGGTTTGTGCCAATTTGATGGTTTCGCCACAGCGAGAAGATGCATCACCGCGGTGAACTGTTTTCAAAAAATTTTATTAAGTCAACTTCAACTTTTTCCGCGGCGCAAACATAATCTTCGTCGCGATGAACTTTTTCCAAAAGGTTTCTACAGTAATTCTTTAGACTTCGCCATGACGAGACATCAACGTTGTCGCGGTGAACTTTCCTATTGCCCTGTTGACTTGTCATCTTTGGCCTTCACTCCTTGGCTCTACTTCTTGAAGCTCCTACAATAAAAAAATGGTAGTTTGTAGTATCAATTGTTCTAGAAAATTAATTTAGTGCAATTACTAATTATTTTTGACAATTTTACCCTCTAACTATATAAATTAAAGGCAAGCATTCAAGAGTCAAAATAAGCATAAAATTCGAAAATAAGAGCCAAGAAGTGTAATAAAAACCATGAAATTGTCACCAATTGATATAAGCAACTTGGGTTCAATCAATGGGTACTTAAGAAGGATAGAATATATACTGCAGATCTCCTTTTTTGGAAAAAGCAACCAGCACTAATGGTACTTGGACAGTGGCTGCTCGTGACATATGACCGGAAGAAGGTCTATATTGCTAGACCTCCAACATAAGCAAGGAGGATCGATAACTTTTAGAGACAACCAGCAGGGCAAAATAGTTGGAATCGAAAAAATTGGTAAAGATTCTTTTTCGTCTCTTGATAATGTTATGCTAGTTGAAGGCTTAAAGCATAATCTAATTAGTGTAAGTCAATTATGTGATTCTGGTTTTGAAGTATCCTTTAATCAAAATTCTTGTGTATTGAAAAACAAGGATGATTCCTTATTCTTTTATACCAAGAGACGAAATAATCTCTATAAAATTAACTTAGATGATTTGAAAAGTCAAAATATTTCATGTTTTATGTCAACAGATGAGGAAACACTGATCTAGCACAAACTAGGTCATGTTAGTTTTAAACATATTTCCAAGTTAGTAGACATGATTTGGTAAGAGGATTACCAAAGATAAGTTTTAATAAAGATTTCTTTTGTGAGAGTTGCCAAAAAGGAAAGCAAGTTAAAACATCTTTTTCGTCTAAAAATATTGTAACTTCGTTTAGACCTCTAGAGCTGTTACATATAGATTTGTTTGATCCAACCAGAACACTAAGTCTAGGTGGAAAGAAGTATGGCCTTGTAATTGTTGATGATTTCATTAGATTTTGTTGGATATTGTTTTTATCACTTAAAGATGAATCTCTTAGATGTTTTAAAGTTTTATCCAAAAAGTTACAAAATGAAACAGGAATTTCTATTGCTGGAATTAGGAGTGATCATGGTGGAGAATTTGAAAATAAAAAAATTCAAAATGTTTTGTGAAGAGAATGGAATTTTCCATAATTTCTTTGCTCCTAGAACTCCTCATCAAAATGGAGTTGTAGAAAGAAAGAATATGACAATTCAGGAAATGGCAAGGACTATGCTATCTGAAATGAATCTTCCTAAGTATTTCTAGGTAGAAGCTGTAAATACAGCTTGTTATATTCAAAATAGAGTATTGTTGTGACCTATTTTAAATAAAAATCCACATGAATTATGGAAAGAAAGAAAGCCAAATATATCTTACTTCCATCCTTTTGGTTGAAAATGCACTATATTGCATACAAAAGAAAAGTTAGATAAATTTGATTCTAAGATCAATTCAGGAATTTTTCTAGGATATTCAATTACTTCTAAAGCTTATAAAGTTTATAATCTTATTTCTAAAACTGTTGAAGAGTCAATGCATGTAAACTTTGATGATGATTCTCATCTAGATAGAAGAGACGATTATGATCATGAAACTCTATATGCTCCTTTAGTTAATAATCTAGACACGTCACCACTAGACGATTCACCTAATAAGGTAGAAGATATTTCTGAAAATTTTAGTCTAAGAAAAGACTAAAAGTATAAATCTTGTCACCCAAAAAACCTGATTATAGGAGAACATCAGAAGGAGTGAGAACTAGATGTAAATTTAGAAGAGAGGCAAATGTAGCTTTTGTTTCTGAATAAGAAACTAAGAAAATTGATGAAGCTCTTCAAGATGAAGCTTGGATTTTAGCTATGCAAGAGGAGTTAAATCAAATTAAAAGGAATAAAGTTTGGTCTCTAGTTCCTAAACGATCCAATAAATCTATCATAGGAACCAAATGGGTATTCAAAAATAACCTACACGAATCAAGAAAAGTAAACCGTAACAAAGCTAGATTAATAGCTCAAGGCTATAATCAACGAGAAGGAATAGACTATAATGAAACATATGCTCCTGTAACTAGACTAGAAGCTATTAGGATATTGCTTGCATATGTGTGTTTGTCAAGATATAAAACTTTTTCAAATGGATGTGAAAAGTGCCTTTTTGAATGGTTTTATAGATGAAGAAGTTTATGTAAAACAACCCCCTTGTTTTGAAGACATTGATAAACCAAACTATGTCTATAAACTTCATAAGGCTTTGTATGGATTAAAACAAGCACCTCGTGCTTGGTATGATTGTCTGAGTTCGTTTTTGATTAAAAATGACTTTATTAGAGGTCAAGTAGATAAGACTTTATTTAAAAAAACATATTAAAATGATTTTATAGTTGTACAAATATATGTAGATGATATCATTTTTGGTGCAACTTCTAAGAAATTATGTTCAAGTTTTGAAAATCTTATGAAAAGTGAATTTGAAATGAGTATGATAGATGAATTAAAGTTCTTTCTTGGTTTACAAATTAAAAAAACTGAAGAAAAGATTTTTATTCATCAACAAAAATATATCAAGGAACTTTTAGTCAAATATAAAATGGAGAATGTCAAACCAATGTCAACTCCTATGCATCCTTCAATCCTCTTATCTAAGGATGAAGCTGGTAAAAAGATTGATCAAACTCTTTTTAGAGGAATTATTGGTTCTTTGCTTTACCTAACTGCAAGCAGACCTGATATACTATTTAGCGTTTGTTTATATGTAAGATTTCAAGCAAATCTTAGAAAATCTCATTATATTGTTGTCAAAAGAATATTGAGATATTTGGCAGGTTCTACTGATCTTTGCTTAATGTATAAGAAAGGTAAAGATTTCAGGTTAATTAGCTACTGTGATGTTGATTATGCTAGAGATAGAATTAATAGAAAGAGTACAAGTGGAGGTTGTCACTTTCTTGGTCATAATCTAATTTCTTGGTCAAGCAAGAGGCAAAGTTTAATTACTCTATCTACTACAGAAGCTGAATACATGTTAGCTGCAAGCTGTTGTTCACAGACGTTACAGATTAAGTATCAACTAGAGGATTAGTCTATCCAAAAAGATCAGATTCCAATCTTCTGTGACAAAACAAGTGCTATTAACCTCTCAAAGAATCCAATTCAACACTCAAGGGCAAAGCATATTGAAGTCATACATCATTTTATAAGAGACTATGTACAGAGAGTGATCATCAATTTACAATTTTTTGAGATTAAACAACAATGGGCAGATATCTTCACCAAACCCTTAAGTGAAGATAGATTCAAGGAAATCAGACGATACCTGAATATGGTAATGTTAAATGATCATTTGTCTGACACTCCATGACCCAGACGATTTGTACAGAAGAAGATGAAAAGTCGTAAGTTTTCAAGTAAAATAGTAACGGTAAGTTATGAATGATAACTTTTAAAAATTATGTATAAAAAGTAAATCTTCTCAAGATTCTAAAACACCTTACACTCTAGAATTTTCTTGAAAAACTTCGAAACCGACTTGTTTAGTGCTCTCAACAAAGACGATTCAACATTCTGTTTTAAACCTCAAGTTCTTCTCATTTCATATCTTTATCTTTTTATACTAACCTCGCTTCGCTAAGCGAAACATTTATGTGTTTATTGTTTATTTGTTACATATCAAAAATGTCGAAATCTCTTATCTATAGGAGAAATGTCGATTTCACTTCCTTGAAGAAAAATCAGATGGACATCGAGCTAGAGATGGAAGCAGTTGGCTGGAAAAATTTCTTCAACATTCGGGAGACAATATATTTGAATGAAATATAGGAGTTATGGAAGAATGCAAAGGTGGTAGACAACACCTTAGTATCGATGGTAGATGGGTTATCGGTAATAGTCACACAAGATTCTATCGAGAAGGCTATTGGGTGTGCAAGTTGTTGGGCCCCAAATTTGTTTTTCTTGATGTTGTTAAGTATGAATCAAGTTGATAGTATTAATTATTTCATAGTTT
>JANIJH010000003.1:39760079-39781010 GCA_024520975.1 Erythroxylum areolatum
TTATTATTATTATTATTATTATTATTACTATGACCCTTATTATTATTAATATTATTTATATTATTAGTATGATTATTATTTTTTCCTTAATAATAATAATAATACTATTTCTTTCATATTTTAATTTTAATTTTATTTTCTTATACATGGTATAATTGAAGATAAAAGTTGCAGTGCTTGAAGAGTGCGTGGGTATTATAAACAGAAGAGCAGCAGATTTTGTAGTTGAATTTACGTGAATTAGGCTGTGAATTCAATTTACAAAGAGAGTAGGGGTTTAACCCACAAGTGAATTCAATTCATAGCCAAACTGTTGTTCCAAACAATTGAATTGAATTCAATCTCAAAATTGAATTCAATTCACGGCGTTCCAAACAGGCTCTAAGTCTTTCCCCTGGATACTTGATTTTGGCACTTTTGATCATCTCTGGTAACCCACATTTGCTCTCACACTTTACTAACACTACATATTTTCCTCCTGTTACTTTAACTAATGGGACTCAAACAGTTGTTAAAGTTGTAGGTTCTTCTCAACCACTTCGATCCTTGCATTTAGAATCTGTCCTTTATATTCCTAATTGCCCCTTTAATCTTTTATCTGGCAATAAACTTACACAATCTTTAAATTGTTCTATCACTTTTAATAAAAATTTTGTTGTTATACAGGATCGCAGTATGGGACGAATGATTGACGCAGGACATGAGTCGCAAGGCCTTTATCATTTAAATCTACTTCCTTCAGCTACAGTGTGCACTATTTCAAAATCTCCACTTCTAATTCATAATCGTTTGGGTCATCCTAGTTTGTTGAAGCTCCAGAAGATGTTGCCTAGTTTACCTACCTTATCTTCCTTAAATTGTGACTCTTGTCAGCTTGGAAAACATTCTCAAAGTTCATTTCCAAAACGTGTCAATAAATGGGCTACATCGCCTTTTGAGTTAGTTCATTTAGACATTTGGGATCCTTGTCGTCTCTTTTCTATTTTGGGATTTCAATATTTTGTTACATTTATTGACGATTATTCACGTTGCACTTGGTTATTTTTAATAAAAGCTCGTTCAGAATTATTTTCCATTTTTAAATCTTTCTTTGTAGAAATTAGGACACAATTTAACACTAATATTCGTTTGTTGAGAAGTGATGATTCTCGTGAATATTTTTCCATTCCTTTCACCCATTATTCATGTCTTCCTAAGGAATTCTTCATCAAACCTCATGTGCTTATACTCCACCAAAAAAATGGCATTACTGAACGTAAGAATAGACATCTTACTGAAACTACTCATACCTTGCTTTTACACAATCAGGTTCCATCAAAACATTGGGCAGATGTTGTCTTAACTACATGCTTTTTGATTAATCGCATGCCTCGTCTAGTCTACAGAATCAAGTACCCCATTCCATCCTATTTCTTGATCAACCATTATTCTCACTTCCACCACGAGTCTTTGGCTACACATGTTTCATACATATATCTTCCCCTAGTCAAGATAAACTATCAGCTAAATCCACCAAATGTATTTTTCTAGGTCACTGACGTCTTCAAAATGGGTACAAGTGTTATTCTCCATCAACACATCGATATTTTGTTTCTGCTGATGTTACATTCTTTGAATCTTCTCCATTTTACTTGTCATCTCCAACAGATATTACATTTCTCAATGAGGTCCTTCCACCTCCTTCCGTTAACACCTGTTCCTTATGATGCCCCTCTTTCTAACCCTCTTTTAGAGTCTGTCCAATGTTCACCTCTTACTGAAGCCTTTTCTCCTGAGACTGGTACTCTTCCACATCATACCAATGATCTTGATCTTGATCTTGATAATGAGACCCTTGTAGAGGCTCCCATAGATTCAGTTCCTGCTCTGGATTCCTCACCTGCTACAGTTTTACCTCTTGAAGATCAATTTCCCATTTCCATCCGGAAAGGTACATGGTCCACTCGCAACCCTCATCCTATTTATAATTTTCTTAGTTATCGTCATTTATCACCATCATATTCTGCTTTTGTGTCCACCCTCTCTTCTGTATCTATTCCTTCTAATGTTCACGAGGCACTTAATGATCCTGGGTGGCGTCAAGCAATGGTTGAAGAAATGACTGCTCTACATGCTAATGATACTTGGGAGTTAGTTCTGTTGCCCCCAAGCCATTTCACTGTTGGTTGTCGTTGGATATATACTGTCAAAGTTGGTCTGAATGGTCAAGTTGATCAACTAAAGGCACATTTGGTGGCTAAAAGGTATACACAGACTTATGGGTTGGATTATTATGAAATTTGTCTCCTATGGCCAAGATGTCTTCTGTTCACTTGTTTTTGTCCATGGCTGCCATTCGCCAATGGCCTTTCTATCAATTGGACATTAAAAATGCCTTTCTACATCGTGAGCTTCACGAAGAGATTTATATGGAGCAACCACCTAGATTTGTTGCTTATGGTCTACCTTAATGTGTGAGATTCGTCGCTCTTTATATGGTTTGGACGGTTTAGTCATGTTGTTCAAGAGTTTGGTATGATTCGATGTGAGTTTGATCACTCTATCTTTTATAAATATCCATCATCAGAACAATGTATCTATTTGATTATCCACGTGGATGATACTGTCATTACTGGAAGTGATCAAGGTGGGATTGAACAATTGAAGACACATTCGTTTTGTCATTTTCAAACAAACGATTGGGGTTTACTCTGATATTTTATTGGCATAGAAGTTGCTCAGTCCAAATCTGGTATTGTACTCTCTCAAAGAAAGTATGCATTAGATATTCTAGAAGAAACAAGGATTTCAAACTATAGATCAATAGACTCTCCTATGGATCCTAATTCAAAGCTTTTACCTGATCAACGGCAGCCACTTGTTGATCCTAGCCAATATCGAAGATTGGTAGGAAAACTTAATTATCTCACCATCACACGACCTGATATTTCTTTCTCGGTTAGTGTTGTTAGTCAATTCCCTCAAGCTCCATGTGATATTCATTGGGATGTAGTTATTCGAATTTGAGGTATGTTAAGGGTGCACCAGGAAAAGGATTATTATATGAAAATTGGGGTCATTCACAAATTATTGGATACTCCGATGCTGATTGGGCAAGTTCTCCATCTGATAGGTGTTCTACTTCAGGCTTTTGTGTTCTTGTTGGAGGGAATCTTGTATCATGGAAAAGTAAGAAGCAAGATGACGTTGCCAGGTCGAGTGCAAAGGTAGAATATCATGCAATGGCTCTAGCAACTTGTGAGCTTATTTGGTTGAAGCAATTAACTCAAGAGTTGAAATTTGCATAAGTATCACAAACAAAGTTATTGTGTGATAATCAAGCTGCTCTCCATATTGCTTCTAACCGAGTATTTCATGAAAGGACCAAACACAAAGAAGTTGACTATCACTTTATCCAAGAGAAAGTTTTGTCTGGTTGTATCACTACTAATCATGTCAGTTCAACCAATCAACTAGCATATATCTTGACGAAATCTCTCAAAGGTTTTCATATTGAATTTATATGTAACAAGCTTGATGCATATGATTTATATGCTCCAGCTTGAGGAAGAGTGTTGACTTGTATATAGTTATATAGTGATAAAATAGAAAGGTGTTTACTACTATTGATTGTATTTCCTTTTCTAAGGTTAGACATTAATTATATATACATGTATTTTCAACGTATAGAATATACGAATAACAAATTCCTCTGAGTTTCACAAATGCCAACAACTTCTGCTTTCATCCTCTATGGTGTTCAATCTAGTATAAAAAATTGCTCAATTCAGAAGATCCAATTGTGTACTACAAAACCTTCAAAGACGGGGAACCTACTTTGCTAAATCTCGTGTGGGTGATGTATGTATGAGTTTCTATGTGTACCATGATTGGAGACTAAGGTCAAGATTGAGGTTTATTGATGAACTTATAGTTATGTAAAACATCTCCATGAGCTCCATCATCTCTTGGCCTGGCTTCACCTATGAGTCATGAAGTCAAATCATCTCCCTTTGGATTTCCCTAATCTGATTTCGAAATGATTCCTACATTTTTCACACGTCTTGAGCTCTGGTTCCTTCATCCATAGAAGCCAATATGAATGTCGATGATAAGTCGTTTAGGTAGCAAGATCGTTGCTATAATACCAAATACTAGAATTTTCTAGAGGAGAAAGGATGAGTAAGAAGAGAGATCATGGTAGAGAGACAATAAACAAAATTTGTTATGGGAGGATCCTCCCATGCCCATTCCAAAAAGTAGGTATATCTAGTTATATAACGACAGTAATAATGATAATAATGGATGTGTAAATGGGCAGCTTATACGGGACGGTTACATACAAGAATAATAACACTATAACATCTTTTTTTTTTTAAAGTTAATAGATTAATAAGTCTTCAACTTCTTTGTTTTCCTTTGTACCAAACTTTTAAAACCTATAAGTGGCTTTTAGTACTTAAACCTCAATTATTTATTTACCTTACTAAATTCTAGCAGTTTTAACCTGAACTTTCAACAACCAAAATCCTAAATTCTAGCCATATCAAACCTAAAATTCCAGTCATATCAAACCCAAAAATTCCAACTATTCCAAACTTAAAATTCCTGAACCTAAAACTCATTCTAGCAACCAATATTTATAAATTTTGTGGGTCTTACCCACTAGTTTGATATATCTTCTACTCGTCCTACATCAGTTTGAGATCATAATTAACACTATAAAAAAACACTACATCCTACTTACTTAAGTTCCTTCCAATAAGGAATGTAATGAGACCAGACCATGCCATATCAAACCTAAAATTCCAGTCATATCAAACCCAAAAATTCCAACTATTCCAAACTTAAAATTCCTGAACCTAAAACTCATTCTAGCAACCAATATTTATAAATTTTGTGGGTCTTACCCACTAGTTTGATATGTCTTCTACTCGTCCTACATCAGTTTGAGATCATAATTAATACAATAAAAAAACACTACATCCTACTTACTTAAGTTCTTTCCAATAAGGAATGTAATGAGACCAGATCATGCTGGAAAACCTCATCAGACGAAGAGTAAAGTCAATGACTGACAATTTCAACAATAGAATTAGAAGATATCATAGTTCACTTACTATGATGGATAAAGTGGGGAACATTAGGAGAACTTTCCACTACAATTAAAAGTGTATTCAAGTTGTATTCAAGCAATCCCAGAATAATATCCTCACCCACATCCTCTTAACAGTGATTCATATACATGAGAGAGCAATTTTATCTTAGCCTGAACAAATACAACACAATTTCATTTTGTTGGTCTACACTTAGAATAATCCCCAATAACAACAAAAATCCTTACAACATGCCATGTGTTGTCTTTTGATAAATAAGACCAAATAAAGACAAAATTTTCACCCTTCAATCTATCAAATTCAGTGTCAAACACTTATCATTTGTAGGACAATAGCCTACTTGGAGAATCAACAGGTTTCTACTCCCAAACTAAAGCTTTTGCCCAAGATAACAAGAAACTTAAAAGGTAGTTCAAGCAAGTTCAAACAAAGTCAGGCAATAAAGTGCTTATATTTGAATAAAGAAAATAAAACATTTTTAAGTAATAACTAATAGACTTGTAATAAATCCTTTATCATTAGTAGAAAATTCTAGCTAAGTTTTGCATCATTGAATGTTGAGAAGCACATCTTTAGTTGAACTCATCAATTGGAACACAAAAAGCATGATAACTAACACCAAAGACTATTGAATTCGTTTTAGGCGCCATGCAAATAATAGTATTACAAACCAACAACTACATTAATTAGTAATTATTGTCTCTTCTCCAAATATATAGCTGAAGCAATATGGAACTAATCCTACATGGAAAGAGACTTATCTTTTCTAAAAAATGCAACCAAAAGGATATAATGCACTTAGCACATTCAAACAGAAGTATTGCTAGTGGTGGCAGCTAGACCTTTGAAACATTTTAAAAAACAAAATAAGAAATTACATAGATGTAAAGCAAATAATCTAGATTTTTTTTTTCCTTGCCAACAATGCTTCTTGGAATGTTTTACGCTAGAAAACTTGTTGGTATTCTAGAAATAATTAGCTGAGACTATAGAGATAATTAGTTGATATTCTATAAATTAGTGGCTAAATTAATGGGATTTATTGCTCAGAGAATGAATCGATTCTCTGTGATTTAAAGATATGATTAGGATTGCATTTTCCTATATATTTCATCAACTATTGACAGAAAGATCAAGGAAGAATTACTTTTTCTCTTTCTTCATGGTATCTAACTCACAGCTCTTTCATAATATTTTTTTCATTTTGTTCAAATTAGTCCTAAATGGACTATCATCTAGCGATGACCAGTCAGAGGAGTCCAGAAATGATTGTAGTAGTTTTGACTGTGACTAATCCCACTACTACGACAAGAAACGCACAACATAGTTATGATCTCCTTGATGGGAGAGGAAAACTTGGCCATTTGAATAAAGAGATAACAAGGCTGACTTTAGATGATCCAAATATGGAAACATAGAGGTCCAAAAATTCTTTGATTATAGCTTGATTGATTAATTCAATGGAACCTACAATCGAAAAAGCTCACATGTTTCTACAAACAGCAAAAACATGTATGAGATGCAATTCAAGAGATGTATTCAAGCATTGAAAATTCTTCTCAAATTTCCAAACTAAAAATGAAGTTGTGGAAGGCCAAGCAAGGAGATCTTGACATTACTTTGTTTTATAACGAACTTGTAACCTTGTGGCAGGACTTGGATTTATGTTATGAAGATAATTAGGATTGTTCAAATGATAGTCTTTGACATTAAAAAAAAAAAGATAGAAAACAATATGGTTTATGTTTTTCTTGTAGAATTGAATCAAGATTTGGATGGAATCAAAGTCGCCCTCTCTCAGAGGGGTTTTCTCAGAAGTAAGGATAGAGGAGATAAGGCAGACAGTGATGATTGGCAATACCACATCAGAGGCCAAAGGTTCTGCACTAGTATAAAAAGGAACAGAGGTTGAGATAGAATGAATAAGCAATAAAAAGCTTTGGTGTGATCACCGTAAACGTGATACTCACACACAAAGAACTCGGCATGAATTGTTAGTTTTGGATCTTATAATTAAAGGTTGGAGGAAGAATAGAGGAGGTGTACTAGAGTCAGAAGGTGAAATCTAAAAAAGAATACGGCGGAACAACTTAGAGATAAAGTAATATATAGAAAATAATGAAAATTGAAAGGAGATGCTAAACACATATGGAAGAGAGTAGGAACTCTTTTCAGGAATACAGCTAAAGAGATCTTGGGTATTTCTAAAGGGTCTAAGGATAGTAAGATGGAATCTTGGTAATGGAATAAAGAGGTACAAGAAAAGGTTAAGATCGAGAAGGTGCCTATATCTCTATTGGAGAGCATCGTAGAGGTAAAGAAAGTAGTTAATAGAGAAAGTTACAAATTGGAAAAGAAAGAATCGAAAAAGAAAATCTCAAAAGCTAAAAGTAGAACTTATAGAAATTATACCAACGATTGGAAACAAAAAACGGAGAATATTTTTAAATTGGCAAGAGCTAGGGAACAGAAAGTGAGAGACTTAGAACAAGTTCTTTGTATAAAAGATGAAGCAGGGCAAGGCTCGTCGCTGAAAATGACATCAAGAGACGATGACAGAGGTAATTCTATAGCTTTTTTAATTAAAGGTAGAAGACATCATCTCTTTAGGAGATCTTAGCATGTCCAAGAGGTATCGTAACTTAACTTATTGTCGGCAGATTACAAGCGAAAAAATTAAAGGAGCTTTATGAGATATAAAGAGTGAAAGGACAATAGAGTTTGATCAAATGCCTATAGAGGTGTTGAAAAGTTTAGGCAATGAGGGTCTTACTTGGCTAATTAAGCTTTTTAATGTGACCCTTTAAGTCCACCAAAATGCAGAATGAGTGGAGACTTAATATGCTAATTCCTCTAGACAAGAACAAAGGAAATATCCAAAATTGTAACAACTATAAAGACATCAAACTACTTAGTCACTATGAAGTTATGGGCAAAGGTGATTAAAAAAAGAGTGAGAAAGAATTCTCATATCTCAGGGAACTAGTTTGACTTCATGGCACAAAAGTCAAATGACAAAAGCTTTACATCTTCTTAAAAGATACACTCATATCTCAGAGAACTAGTTTGACTTCATGGCAATAAAGTCAACGACAAAAGCTTTACATCTTATAAAATTAATAGAATATTACCGGAAAAGAAAGCATAATTTACACATAGTTTTCATTGATTTACAGAAGACGTAAGACAGGGACCCAAGAAAATTATGTGAAGTTTAAAAATTAAGGAGTTTCGATGACCTATATACAAATTATTTGGGATATACATAAAAGTATAAAGACAATCAGAGACACGGAGCATTTTTCTATTGATATTATGATACACGAAGGCTTCTTATTGAGCTCTTTTTTATTGTAGTAGTGATTGATGAGCTCATCAAAACTATCCAAGGGAGTGTGCCTTGGTATATGTTATTTGCTGATGACACTGTTTTAGTAGATGAGATAAAAGAGTGTCAATATTAAGCTAGAACTTTAAAGGGATCCGTTGAGCATGAGTTAGACTGAGTATTTAGAATGTTAACTTTCGAGCTATAAGGTGTCTTCTAACGTGAAGGTAAAGAATGGTTCAAGAGCTATACCACAAAAGTAATGTTTTCAATATCTAGAATTTATCATCCAAAATAATAGAAAGATCGAAGAAAATATAATTTACTTAATCAAATAATTATGGCTCAAATGGAGAAGTTCATCAAAAGTTTTGTATGATAAGAAAATATCATTCAAGCTTAAAGATAAATTTTAGCATTTAGCAATTGAGTCGACCATGCTCGATAGGGATAGTGTTGGCCTATTAAATAGGTGCATAGTCATAAGCTAATGGTGGAAGAGATAAATATGTTTCGTTAGATGTGCAACCTTAGTAGAAGAGATAAGGCTAATATAATGGTAAAAGACATTAAAGGTGACTAATATTAATAAAAAATTAATAGAGACGAGTCTTAAATAGTTCAGACATATTAAGACAAGACACCTTGATGCTCTAGTGAGAAGATTGTATTTAGAGACTTAAAAAAAAAAAAGAGGGCCTAAGAACAACTGGAAAGAGATAATCAAAAATGATATGGCTCTATTAAAACTTACCAAAGATATGACCTAGAAAACTTTGACATACTAAGATACAAATAAAAGATCTCACATAAAAAGATCTTTCTCGTTTTCATACATCTTTTAACATTTTTCTTCGAGTTTCATGTCTTATATTTGGCTTAAGCCGTTAATATATAGTACTTCCCTCTTGAAGCTCCACCATTCTCTAACGTCTCTCCTCCTTCTCCGATAAGCCTTAAGGCCCACACACGGCTATTTAGATCAGTTCAGAAGCGGTTGCACTATGGGTATCCAAGGTATTGCTTGGGCCTTTGGTGGTATGATCTTTGCTCTTGTCTATTGCACTATTGGTATCTCTAGTACATGTTCAAAAATCCTTCCCTTTTTAATTTTTTATGTATGCAGGCCTTGTTTTAGCTTTGTCAGTTCCTTTTTTTTATGTACCTTCTATCATCTCTTCTTCCTTTCAAAGATGTCCACGATCCACAAACACTCCCCAGATTCACATGATCTTTCAGGATCTTCTGTGACTAAATTACTTGCTTACGATATGTTTGCTCAGTCCTTGTTCTCTGATTAAAGCATGTGACTCTTTGTTGCTTAACCATTTTTTTCCCTCTTATGTAGCTTGTAGATTTTCCTTGGCGTAATTTCGTTTTCTTGATGAACCATGTGTTTTTTAGTCTTCTCCTCCACTAGCTCCATGTGGTTTTGGATTCTAAATCATGAAAACTCCATTTGAGATTAGGTATTTGTTCTTTTTTTTTTTGAGAATTTAAAAAATTCAATAAGGAGAAATAAAAATAGTGTACATCTATGGAGAGGGCCTCTCCCACGTGAGATAAAACGATTAGGAACACTAAGCACACAGTAGAAACAAAACGGCGATGTTCAGAGAAACTAAAGGGGAGTTTGTGCAACGTTCAGATAAACTAATTCCATGTAGGTATTTGTTCGTTGACTGTTGTATTAGTATGGTTTCTTTCATCTTGAGTAAGAAGCGTCTGAAAACCCATGTTTGTATTCCTTCCATATGTTTTGATTTTACCTGTTGATCCCTTATTCCTAAAACTTGGTGCTTTTCGTAGCTTTCTTTCAAGTCTAAGTTGGTTCTTGGATATATTACCAACTTTTCTCTTCTGGGTGTGTGATTCTTTTGCGTGTTAACTTGTATTTGATGATTTATTTAATAAGAAAAAAGAAATATTTCTATAGACCAACCAAAATTCTTAATTTTTCTTAACATAAAGACCTTTACTTGTAGTAATTACCTTGTGAATGTCAAATTTCAATGCTTTCACTAGTATACAATTTTCGGCCTTAGTTTGGATGTTGTATTTCATAGAGATGTATGAAAATTTGATCTCATATCTACTTATAGTAACTTGTTCTTTATTTACTCTTAATATAGCCCCTTATTGCCTTCTTCAGATCAATTTATTTCATACAAGCTTAAAGTAATTACATTGAAGGGGCTTACTTAGACCAGGAATTAAATTTCATGTTATTATGAATATGCTTGTTTACTATTTAATTAGAATTCCTTCTAATTATTAATATTAGTATTAATATTAGTATTTGTATTAGTATTGGTATTATAAATATTTATTTATTACTATTGTCTGTATTTCTATCAGCATTATTATTTATTTATTCTTTTTGCATATTAGCTATTACTTATTTGATATTTTATTTTTTATTTTTTACTATCATTATTACTATTATTATATTAATCTTTTTCTTTTTTTTCTTTTTTCTTTTTTTCTTGCTTCTTCTGTTGTAGATCATTTGGAAACAGTCACTCTACTAGTTAGAGATAAGGTTGCTTACTACTTCCTCAGACCTTGTGTGTCAATAGAATTTATACTAGGTGTTGTTACTTCCCTATTAGTTACGTAGCTTAAATATTTTTTATTTAGTCTAAATAGTTTCTTGTAATTACTTGTTTGATTTATTTATTTATTTTTCTTCTTTCTTGTTTGTGTATTTTTATATTTATTATATTCTTTATTTTAATATTTTTATTTATATTTATTTATTTTTTATTTTATTATGATCTTTTATGTCTATTTTATTTTATTTTCAATTAGTATATGTTATAATTTTATTATATATGCTTTTTTTGTTTTTTTAGGTGGTTATATCAAAAACAGCTTCTCTACCAATTAAGGATGAAGCTGCTTACTATTGAATCTCCCCAGACCTCGCATTTCAACAAGACTTTCACTGGATTGTTGTAATAAGATCCCTTTAAAAGTTGTAAAATTTCAAACACCTCTTAATTGTTTTAGTAAATGGAAAATTTCAAACACCTCTTAATTGTTTTAATAAATGGTTTCCTACGTCTTGGTTATAACATAATCTTCCTCTTAAAAGTGTTTGGGTTTATTGCATACTGCATTTGTTCTAATTCATGACAATAATCGAGGAAAACTTGGTCCTAGAGCACAAAAATGTGTTTTTATTAGTTATCCTTCCACACAAAACGGGTACAAATGCTTTGATCCAATGTCCAAAAGATTTTTTGATATTTATAAGGAAAATTAGACTATGGTCAACACTAATAATGATGTTTATATCTTCTATAATCTAATTCAAAAACTCATGATGTCTCAAATAATGGAAATAAGGATCCATGTTTGATGACCTTACAAATTCAATCTCAAGAAAGAATCAAATGTTTGCAAGGCATGATGGACATCATTTTAAAGGAAACTATTTTTGAGAAAATGTCAAGAACAATAGAAAAGCCCAGACAACTTGTTGTATGGTCAAGAATCTAACCTAAAGGCAAATCTAAAATTAGAGACCAACCAAGTAAATCTTTTCTGAGCCTATTCCATTTTGAGTTAGTTTTTCTTAAACCAATATCGATTCCAAAGTCGAATGAAACTTTGGACTTATCCATTGCTCTTAAGATAGGTTGTAGAGCTGATCATATCAAAGTCAATCTCCATTTCAAGCATTTACTTCTAAGTTGTCCAGTGTTTCCATTCCTAAGAATATACAGGTGGCTAAATATTCCTAAGTGTAGGGATGCAATCTTGGAGAGATGAGACTTCTATGGAAGAATACAATGTGGGAGAAAGTTAGAACTTTTGACAGGGAAAACACTGGTTGGATAAAAAGGTGTTCACTATGAAGTATAATTCTAATGGATCACTTGAAAGATATAAGGCCCACTTGGTCCCTAAAAGGTTTACTCAAACCCATGACATTAACTATTCAAAAACTTTTTCACCTACCGCTATGTTAAATACTGTGAGAGTGCTAAGTTAAATACTATGAAAGTGTTGCTTCC
This sequence comes from Erythroxylum areolatum, assembly GCA_024520975.1. NCBI lineage: Eukaryota > Viridiplantae > Streptophyta > Magnoliopsida > Malpighiales > Erythroxylaceae > Erythroxylum > Erythroxylum areolatum. Next base: position 39,772,526 of record JANIJH010000003.1, read on the forward strand.
TATTGCAATTAGTCTGGATTGGACTTTACTTCAGTTGCATGTAGAAAATGCTTTCCTAAATGGAGATTTAGAAGAAGAGGTGTCTATGGAAGCTCCCCCAAGATTTAATGAAAGCTTTGGAAAAAGGATATGCAAGCTAAAAGAATCTTTACATAGATTGAAAAAATCACCAAAGGCCTAGTTTGATAGACTAGCAAGAATTATGAATTCTCAACGGCTAATGGGAAAGCTAACGTATTTATCCTACACTAGACCAGATATTTCCTTTGCTATCAATGTCATAAGCCATTTTATGCATACTACCCATAAAGAACATTTGAAAGTTGTGTACAGGATCTTAAGATATTTAAAGGGAACTCTAGGGAAAGGATTATTCTTCAAGAAAAGTGATCAACAAAGAGTTAAAGTCTACACTAATGCAAAATGGGCAGGATCTCTTAGCGACAGGTCTACTTTTGGGCTGCACATTTTTGTAGGGAAATCTAGTAACATGGGGGAGTAAAAAACAAAATGTTGTAGCCAGGAGTAGTGTGAAAGCAAAATACAAGGGCTCAAGGAATTTGTGAAATAATCTGGCTTAAAATAGTAATGGAAGAACTTAAGAGACCAATGGAGCTTCTAGTGAAGTTGTTATATGATAACAAAGTAGCTATCAATGTCGCTAATAATCCAATTTAGTATAATCAGATGAAACATGTAAAGATTGATAGGCATCTTATAAAAGAGAAACTTGGAAGTCGACTCATTTGCATATCATTTGTACCTACAACACAAGTTGTTGATGTCCTCATACCAAGGCAGCATTTTGAGTTCTTTGTAAGTAAGTTGGGCATGATCAATATCAATGCACCAACGAGAGGGAGAGTGTTAACATTCTGGAAATAATTAGCTGATACTCTAGAGATAATTAGTTGATACTCTAGAGATAATTAGTTGATACTCTATAAATTAGTAGCTGAATTAATGGGATTTTATTACTTAAGATTCTCCTTGATTTAAGGAAGTGATTAGAGCTGTATTTTCTTATATATTCCTTGTATTATTCATAGAAAGATCAAGGAAGAATTACTTTTCCCTCTTTCTTCAAAACTCAAGCAACATGGCAACTAATCCTAGATGGGAAGAGGCTAATCTTTCAAAAAAATGCAACGCAAAAAGAATATATTGTACTTGGCACATTCAAACAAATGCATTCCTAGTGGTGGCAGCTAAATCATTAAAACCTTAAACACAAAATATGATCTTATGTAGATGTAAAACTAATAATCTTTTAAATTTTAAATTTTCAACATTGTTTCTGGGAATATTTTCCACTTGAAAGGCTTCCATTTAAAGGTACATCCCATAAAGTGGTATGAGCAATAGCACATAAGATACCTGGCAATTACTATCGAAGCTAAACAAGAAACGGATAGTAAAAAGCATGGAGTTACCTTCCATCAAGTCGTCTATAGGTCACTCCAATTATATCCAAAGTCCATTCTAAGATGTCCAGCATTGAGGTCCACTGGCTGAAAATCAAAACCCTATGCCCTCTTCTCCTTAGAACAGGAAGAAGTTCAGCTAAAGTCTGTATCAAAAACACAATTTAACTTACAACAAGGGAGTAATAAAAGCAGTATTATTTCAAAATGATGTTGTAATTCATACACGACATTTTGCTGAAAGCATAACATGCTTTTCTGATAGGATTCCCTTGGTATCTGCAACACCATGATGAAGCAAAAGCTGTGCAAACATTGTTGGAACACGTATTAAGCTTAATATATCAATTGTCAAGTGATAGCATCATAGAATTTTGCTACAAAGCACAATGATCTAGTGAGATCCAACAATTCCAACTTGATTAAGGTATTAAATGAATGCTACAAAATGAGTTATTATTGTCATTAGATATAAATATATTATGTAAACATATCTTACATATGTTTGTATATTCTGAAAGGTTGAATAAGAGATTGAAGTTGTTTGATGTATTGTTTTTATTCATACGTGATGGGATTATGGATTTGACTAAAGTTGGGTGTTAAGATAATGTCATACACATTGAGCAAGATCTACATGAGGTTGGATTATGTTTAGTTGCGAGTTATTCATAAAAGAAGCATAGTAGTTGAAAATTTTAAATTGAGTTCAACCTAGTTCAACTCCATACCAAACTTGATAGGAAACAAGTTGTAAGACAACAACCAAATATGATAAGAACTCGATTAAATCCCAAGTAGTAGCTTTTAGTCATAAAAGATATCGACTCCCCTAAAGTTCAAATAAGAGTGTAGAGTAAGAGAGTGAAGATAATGATACATATCAACCAAGTAAACATAGCTCCCATTTCAAATAGGTCTATGTAGAAAGCAAAAAGAAATATGACAAGTTGCATCCAAGGTGAAAATAACACTAGAAATTAATTTAATAAATACGTGCGATGATCTCATTCTATTTAAGCTCCATATTTGATAACTCAATTATTAATCGACAAAGCAATTATTTGGCCACAAGAATGTGGATCAGTAGCATCCCTAAAGAGGGATCTCTTGTAAGACCTAAACCTATATGTGCCAAGTTTATTCATCAAACCAGTATCCTAAAGACTATAGACAACCACAGTCAAACTACAAATACACACTGACAAACAATCAAAATAAAACAGTGTTGTAGGAAGGAAATCCAATGATTAGCATTTTGCATCCTATTGCATCAAGACAAAGACCATCAATTGGAGCACAAAGAACACACCTTTTTGAAAGAGAACTCACCTGGTGGATAGAAAAATCATTACAGCTTTTAAGTTCATCAATTACTCTGGCCAAAGTACACTCAAAACCAAAAGCTCCTATGGGATGTAATTTTTTGGCAAAACGAATGACATCCTCATCACTATAAATTCGCCTAACTAACAAGGGATGATTTGCAATCTGAAATAATACAAAAGTACAATTAAGATGGAACAATAAGTGAGAACCAAAAGGTAGAAAACATCCCATCATTGACACTAGGATGTCAACATAAGGGCTAGCTAAGAAAGTAAGACAATATATTAAACGAATATAAAAAGAAAAAACAGTGCACCTTTCGGAATTGGACAAAGAAATTTGAGATTTGTCGTTGAGGTATAACTCCAACTACAGTTTTTAAGTTGACATCTGAAAGTTTTCCAAAACGAGCATGTGAAAGTGCACGATATTCCTCAATGGCTTCTTTATAAGCATCTTCCTGATACTTATCCATTACAACATATTCCACCTATGAAAACCCATATTTCGCATTTCAAATACAGGATAATGGACAAATATGGAAAAATCTCCCAGGGGGAATGATTAATTGATGAAGCATCCAGCATACCAGTTGTATTTTTGGAACAAGTTGCTGCATTACATCAGACTTTAAGCGCCTTAAAATAAATGGTCCTAAAATAGATTTCATGCGACTAATTAAATCTTTGTCTTCTGCATTTAGTAATTTTTTCAAGTCTATATCTTCAGTTGCAAAAAGATCAGGCATCATAAATTCCAACAATGACCAAAGCTCCTGAAATAAACAGCCACCAAATAAACAAAAAGGATATCATTAATTAGTTGTAACATCAGCATAGCATAGGTTATCATGGATCTAGAAGCATTTCTAGTTGAACTTAATGTAAATGCTAAAGCAAAAATCAACATAAACACCTACATAACAATAAAAAGTAAAATTTGGATCAATATGAAAATTTTGTATATTGCTTACGAACAACCAACCTTCCTTCTCCTTTTCCTTAACGATTTATTTGCTTACACAATCTCTCGCACCTTCCACATCCCATAGTCCCAAGACCATTTTCAAACCAACCGACCAAATAGCACTACCTAAACCTTTCACTTTTTCTTTTGTATCAAATCCATTTCTTACTCTCTCAATCTTTTTTCTGTCCCGCATCTTCAAGGGAAGCATCATGCATAAAAATCTAGAATTCTACAATTACATAACTATATAAACAAAAATTTTGACCTCGAGCTAGTTTTCAATATTAGTTGGTCTTGTAATCACATTTACCATGGTCCATCTCCCTCATCGCAAGTAATTTTGCCACAAGCCACTCTTGGTCAAAATTTTTGTCTATTTAGATGATAAAGTAATCAGCCTTGATTGATTCTTGGTTGATTGTGTTTATGCATACATTAATAGCAGCAAGATTGAGAAAGATGAAATGGTAACTGGTAGTAAACAGAAGTTACTAATAGAACTTTCTACTTGCTACTAGATGGCATTCGTATCAAGGGGCCAAAGTTTTGCTCCAAATCTCAACAGTATGAAAATGTGAGACAGTATTTCATGTCAGCAAAAATGGTCAAACGCAGTTATGAGTGCGATGGAAAATCCAACATGAATGTATGAATGATCAAAAAGAACAAGAAATCAATCTAGAACTAGATATAACTTCAATTGAAAAAGTTCAAGCTGAAAGGAAGTGCAAAAACAAAGAAACAGTTTTACGAATCAAAGCAAAACTTCATTAATGCCATCACAATTACAGCCACTCTCTCTATATTCCGTATACTATGTTAGAGATTGGAAATAAATGGACGAAAAGAATGGAGAGAAAGAAATTAAGTAGAAGAAAGTACAGAAAAAGAAATTATCGTATCCATTCTTTGTTTGGCTTAACTGAGTGATGAAAGAGAGAAAAATCAGAAAAAGAGTAAGTTTGGAACAAGATTTTATATATATGGTTTTTCTTATAATAAAACAAAAAAATTTAGTGAACTTAGATAGTTAATTGTCTTATTGTTTTAAACTCCTAAACACAATTCAATCAAACTTCTTATTTTGAAAGAACTGTTTGATGTGGGTACAGAGAAGTATCTTTCTAGATTCCTCCTCTTTTCTCTCTCATTTATACATAGCTCCTTTTGAAACCAATTTTTCTCATTTAAACATAAGGTAAAATCCTTAAATAGTCAAGGACCGAATTTGTGAGAATCAAAATTGGAAATTGTCCAAAATTCAAATTCTAAGTTGTCCCTATGTAAGAAAAAATCACTGAAGTTGTACCTGGAAACATTCAAGGCAGATTGAGGTATTCCCAAAGCTGTCCCTCCCTAAGCCAAGAAATTGGCCTCAATTTTGGGAATTTGAGAAACCCAATAAAACTATAAGAATATGGCACCAAATCTAATTTGTACCTAATATCACCTCTATAATTTTTACTTCCTTCCATGTAGTAGATAACCAAAAGAACATTTTGGCCTACATATTGATAACATAGTACATATAACCATCGAATCCCAAAACTGGACCTATTATTATGATTGAGAAGGAAAGAAATTTTTGAAACAAGGAAAAATAATTCAATGGTAACTAATGGTGGATTTGAGACCATAGGCCTAAGATCCAGCTAAATGAACTATAGAAAAACTAAAGGAAGTGTAGGATATTTTAAAACAAAACACAAATTAAAATCTAATGCTAATAACAAGAAGCTATTGTGTTTCCAAATAAAAGTGGACATATCTCAAAGTAGAATAATTGTTTAAGATGGTAAATTTGCTAAAGAAAATACCAAACAATTTAAATATCTAATATGAAGCTCCATAAATATTAAAAACAAGCATATTAGTTAAAGATTTGGAGAAGATGAAGAAGAAGATTATGCTATTCAAATAACAGATTTAAAATCTCATCTCATTTTCCCTTTGGTCCTTTCTCCTATTTCTTAAATCGTGACCTATGATACCAAACATTAGAAGATTATAGCAAGCAAGCAATTCTATTTAACAAGTCACCAACCAACTATAGCTTCATAAGCAACCCCTAATTTAGCATGTCAAAAGAGCTCCCCCATAAAAATAAAAGCACAATCCTGCAAAAGAACATTCATTCACAAAATAAATTAACTGATAAAGTTAGAGCACGAAGAAATATCGTTACATGTAAATCATTCTGTAGTGGCGTCCCTGTTAGCATCAAACGCTGATTTGCATTTCTTGCAACTGACATAAGATTTTTCCACCTATAGCTACTTTTATCCTTTAAAGCATGTGCCTCATCCATCAGGACACAACTCCATTGCCATCGTTTCAAAATTTTACGATCTTCTTTCTGCTGGACACTGAAACACATATAATGAGAAAAAAAACAACTCAGAATTACATCAAACTACAAATAACAATTTTTTTGACAATTATGCGCACCTGTGTCTTTCAAAAAGAGAGTAGCACACCAGAAGAACATTAAATGGAGGTGGTAACCCATTTTTGGCCAAAGAGCTCAATTTCTTTGAATAAGCAGTTCGTGTAGCCCCATGATAAAGGAGCACTGAAAATGAGGGACACCACTTCTTAAGTTCTCTTTCCCAATTCTCCAATACAGAAGCAGGACATACTATTAAATGTGGACCAGGATCACTATTTAAGTGTTTCAACAACATTAAGTATGTAATTGCCTGTCAAATAGAAGAATATGTCTTGAGGAAAAGAAAAAAACATATTGATCATACACAATAGCACAAGGTAGGTTCAAGTACCTGAATGGTCTTCCCAAGACCCATCTCATCTGCCAATATTGCTGCATTGCAAGTAAGATGAGAGAATAGGAATCTTGTCATATTGGCATTTGATACCATCAAGTGACATCAAAATTAGAATGCTAATTACTTTTTAGCACATTTCACATGGAATGAAATATCATGGTGATTATGAAGTTGTGCTCCTAATATAAAAAACCTTTATTGGATAGGGCCACCTTTTATGACTGTTAAAGTAATACCTAAAAATGTTTCTCAGCATTGGAGGGTAATGAGAGCCTACCAAGCCCAAAGATTGAAACGTTGTTTTCCTTGAAGAACTCAAAATTCCCAACCATGTTAGGCAAGGTGCTTTTCCTCTTTCCATTATCTAAAATGTTTTCTTGCAAATGTTAGATACATATTTTCCATTATGGATTTCAACTTCCATTAAGATTTAGGTTACCAACACTAATGCAAACCAAAGTTATCCAACACGCATGCAACAGTAAATTGGATTAGACTTGAACATGAACGGTACCTCCCCCAATGCCTTTGCGATACAGAAGAAGAAGAAAGTTAACTCCAACCAGCTGATACGGTTTCAAAACAGGCTGGAAATCTGAATCCTCAGCTGAGCAAGCTGCATCAATATCATTCTGCAACAAAGAAGTAGATTCCTATGCAAAATGTCCAATAGGTAGCGCACCTGCAAGCAAAAGGTCCCAAAAGTAAGTACCTGGGTGACAATCCTCACAGAAGAAGCTTCCACCTCGGAATAGCGATCGCATGGAGTCACGGAAGAAGAGCCGTAGAGCTCATTTTTCAGCTCCGATGATATTTTCGCGCACTTCTGTAAAGCCTTAGCCACCACGTCGTCGTTGTCATCATCATTATCTTCCAATTCTGATTCCAATTCCTCCTCACTCGACTTCACATCATATACCTCCGTCAATAACTCCTCCTCGTCGTCGTCAACCACAAACCGACGGTTCCGATTAGCTGTGGGCCTCAATTCCTCCTCTTCGCCGTCGTCTAAATCATCATCCTCCAGATTATCCGTTTGTTGACGGACAGCGTCAGTGATGTCGACGCAATCGTCGCTGTTGTCATCGGATTGAAGTGTTTGTTTTACGAAAGCGAAGGATTCAATAGGAGGAGGAGGAGAACAGGGTTGATTACGATTATGATTGGGTTTGAGGACCCGAGAGGGCTTAAAGGAGTGATTGGCCCACTCGTCGTCTGAGATTTCATCAAAACCTCGCTTCATTTTACCATCCTCCAAAACCCTAATAATTTTCAGTTGTTATGGACAAGAGAGTTTGGAGGAAGCGCCCTTTGGTCTTGAAAATGGAGTAAAATCTATACAGAAGACGGCATGAGAAAGCTTCAATTCTCAGTCGTTTTTATGCGTACATTAATTTATACATCAAAAACTATTTTACCGGTATTTGAAGTTTTCTAGTTGAATTTATTAACGAATTGAATTTAATTATATTAAACAAGATTGAATTGAATTTAATTTATAATATTTGGAATAAACCTAATAATACTCTAATTAAATTCAATTATATTGTTTGAAATACAATCAAAATAAATTCAATTATTTCATATGATATTTTTACCCTTGATTAAAAAAATCTTATTAAATAATAAACATTCACACTTACAGAAAACAAATTATAAATATCAATTTCATTTTAAGTAATAACATCAAAAAAGTTCATTATTAAAATGAAAAGAAAAAATTGATTGCAAATGACATTAGGCTAGATCGAGCAATGAAGATGATAGAAAACTATTATAATTTAGAAGCTTAAAAACGTATGAACAATAGTAATTCTTTTGCGTTGACAACTACAAGGCACTATTTGAAGTGAATCATACGTTAATACAACACTTAGAAAACGATATTAGAATGCACGAGAAGGGGGGTTGAATTGTGTATTCCCCTTTTTTATAAGTTTCTCGAAATAGTTTGTTAGAAATAAAATTCTTTACAGA
>JANIJH010000003.1:39835228-39850745 GCA_024520975.1 Erythroxylum areolatum
CTTTAAGCTCTCGTTGGCTGCACCGGTCACAACTGTTATTATCTGATCATGCTTTTATGCATGGAATGCATATGTCTCAAATCACATTAGAAACAAGTAATTTCACACTTACACACAAATAGCACTTCGATATCAAATTCCCAATACTTCAGACACCTATGGTCCGAAATCAATCAAAATTCAACACATAAACCCTCCATTCATCTCCGCATGGTATAAATGCATAATCTTAAGCACATAAAGATTGAGCAACCAACTAGGTTACTCACCACTTAACTTCCGAGATAATGCCAGGAAGTCTCAGCCACGTCACTGGATCGACGCTCCAATTGTGCCTCTAAAATAATTAGAATATAAAAACATTACCAATTGCACAATTTACCATAGTCAATAATGCACATGCAGCAATTAAAATGCGTACTATACATGTTCATGACATTCCCGATGCTATTCCCGAATCTTCCCATCTCAACTCTTTTTCTCTAAAAGACAGAAATTCATAGACTCCATAACTCAATTAACTAGGTTCAGAACTCCAAAAGTTGAACTCCAAATATCATGAAACAATCCTTAGTTTGAAATAGAATCTACACTCAATTTTCATTCAAAATTTGAGATCTTAAACACCTGAATTCAAACTTTCTTTCCTCACATCAATTGTAGACCTTTATCTCTAGTTTATAACGAATTAAAAATCACTTCATTTGGAGGTCTACATTCTCAGTTATGCCCAAATTATTAAAACATATTAGTTCAAAAAAACAGGGCTCGTCGCGGTCAACAGACGCTCGCCGCGGCGACATGAAGCAGCTCGCCTCGGCGTACGAAAGATGCTCGCCGCGGCGTGGCATGCTGAAGCTTCCCGCAGCGAGGACCCTTGCACACGCTGCGGCGAGAACGTTCTTTCTCGCCGTGTCGTGGCGCAAGCACGCCACGACGTGCGATCCAGACCCTTTCTTCCTCGACAATTTCTCATCTTCTCTCTAATAAATTTCAACCATAACTCATCCTAAACTACCACAATCTTTCGCAATTAACACCATAAATGCCTTTAACTACTAAATAAACAACATAAAATTATCTTCCTTACCTACTCAAGCTTCCAACTCTTCAAAACTCCAAAAACTTCTCTAACTCACCAACACTCACAGCCCTCACTCTAAACCTCACCAATCTTTATTATCCCTAGGGTTTGAGGTTGGCTTTGCACAAGGAAGAAGAAGCAAGCAAGAGAGCAACAATTAAACTTGTAGAAAGGATGAAACGTGCACCACGAAGGAAGGAGAAGAAATGCCCTAAAGTAGGGGAAATAATTTACTGCCCAAGTGATTTTGGTAACTTTCAAAGAGAAAAGTTGAAAACTTAAGGCATTTGGCACTTGGTAGATTTAATGACCTAGACACTTATCACCTGTCTCTTTCTCTTTTCAAATTTATTTCTAATCCAATTTATCCTCAACTTCCAATGGCTCAGTATTATAAATCCTAAAATTATAACTCTAATTTTTCCGTGCCATTGGACAATCAATTTCAGAACCGGAATCCAATTTATCAGCCATTAGGTCATTTTTCCGGTCCAGACATAAAACTCCAAAAATTTCAAAAAAAATCCTAAAATTCCCATAAATATAAAACACATGATCATACACTCCAATTCCATATTTCAAACCCCTAGAGCTCATTTTCCACTCCAATTCTATTTTCAAAACACAATCTACACAATTAACACAAAATTTCCAATATACACAATTATGTTGGGAATATGTCATACATGCATGTACACTCATATGCTTGTGCAACAATGATCAATTATCTATAAATATTTAGAGGCTAAATAACGAATGTGCATGCCAAAAAATGAATGCACAAGCCTGACCCATCCAAATGACCACTATACTCATCCCATCGGTGACGGGATGTTACAATACGAAATTAACACAAACCTTTGGGAGATGCCGAAGAGAAGGTGTTGTTGTTCTTCTTGGTGGGAGGGGCTCCTTAATGCTACGTTAGTTGAAGAGTAGTGAGATAGGAATTGAAGAGTGGCTACGTGGAAGAGTAGTGAGATGGGAATTGAAGAGTGGCTGCAGTTGAAGAGAAAATAAGGTTATTGCATGGGTATTATTGGAAGAGTCATTTTCAATGTTTAAAAACAAGAGTTGCAGGCGTTTGTAATTCAATTATCATTGTTTTGTAGCTGAATTGAATTTATAAAGAATGGTAGGTTTCAATTACATATGTGAATTAAACTTATCTTTGTTTTTCTATTCTGAATAGTTGAATTCAATTACATGTAATTGAATTCAATTCCTGTGTTTCCAAACAGGGTGTTACTTTTACATAAGGAAAATATTCAGTGGAATACATACGGTGGCTATTGATAATTTGTAAATCCATAATAAATTAAAAATAATTATTTATTATCTTTTATTATATTGCGATGCTAGGTATAAATGGCCACAATCTCCAAGCTACTCAAACAAATCCTTACAAAAATGTAACTATTTTCTCTACGAAAAATGTCGTAGGCTGTGAGTGATGGTCATCCGTAATCCATATACATTATAAAATAATATAAAATAATAAACAATATTAAAGATAATTTTCTATAAATAAAATAAATATTGATAAATTACTCACGCCATTTTATCAAAAAAAATTCTTGTTCTTCTATTTTGAATCTTTGATAGGAGATGACTATTTATTTATTAAAGTTTGAAATTAATAATTTTATAACATAAATTTGACACAATTTGTTTCTGTATTTTAAAATTTTCTATGTTATAATTTGTTATTTAACAATTAATCACATTAATGAGTTATATAAAAAAAAACATTTTTACATTATTTGTTTGTTCTTATAAAGAGATGAGTTTTAAAAAAAGAATAAAAAAGAAGATAACGTCATGTATATTTAAAAATAAGAATATCATGATTGAGTACAAAGAATATCTCACCTCAATGTAAACTATAATAGTACCTTATTTATCAAATACTACGCCTATTTACAAAAAATATCATTCATTAGAAATGTGTAAGACTTACACTTTAAAATGGAAATATATTAATTAAATGAAAAGAATATCATACTTTAATACCAATTATATTATGACTGCTACATTCAATATCATTATTATGCTTTAAATTTATAATGAAAAATTAAAAATAACTAACAATTTTAGTGAAAAATGGGAATACCACAATTGATTACAAAAACTATCCTACCTTAGTATAAACTATATTAGTACTATGTTAATCTAATATCATACATATGTACAAAAGATATTATCATTGATAACAAATAAGCAACACTGACACAGTTAGATACGCGTATAATGATTTGGTAGAAAGAATATTATGCCTCAATACAAACTATATCAAATCTTAGTACATCTAACACCACTGCTATGTACAAAAATTACCATAACACATTTAAAATTGGTAACAAGTTCAATGAAAAATAAGAATATCATCTCTTAGTACAACGACCTAACCTAGTACAAACTATAATAGTTATTTATTTATCTAACATCACACAAATGTAAAAAAAAAATAATTATTCATTATAAATAACTCATACACATTAAAAGGGAATATAATGAGTATGTGGAAGGAATACCATGTCTTAAATACAAAATATATCAATAATCAGTACATCCAATATCATAACTATGCACAAAAATTATAATGGCACATTTAAACTAAGTAACAACTTCAGTGAAAATAGGAATAACATCTCTTAGAATAAAACAAACTTGCCCCGGTACAAAATATATTAGTACCCTGTTTATCCATTACCACCACTTATGTACAAAAAGTACTATCATTTAAAAAAAGAAAAAAAAAGAATGAATTAATAAACAATGAAACTTACATCCCCAAAAAGAGGTTCATGGGATTATCCCTCAACACAAAAAAAGCAGATTGGATATACTTACAAAATTTCTATTTTGTAAGTAGGACACGAATTAGATATTCAAAGAGAGGAGTAAAGTGGAACTATAATCTGTTGTAAGGTTCCTCAGTAAAATAATTTCTAGAGTCCCATTAGTAACTTCATTGATAAGTGATTCTACAGTTTTGCATTTGGATTTAATCCTTCTCGCATTCCTTTCTTTTCAAAATGTTTGTACACATAATCCCACAACTAGTAAGTAGACCAATTTGTCAATCTTAGGAGTAAAAGCTTGTGTAGCTAGCCAATGAATAATGATGGAGATAAGAGTTATCGAAACTAGTCTATAAGTATTTTAGCTTCACATGTTCCCAAGTGAACTTAGAAACTGAACACATGAAGAATAGATGATCACTACAAGAAAATTAGATTTTAGCGATAGATATTATCGACGAAGAATAAAGATTTTCCTTTGGGAAACAAATTTGGCGATGAAAATTACCGACAGAAAGAGTCGTTGGAGAAATGATCGTAGGTAAATTTTAGCGACATATATTAGGAATCTGTTGCAAATTTAGCAATGAAATTTTTTATATCAGTAAGTAACTTTAGCAACTAAATTTATATTTCTGTTAAATTTTTACTAACGAAATATTGTAATTCTATTGGAAAATTTGTCCATGATAAATTTCAACCGTCATTTTTCACTTCCTACTCGAGTTTTCTATTGATAATGTTTTAATTTTTTATACATTTATTTTTTGTAAATAATATAACATTGATTGATAAATATAAAGTAAATATTATCCTGATTGGTAATATAATAAAAATTATAATGTTCACAAATAAAGATCTTAAAAATAATTGTAAATTAAGAATTTATACAAAAACTTAAGAGTAGAAAAACATCAAATACATTCACTTATCCATCTAAGCTATGTAGGTGGTTAAGGTGGATGCTCTGACTGCTGTGATGAGGTCCTGTCCTTCCCCTTCAACTTATCCACCTTATTACGAAGCTGGGTTATACACTCCATCAGCCTCTTTACCATACTCTCTCGTTTGATGCGGACCGCCTATTAGATCCAGCTGTAGGAGATGTGGAAGATTGCAAATAACATGTGTTTACAAATAAACCTAAGCCAAAAATCCTTCCATGATGGTCCTACCACCCATTGTATCAAGATATGCCTGACTCTCATTAATAGTTTCAGAGTTCTGAGATTGTTGTTCAATGCTTTCTTATATTTGGTCCTATCGTTATAATTTTTATGTTAATAAGTGATAATTTTTAAGAATTGATATTAAAGTATAGATTTACACACATGAAGTTGTCTGCATCAGGTGTTGACGAAGGTTACACCATCATGCTTCTTAGTGTGATTGTGTAAAAAGAGCTGGCATGGTGTAAGATTCTTGCCTATAGAATTTTCTTGTATTAGAATAAATTGTTATAAGTGAACTATAATTTACAAAAATTTTGGTAGAGTTTTCTTTATTTTTATGATATTTACCCCCTATTAGACAAAAAATTAACTCAACAACATAGTTATTAATGACACCAGACATTGATAACATTATTATTTGATATAACAAACAAATATTTTTATTCTAAATTTCATACATCAAAGTACAAAAATCAGAATATAAGTATACAGTTTTGATACTTACAAATTTCTTTGTATACTCATGGTGAATGTGTAGAAGTCAGTGAGCTTTCATATGGTACGTTTGTTGAATGTGTAGAAGTCATGAGCATGAAAAATTAGAAAGAAAGTTGTAAGTATGCCTTTGGGTTAAAAACTCTTATACATGTATGATTAAGAATGATAAATTTAAATGTGATATGCATGTGATATAATCTGAGAGTGTGATTGTTTCCAATGACAATGGGTATGATTTATTGCATGAAAATAAGACATTGAAGAAGGATATCAATGGCCTCAAAAAGTCTTTTTATAGATTCAATATACGTAATGAAAATTTGAATAGAATACTTGGAGTCCTAAAGAGTTATAATGATAAATTGGTTTTAGTTATTAAAGTGCACCCTTTAACAACAAGACCATCTTTGTGAGGGGAAAGCACTTATATGATGAGCCTATGGCTAAATATGTATAAATATCACTTGCTCATCCAACATTCTATTTCATATTAAAAAGAGAAATTTCATGCATTCATGTACTTTTCATAGTCTAGATATAAATATCAAGTCTTCAAAGGCAAAAAAAACTATAATTCACATATAAAGGCATAAAAAGGCATGCAACAATCATAATATGGACCTCATATATGACAACAGATTATAAACCTAAATTCAATTATAATGGTATAACAGAAGCTCATAATCATTATAATCCACCATACAAGCATTTGACATATGTTCAAAATCCTCATTCGTCCCAATTTTATGAAAGGAACATATGATATGACAATTCATATCATATGCCTTCTCATCACAGAATGAGAGCTCCTAATTCTCCATATATCTATAAGAGAATTTCATATCACACATACCATTTATCAATAACTAAATATGCATATAATCATATTCTTTTAAATCTTTCTCATATGGCACTAATGCTTTCAATTTTTATCATGTGAGATATCACTTTTTTGGTGATTATGGTCATATAAAAATAAATTATTTTTTAAAAACAATTCTTATTAAGAAAAATGAAAAAAGATGTGAGAAGAAAATGGTTCAAAGACTAACCTTTAAACACCTAAGTTTGTGTGGCTACTTAGAACATATTAACTTTTTTTTCTTGTAAGTCAATATTAAGTAGCATAAAATAAATTCTAAAATTTGATATAATCTCTATCAATATCCAATAAGGAACAACGATGGTATCTTTAACAATTATTTAAGAAGAAAAATTATTAGAAGCCCCTATATGAGTTAAATAAGGAAATTAGTATAAAAAATAACTACTGAACCAATTAAAGAAGAAAAGGAAGTAACTTTTGGTAGTATATAAAAGGGTGTAAATATTTCCTTCACATTGATGACAATTGAGAATATTAACTTAGTCATGCATAATTAAGGGGAGAAGAAGAAAGGATTGATGAATGTATATAGGAGGAGAAAGATATATTGATCTTCAAACTAGTACATGAACCATTTGAAACTTAAATCATTTTCAGCAAGCACTTTGCATATATACTTTACCCATATAATAGGCTTTTTGATAAGGCAGAGAGGGAAGTGTTCTCTCTCTCTTTTTTTTTTTTCCTATTCATACTTATAACTTTATATACCTTATATCCTATTTAATTTTGATGAAAATGGGAAAGAATGATAATACTAAAATGCAATAATTCATAAAGCTTGAATTAAAAAGGAATATTTATTACATTTTGATTTGACATAGAGCGGGTTAATACAATATCATATTTTTATACTATACATTGAACATAGGGATAGTTTATTTATTATCACTTTTTTCTCAATATCTCCAAATATCTTTTATTATAAAAAAAGAGAAGATTATTAGACCAATTGAGGCTCTAACTTATGATTTTGATGATAAGAAAATATGTTACTACTAATATTTTCATCTTTAATTATATGGACCTTTTGAATCAAAAGGTCCTTATGTCTCAGTTGGAATGGGGTTAAGGTTATAGGCGAGGAATTTTCTAGTTGAAGAAATTAAAACCAAAGAGAATGGTAGAGAACTTGAAAAATACATGGGGTGAATAAATTGATTGGGAATCTATCAGCCACATTATATATTGAAATACTCAATAATCTCCTCATTCAATCCATCACTTAATAAAAACATAGACAATTTTTATCATGTAAATTAATTTTTCTCCTTTCTCTTTTCTCTATATGTTTGGGAAATTCAACTGTACATACACAAATCCACTACTCAAACCTAACTTCTAATTACATTTAATTCAACACCATTTTATTTTTCAAACACACCTATACCTAACATATTCTTTCTTTACCCTACTAAGTTTTAAAACTCACTGTAAGTGTTAATTAAGGTTCAAATCTCAATTTCTAAATTTAAAAACCAAGTTATCGAACTTTCATCCCTAACAAAACTTTCATCGAACACTTGATATGTTACACAAATTCATTCCTAATTTGTTTCAAAATTGTTACTTTTTTCCATTATTCACTAACATTAACATAGAACAACAAACAACAATAACCCAACAACCAAAATAAACCCTGACAACTCAATCCACACAAATAAAACCAACGAAAATAAAATCATTTAACGACACAAAATAAAGTAGAAAAATAAACCCAATAGCAGGGGCAACCAACCTCGACAATGGAAGCAAAGACTCTAAATGGATAGACGGATAATGGACAGGCGAAATAAGATAGATTTGTTAGAGATGGAGGAAACAAAGAAGAATAGAAAATAAAGAAGAAAACAATGAAAAAGTGACAGCGCGTGTCGAGTGCACTGCAAAATTTACCTGACTCTACACACTAAAATTTGTAGCTGTGGTAATTCGGGATCAAATCCACAGGGAATGGTCGGTTAATTTTCGTACTGAAAATAATTGATGCAAGAAAAGTATATGGGGGGTTTTTGGTTTTTGAACAATTTAGAAAATTAAAGTAAAATTAAACTATCGAAAACAAATTAAAACAAACAATAAAAAATGTGAAAAGTGTCGGGTATAGGTAAGGTCCGGTTCTAGGGTCAATCTCGGCCTAAGCACAATCAAGTATATTTCTTCATTCTAAAGTCTTTACAATTCTTTTCGGACTATTGATCTGAGACTAATAGAGCGCTCTACAAATCTTGGTTTTCCCTTAAATTGAATTTAATCAAGATACGATCATTAATTAAACCTAACCATCGAATAACCTAGGATATGATCTCTAGATTCAATTTGGAAGTCGCATTACGAATTGGAAAACGATCAATATAGGCAATAACCTCACACGCTCGGGTTATCTAACCTAAGTCATGTTGTTCTTAACGATTAACGATCGTTAGATGCTACTCACAAATATTAAAAGTAACAATTACGGATTACAATTAATATTTTAGCAATAGGTTCAAAATAAAACGATCAAAATATTATATTAAGATCATTAATTCCAAAACCATCTAAATCAATACCAATAACACAACAATCTGAAAATAAATCACAACTTTAAAATGACAAAAATAGCTTAACCGTGACTTAGCGTCGATATCCCCATTGAACCGGTGTTAGAAAGTTAGCCTTCTACTTTCATTTTTATGCTCCAAAAATGGGTCATACTTGCCATGTAAAATGGCAGCCCAAGTTACCTTTCTCTACCTTTAATCCTCACGGTGAGACAGGTGAAGTGTAGAAACAAAATCTCCAGCAGCTTCTTTCCTTTGCTCTTCGTTTCTTCCTCTGCGTTGATTGCTTCTCCACGTTCTTCTCCTTGTTCTACCGCCACTGTTCCTCTTAGCCTCCTCACTGTGCGTCACCTTGCTTCTCCACGCCGACACTGTAGCTGTGACAAGACAAACAATAATCCATCCTTGTTAAAACCCTTCCTCGTGCATTATATACCTCCAGTGTTTTAGAGAAACGCTGCGCAACAGCGTTGGCTGTGCAGGTTAAACGCAGCTAACGCTGCGTTTAACGCTGACGCAGCAATGTAAACGCTGCGTACGCTGCTGCGTTACAACGCAGCGCATAGGGAAATTTTCTTTTTTTTTTAAACTTTGTGCCTTAAACTAAATAAACAATTGTGCTCCAATTTACTTTAGAAAATTTTTACTTTTTGGTCTAAAAAATATATCAATAAATCCAATCTCATAGTCAGCACAAATTGAACACAAATTGAACATTTTATCTTAGAAATAGGATCGAAATCACATGTAAATGTATAAGAAAATCTAAGATAATTCAATCCTATCAAAAAGAAGAGAAGGAGGTTGGAAAATTTGGCGGTAACATTTTGTTCACTTTTAACGACGAATTTTTTATTCTGTCACTAATTTACAATGGAATTTTTCTATCGGTATTTTTTAATTTTCTTATAGATCTCTAGTTTCATCTTGTGTAAAACATAGAGAGCATCTTTTGTCTATGTCAAGGTAAGAAAATCTATTGGTAGTATTAAGTTAATTCCTAACAATAAGCCATAGGAGAAAAAATACCTTAGGAGGAAGAACTTTGTGCCAAATGATCCTACTCCAATCGACTTTTGGAATCCTCTAGTAATCTTGTTTGATAGTTTGAAGGTTGGAAGATCCTTCAAATAAAAGGTATATGCTCTAGATGAATTTGGAGAATATTGTGGTTGCAGCTAACTAAGATGAGCAAGAAGCCTCTAGGAGTTATTATCTATGAATGTACTGAGCTTAGTATGAAGGGGAAAGAGAGAGATCACTGATAAGGCTAGACGGTGAATAAGAGAGGGACCTGACCATTTGTCAAACCATAGTGTTCAGTAACCCATTGCCAACTTACACTTAACATCATCCTAGACTAAATTGTGCAGTGGCTGATTTAAGAAGTAAGAGTTTGAAGGACTCTAGTAGCTGATTTAAGAAGTAAGAGTTTGAAGGGCTCTTACTCATCTCCCAAATATATCTTCATTTAAAAAAGTAAGAATGGATCTACCTAATCCATAGTGATTTTTTTGTTTTTAAGTATCCACCATAGTTTCTTAAGGATGAGAACTTGATTAGAGAGCTTTATTGAGCTCTCTAATCAATAAAAACAAAAATCCATAGTGATTTTTTATTTTTAAGTATCCACCATAGTTTCTTAAGGATGAGAACTTGATTAGAGAGCTTTATTGAGCTAATGTTTAACCCCCCTCCTAAAAAAAATATTTGGGACAATATATCTCTATCCATTTAACCTTAGCTACCCCTTTATTTCCATTGGAATGATTCCATAGGAAATTCTTGAATAATATTTCCACTCTTTTGATTAAATCAAGTGATTGTGCTTATTGATGAAGGTTACTCCTTTAGATAAGAAAATATGTGAACTCCAGTAGATGTGCAAGGAATTGGGCATTGACTTAATCAACTATATCTTCCCCGTATAAGATAAGAATTTGTTCACCTATGAATCAATCCCTTTATGGATTTTTTCAATGATTGGAATGCATTCATGATAATTCCTCGTAGTTAAAACTTGAAGCCCCAAATAAAGCAATGGTGGAGTCTTCATTGACATACTAGTGATGGAAGCAATTCGTGATTCAATAGAGAAAGTAGCTTTGGAGATGATAAGCTATCTTTTGTTGAAATTAACTTGCAATCTAGATAAGCTTGTGAATCTATCCAGAGCCTTTATAAAGGTTCTCACCTTTCTCTAATAAGTAACACCTACACTTTCAGATAAGAATAAAATGACTTGAGTGGAAAGAATATGACGGCTCAATACAAATTATATCAAGGCTGAGCACATTCTATACCACCTTTATAGGCAAAATTATAAGTTACACATCAAGGCTAATTAACAATATTAAAAAGTTGGAATACAATGACCAACTAAAAATAATACAAAGCATCAATATGAAGGACACGAATTGGTACACACCTTTGCCTAATAGTGTGTCTATTAAAGGTTTTGTTTAATATGGTTAACTACATGCTCGTGTGGTAACATATGGTCTTGCTAGAATTTTTGTAGGGATAATGTAAAGGACAAGAATTGGTGCACACTTATGCTCAAAATTGTGTCCATTAAACGTTTGTTTAACATTAAGGTTTGTATTGAATCAGGCTTAGCGCTGCAAAAAAGAAGATCATTTGTAAAACATAGATTGATTAGTCTAGGTTTCTCACATCTTACATGGAATTTGAATTTGGTATTAGCCTCCACTTCAAGCTTATGGAATTTAGAATTTACATACAAAGTATAAAAAAGTATGGGAAGAGAAGGTCTCCCTACCTGAGCCCTTTAGTTGCCGAGAAAGAAGTAGATGGACTCCCATTGATTAAGACTAAAAAGCTAGTAGAGGAAATGCATTCTTTCAACCAACTAATGATCATAGACCTCCAATACCTTCCAAAGGAAGCCCCAACTAAAACTAGTAAATGCCCTGAAGAAATCAACTTTGATAGTACAATTAGCAAATGCGTTTAATCTTGAATATCCCTTTAATAGTTTCTTGTACAATGCTTATAAATTGTTGTATCTAATTAATAGAAGGTGTTGGAATCAATAGGCATATAGAAAATTGATAATGAAGGACCCATCCATCATATCGTAAGATTTTTTAAAAGTCCACTTTCATAGCACAATTTTTATGATCTTTCCTTCTAATGTAATGCATGAAAAGTTCCTACATAATGGAGATGTCTCTAATGGACCTTCCAAGAATGTTGGCTCCTTGATTATGATTTATGTGGTTTGGAACGATGGCTTTCAATCTTAACAATACACCTTAGAGTTAACCTTATAAATTGTGATGTAGCAAGCAATGGGGCAAAAATCACCAAAGTTGGTGACATTGGTGCCTTTAGGAATCAATGTAATCAAGGTACTATCGATTTCTTTCAATAGTTCGTGCTTATTGAAAAAATCCATCACAGCCTCCACCAGTATTTTATTGGTAATATGCCAGGTTTTGAAGGAAAACAAATTGTAATAAAACTATCAAGTCCATGAGCTTTCTTAGGATGTAGTGATTTGAAAGCTATATTGATCTCCTAGATGGTAATTGATGTTGAGAGAGTGTTGAATTCCTAAGTGGAAATTTGATCTTGAATAATTTCCTTAATGACCCTAGATGAGGACTTGGCATTAGAGCTTGAACCTAGGAGATTGGTGAAATTCTCCATAATAGTCTTGATGATTAGAGCCTGGGATTCCAAAGTGGAACATGAGTGACAAATAGAATAGATTATATTAAAGCATGTCTAAAGGAGATGACTTTATAGAAAAAAAAAGTAGAATTCTTGTCTCCATACTGTAGCCAATTAATTCTTAATCTTTGATTTAAAAGAGAAAGATGAAATTTCAACCCTTAAAAATAGTATTTCAAAGCTTATTTCTCATGTTCAATAGGAGAACTAGAGTTGAGATTGTAGTAAACAACATATTGAGCAATGTAAAGAGCAGATTTAGCAGTACATATAAGATGATGTGTATTCCTAATGTTTTGCTTATGAAAAAGTTTAACTTAATCTTTTGTGGATTGGAACTTCCTTATGAGGATGAATTGCTTAGTGCTAGAAAAGGAAGCTTTGGATCCCTTCTCCACCACAATGAAGAAGCCTTCAAGACCAATAAAAAATTTATTAAACATAACAGGGCAGTGTGCAGAATTGGGAATGCTAAAGGGTGTTTGGATGGGAGAATGATCAGAGAATTTGGTATTGGGAAAGAGAGTGTGAGAGTGGACAAAAGTCTACATTCATTCCAAATTAGCTAATCATCTATCAAGCTTTCTTTTGATGAAGAAAATTCCACTCTAGTTATTTCTCCAGGTGAAAAAGTTGTCTCCAAAAGGAATGTTAGATATTTAAATGTCAATGAGGCACTTCTTGAACTCTTCACAATGTTGTTTATGGGCATTACAGCCTTAAGTTTCCTCAAAGGATATTTTTTTCATTAAAATCACCTAGGACGAGCGAAGGAGTTTTGGTAACAGAAGCAATCTAAGACTATTCCATAAATCAACTCTCTGAAAAGGGGTAGTTGAAAGCATATATCAAGGATATATGTATTCTAGTTTTCAACCTTAGCAGGTGAGCTTCTAGATGGATCATTTCAACTATGATAATGGTGCTAAGGATTGAGATTTTGGCAAAATTATACATCACAAGGATCTTACCATTAGGGTGATCTCTATCGTTTTGGATTAATCTGTAATCCCTTGGGAAAAGTCCAAAAGGTCACATTTGCTTTACTTTATTCCAGACTCTAGTATGCCTAATAAAATAGGCTTATTATCTAAGATGAAGTCTATCAGCAAAAGCTTTTTCTTAGGGGAATTAAGACCTCTGATTTTCCAAATAGAAATGATGATGATATTTGGCCCATAGAGGACCTATTCCTTCAACTAGATCTCCTCTTATTGGTAGGGAGAAAACTGGAATCTTCATTGCTTATCTCATTTGATGTGGTTGCTTTGTTAGGGTTATTGAATTAGTGTCTTTAGCAATTGTCACTTATACTATTTGCTTAGTGCTAGTGGATATTGGATCTATAGTATTTATAAGGATGGTTTCTTAATATTCCATCTCTTTTTTATTAGTGGATGAGCTGATTTACACAGGAGTAGTTTCTTCCCCATCATTTAAAGTCGTATGTTGATTTTGTATATTTTCATATCCATCCAGATCATGAGAAAATCCTGACTTAAATTCTTTACTAGTGCTATCTACGATTTAGTGGAAGAGGAAGTTGGAGGCTTCCAGGCATAGGAAACTTTGACAGCATCTTCAATTAGTTCCATATTGTCATTTAGTCCAAGTAATGGGAATTACTTAGGCAAGTGTGTCATTGCATCAACTACCATACACACTACCATAACTGATCCTCCTTACTTCAATAATGGATTGATCTATGTAGCTAGGTTTCCTAAATTTGACTAGTTGGCTCAAACTAGATATTGTTCAATACTCATAGGGAATTATATAAATGCACATCCATAAGGGAATGTTTGATTGCTTAATTTCTTTGCAATCAACACTTGGTCTTCAATTTTGGATGAGTAATAGCTTATTGTTCACATGCCAAGGACGAGATTCTAGAACGTTGAGGCATCAAATTTGCTATGGAATTTGAATAGAAACATATCCTGATCATTAACAACCAAATCCTTTAACCTAAAAATTTCTAGTTGTTCCAAGCCTAAGGTTTCATCGCAAAGAAAGATAGTCTTTTGTCTAGAAAAAACCAATCAAAGTTGCATTTCACAACTCATCTCCTACCTATAGGATTTCTAAAGGAGGTGCATCAATATGGGTTCTAGAATTAGCAGGAGGAATGTATAAGAGTTTCAGGTTGGGATTGGAGTCATCTATAACTTGAGTCTAAGATTTGTTGGAGAAGTCATAAGGAGAAGGTTTGTTGATATTAAGGAGAAGTTTAGAATTGTGAGGATGGATATTTAGCTCATTTGGGCAAGCATAATTAGAGGGGTTGGAGGAAGAGGGATGTAAAGCTTAAGAGCTGGCAAGAATAGGGGAGGGATGTAGAGAGAGTTAGAGCACTCATAAGGAAGCAGAGCTACAGACTATCAAGCTTGTAGAAGACATGAAGATTGGCAAAAAAAAGGAAGCTAATAATGGACAAGTTATCAGGAATAGAAACTAAAAAGTGGAGGGAAAGGTGAAGTTACAAAAAAGCCGTTGAATAATTCTAAATGCAATATGTGAGAAGGTAAGGAGGAGTTTGTCGAAAGAAAACATAAACTAGAAGGATTTTCTTATAGTAGTTAGTCACCATTCCTTTTATTGAATTCCTCTCCTTAACTAGCTGATTATCATCATCAAGCAAGTAACATATTTTTCTTAAAATTATTTTTAGTAATAACTGAGTTATGAAAAAACTTTGTAGTGGAATCCCCTTCTTTCACCCAATTTAATCTAACTTCTTGTAACAGAAGGGAATTGTAACATCCCGTTACCCATGTTAAGGCCAAAATAGTAAATGTGAGAGATTCATTGAGTGATTAGAAATGTGCTTC
>JANIJH010000003.1:39947189-39959373 GCA_024520975.1 Erythroxylum areolatum
TGAGTCCTAGTTGTGGGTAAATAGGCATGCCTAGAAGGGTCTGCAGCTGCTCCTGTGACACTTCGGTGTCGAGACTTCGATCTCTCCTGTGACACTTCAGTGTCGAGACTTCGGTCTCTCCTGTATAAGTCCCATTACTTGCCTCTGTAAATAGATTTGCAGTCCTGATATATGTTTGATTCTAACATAAACAAAAATTATATTATGATTCTAAAGGGTTTATACCCTCTTGTGATATTCAGTTCTGATAAGTATAAAAATCTGTTCTGAATTGCGTAATGTCTAATTTAATGTTAGATAATCTTTTAATGTATGCTTATGCTATTACATGATTCTATATGATGAATTGACACTTCATGTATAGATTAGTTATTACTCATTAAGCTATATGCTTAGCACGGTAGATTTGCCCCGTGTAGGTTCAGAGCGAAGAGTATAACGACTGGGACAAGTCAACCGCATTGGCTAAAGGAGTCTGAGTTTTGTATTGCTCAAAAATGTATTTTGTTGAGTTTGTTTGGGCTTGTATATAACTTTGGATTTTTTTTTGCTTCTGAAATTGTGATATGTATTATATGTATGTTTGAGATTCTAAAAAAAATGCATTTCTAAAATTTTTTTTATGTTTTTGGATATGTTTATTATTATTATTATTTTATGCTATTCTTCCGTGATAATATTTTGGTTTGTTTGTACTATCTTGTGTGGCATCCCCATATCCTCCCAGGGGGTGTTAAGGTGTCACAAAAGATAAGTCCAATATGTTTGCTTTAGCCACTGCAAGTAATCTAGCTATAAGTATATCTATTATCATAAGTTTCAATATAACTTAACAGCCCACTCCTATTCGACGCATATATGTGCGCGCTACGATCACACGTGCACATGTCCGACACAAGTGGCGTGTTAATTATCTCATCTTCACTTTACTAAATGGCATCATAAGTAAAATAAAAAATAACACATTATCTAAAGTCCAAAATTTTCCTCATTTCATTTTATAAACCATAATTTACAATGTAGCATTAACTATCATCCATATTTTACAATGTCAACCTAGAGTGTTTACACCTTAGTCTACATAATATGCTACATGCATGAGGAAAATAAACAAAAATTAAAACAAACTATTTCTTCAGTCCTAGATGATCGACCCTTTAGCCATATCTAAACTCCAAAAGTTTTACAAAATCACTTATATGTAGTTTTAGAAGCTAGGTCATCACTCTCTCGAACCTGAAATTGTCAATATTGCAATTTTGATGAGTTTTGTGAACTCAGTAGAGTAACCATCTTCGATGGTTCACTCTTGTCATACAACACAACATTTCATGTTATCATGTCATGTTAACTTGATTATCATCGAGTCATATCACGAAGCAATTTTGCTCACAATTGTCATATTTTAATAATAAAGTCCAAACAATTCATCATTTCATTACAATTTTGCAAAACATAATCATCAATAATTTATCACAGATTCATTCAAGAAAAGTTATCACAATAGTGTAATCATTCAATTTATTCATTTCACATATGAAAGCAATGTTTATGAGACGCATTCATTTGTTACGTTGTTGTGACCATGTGCCTTTTTCATTGACCCGTATTCGTTGTGGATATTGGACTCTTTCATACCATCCCTTATCCATTGGAGATATAGGGCTCATTGTACACGTTGAGCCTTAGGCTCTTTCCACAGGCATCTAAGTTTTAAGCTCTTTTTAATTGACGACATTAGTCACAACTGCCTTTACATTTCATGCATTAGAAATGAAATGCATTCACAAATTCAATCATCATATTGATTCAGTCACATTCACATTCTTCTCATTCACATTTGTCATCGGACTTTTAGTCCGGCATTTAACATTAACGTTGAGAATCAAATAGCCAATCTCATTCACATACAAGTAGCACTTCCAATGATGTTTACATACATCAAATGCCTCAGACAATTATTATCTGGAATTCAGATCACAATTAGCACATATCAAATTCAATTCAGTAATAAATAGAACAAATTAAGGTGAGACCATCTTAGGTTACTCACAATTGCTCCCTTTTCGCTTACTGCCTTAAAGTTCTGACAATATTTGGAAGCGGTCGCTCTACTTGCTCTTCTATATGCAATCAAATATAATTTCATGTTACCACATTGTTCATGTAACTAAATATGTATTTTTTATAAATGTATCATGTAACATGCATGTTCAATGACATGTGCCTGGGTATACTTCTGTAATAAACCGACGCAAATATCAATTGTACTCTAAATGTGTCAAAATTCATACACCCATTAACTATTCAAGCTTTCTTATCAACACAAACTTTCGAGTCTACTTTACATGATCATTATGACAAGGAAAATTGTGCATTTCTATGGCACTTTCTTATAAACAATTGTTCCCCTGTACCTTAAGTTTCTATTGACGTTAAGATCATATAATGTGGCTCATTATTCTATGAGTTATGCTCAAAATACTGCAAACTGAATACATTTGAAATTTTGGCTTAATCATGCATTCAAAGTTGTACAACCCATATCTCTCAATTTCAATATCCAAAAGTTATAAACTTTATACCGATTGAAAGTTAAGAGAATAAACTACAACTTTTGTGAAGACAACTTTTTCTGATTCAGCCTATATCAATACAATTTATTCAATAACAACAGGACATGATTTCTACCACAGGTATTGTTATAGCCTAAGCTAAGACTCACTTTCAAGTTAAATTTCAAGACCCTTAAGGACAAAATTAAAATTCAATTTATTCTTAAAAATTGTATCAAAATGTCTTTAGTTCAATTTAAATTAAGAATCATCTCATTTGAAAATCTACAGATTAAGATATAATCAAAATACTGAAACATGTTCAGTTAAAGTTTTCTAGTTCATAATATTCTAGCACACTTCCTCATTTTCATCTTAAATCCATTAATCAAATCTTTCCTGAATGAATTCAGATGGCTCTAAATTTTCATGGAGATGAAGAAAAATGTGTTATGAGTCTATTGGTTTAGGTCTCATGTCATTTGGATGTCAAGAGAAGAAGTTATAATAAAAAAAAGGATGTTCAGAACTGTCTCTCTTTAGTAGCCATAAAAGTCACACTCATACGTCTCTTCTTTTTCACCGAAACTGGAGATTTTCCCTCTCTACTTCCTTCATTTTTTCCAAATTTCACACTCCTATCTTATTCAACTAACACATAAATCATCTTTTGTACTTCGCTATCAGTTCAACATAACACAACAAATCAAAAATCCAAGATTCATCATAAACATAAAAAATTCGATCCTCACTCACGCATATTTCCGTTTTCTGCATTTTCATTCTCTGTATCTTCCTTCCATCTTCATTAACACTTTCACTTCCTTTTCCTCTCTATATCAAGATCTCACATAATCCTCATTCCACTCATATATGAATTCATTCACAAATAGTCAAACATCATCAAAAACCATTTACGGTATCATAAACTTAAAACTCAACTTACTTGATTTAACTCAACTTCCATCAATGAGAGCAGTTTTGGTGGATGAAGAAATTCTAGAATAAACAGTAAGAAACACTCTCTATATGGACCGAAATTCTTACTTTGAGGTAAGATTCAATAACCAATTTCACAAAATTGAATAACGAGTTGTTTCAGTGATGAATGAACAAATGAACAAAGAAAAGTTTGGTGAAGGTGTTTTCGGTGGTGAAGAACTTCATCACGGCTACAGTAATCTTCCTTATTAAGGATGTAGCTACATGGATTAATAATTCACAGCCGCATGTCCCCATTGCATGTAGGCCATTTGGCACTAAATAATCAGTCCACGTGTCACGCTTCTATTTGTCCATTTTTAACAACTTTTTCTAGTTCAAAAATACTACAATTTTTTCGAAAATTCCCTAAAATTCACCAAAAAGTTCAAAAATAGTAATGACACTCTCCAAGTAAATTTTCAACACATAAAAACCACAGTTCTCTTTTTAATCGCAATTATAAATCAATTATACATAGAAAATGTCAATGAATACATGTACAATTATTTCATGAATATCAACACAATTCACATATTTAAATATGCCACATGATGCATGAAATGCACTTCTAACTTCTCATTATACTCTCATTTATACTATTTTAGGGTCCTAGCCTCTAACATGAATACTGGGACGTTACATAGTGAGGTACCTAGGTATTCCAATTTCATTTATTAAGCCTGTGTACTCTAAATTTAAACTTTTAGCAGATAAAATCAAAAGGAGGATTGACAGATGGAGTTTAAGGTCGTTATCCTTAGCTAGAAGATGTAAACTAACTAATTCAGTCCTTAACTCTTTAGGCATTTATTAGGCCTGTCATATTGTATTCCTTTAGGCAATAGTTAAAGCTATTAAAAGAATATTTAAAAGATATCTATAGATTGGTAATAGTGAGAATCAAGGCAAATATAGAGTGTGTTGGGTTGTAGTTTGCAAGCCAAGAAAGCAAGGTAACCTAGGTATACATGCAATCAAAATATTTAATCCAGTCCTTCTAACAAAAGAGAGTAATATTGCAAGATAGGTAGGCTTTATAGGTTTAATGGGTTTATGGCTACTTGATATGTGTTTAAATTTTGATTCATTTGATATGCTACACTTAGTGATTAATGCCTTAGAAATGCTTAGGATACTTACTTTAGCTCATATTTGATTATAGGTACATTTCAGAAATAAAGGAGCTAAAGTGACACGAAGCATGTTCATTGAAGCCATCTTCTCAATTTCCACACTCTATTGATTCACGAAGCATGAAGAAGAAGAAGAAGATTAGAAGAAGAGGAGACAAGATAGAGTATACAAATGGAGAGTGAACATTGTCTTATGGTTGTCCCATTTCTTTTAACCTAGTTATTATTATAAAGAGAATAGTATGACAGCCGAGGTTTTTGGAGAAAAATGATCATCCTCATAGCCATAAGATCACTTGATATGATTGAGAAACAATGAAGAGGTGAAATGCATACAAGGTACGTTAGTTTTCATATCACATGTCCATTCCACATTTAATTGTTATATTGAAGGTATAAAGAGATGTGTGGTATGTTGGCTGCACTTGGACAAGTATAGGAGACTTGAAAATGCAAGACACCTATCCATTATATTTAACTTAGCTATTGGAAGATAAGGAGCAAAATAATGGGAAACTAAATGAAGGAAGGGTCAGTTATCGACTGCTAAGAAAAGACTACAGCTAAAGTAAAAAAACATGATGCATGGATTGCATGAGACTTATCACGTGAGTTACTAGCGGTCATTCCATGTTTAAAGTATAAGAAACAAAAGAGATATGGGGGTGCTTTGGCTGAGTAAAAAATTGTGAGTGTGTAAGGGTTTCTAACAGGTGGTAGAATAAAAACATGGAAGAGCTGGAATAAGAGGTTGGCTGGAATAAGAGGTTGGGGGAAAAAGTGACACCTGTCCATTTTATCCAATTTTTAGCCTAGATGCCTCATGAGTCTTGGGGGAAGCTACGGAAGAAATAAAAGGGAAGCAAGATGTAAAAATATAATGGAGGCTAGTGGTGAGTGAAAACCAAGAATGCAATAAAACGAAGACAACTCCTTCATTTTTGTCTCCTTTGGTTTGGAAGCAAGTGGAGCAGTTGGATGACTTACCTTCTCTTTGGTTAAGTCTCATCTCATATAGTTTTTAAGATATTTGTTTTTCATAATAAAGGTGAGAGTGTCGGCAGAAAGAGGAAGAAAATAGTTGACCCATAGCCCTCTTCGGTTTTGCAAAGGAAAGTGGACAGACCTAGCTGAAAATGTTTTCTCTCATTTCTCTTCAGTTTTATATGGAAACAAAGGTGTTTTTGGCTAAAGCTTGGAGACCTATATAGAGGATGGAGGGGTAGACGTCTCGACACTGGTTGACAGTGATATTGATGCCAAGTCACGATTAAGCTATTTCATCCTATTAATGTTGTAATCTCTTTTCAGATTGTTGTTCTATTTGGAACCTATTGCTATAATATTGAATGTAATCCATGATTGTTATATCTAATGTTTGTTAGTAGCATTTAATGATCGTAAATCGTTAAGGACAACATAACTTAGGTTAGACAACCCAAACGTATGAGGTTACTACATATATTGATCGTTTTCTACTTTGTAATGTAGCTGCCAAATTGAATATAGAGATCGCATTCTAGGTTATTCAACAGTTAGGTTTAATTAACGATTATATCTTGATTAAACACAACCTAAGGGAAAACTTGGATAAGTAGAGCATTACATTAGTCTCAGATCAATAGTCCGAAGAGAGTTGTAAAGACGTTAGGACGATGGAATATGCTTGATTATGTTTAGGCAGAGATTGACCATAGAACCAGACCTTACTCTTATTCGACACTTTAATCATTTTTTTGCTTTTTTTATTTTTTCGATAGTTTACTTTGATTTTATTTTCTAAATTTATTAAAATCCAAAACCCCTTTTTTATATTTTCCTTGCATCAATTAATTTTGTTACGGAAACTAACTGAACATTTACTGTGGATTCGATCCCGACTCACCATAACTACAATTTTTATTGTGTAGAGTTAGATAAATTTTGCAATGCACTCGACACGCGTTGTTACTACTACATTATAGATCAAAATATTTGGATTGTTAGGCTTCTTAGTAATGCTTCTTCTCTTATGAAATTATTTTTAAAGATGAGAACCAACATCAGAAACTCGCGTGTAAGCATTACAAAGAATAGCATACATACCTGTTTTTGGTATGATTATGGTCCTTTGGGACCTTTAGAGTTGACGAATGGCGCTACACCTTTGAAGACCGTTTTAGCACCAAATGCTATTGTGGCTCGTGCCTTTTCAATCAACAACTTGACTAGTTTTCTTCTCGTTTCAGCTCTTTCTAAATTTCTATCTAGCTATAGAATAGACCATTTTAGGGGAGATACAATCAGATGGGTGCATATAACATCAAGTGAATTTACCAATAAATCATGTTGGAAACTTTTTCAAAAACTCTGACGATCATGTTTCATGGCATAAACCAATTCACTTAAAGCCTCCTTCACTTTATGGTTATCCATTGAAAATAGGTTAGATAGAATAACAAATGTATGCCAAATGTATGCCAAATTGATGTATCCTATGCAAAAATTCCCATGAAAGCATCAAACATTTGTTTTTTTTAATGTCATTATAATAATACATATGGCTCACCTTACTTAGTTATTATAATATCATTAATCCCCCATTTTCTTATTGTTGTATGGTGTACAAAGCTAAAAGTGCCACATGAAGGTGGCTTAGGATATGCAGAGTGGTCTTAACATACTTGGTATCTTGCCTATAAGAGGAAAGGAACACAAGAATCTTCACAGAGCAAAAAAATAGCAAGGAGACTTTCTCAAAGATAGTAAGTAATAGCAAGGAGACTTTATCAAAGATAGTAAGTAATAGCAAGAAGAATTTCTTAAAGACAGTAAGTAGCAGAATTAGGACTCACTTATTTGTTTACAAAGACAAACATAATTTTAGCCTCACTAAACTTGCTTGGAAAATAAACTAGCTTATCCACTCTTATAACCTCGTCAAATCCACTAGTAATCTGATTGTAGTCCTATTGTAATCTTTTTTTCTCAATAGCATGTACTTGTATGCTTTTAAGGCTTTAATATATTATTCATTCTTTTCAAGAAAAAGTACGAAAATTTATCCAAAAAAAGCTTATAATAAAACCACACATACATAAAACTCATCTTTGAATATTAAATCACACAAAGGAGAAACCATTTCAGGTCTTTCTAAATTACAAAAGGAGATATTAAGAATATTTCATTTCACTTCTATTTTTATTTTTTTTCTTTTTAAATTTAGTAAAAATACTTGCTTGGTTGAAATTTTAGTTTTTATCATTGGTTTTAACTTTTTCCTATTTTTCATATTTTATGAAAACAATAAAAAATAGTTTTAGTTTTTTATTTTAATATTATTAACTAAATAAATACAATGTAATTACTTAATATTAACTACTAGTCCTAATTATGATTAATATATTTTATTTATTCATTTTTATTTTAGTATTATAATTGATATAAAATTTGAAATTAAAATTATTTTGAAAAAGTAAAATATTTTTAAAATTGTCACTATTTAATAAATACAATTTACATTTTGTAAATTTATATTTTCAAAAATAATTATTAAATATATATTTTACATTTAAAATATCTTAAATAACTAAATTAAAAATTTCTAGAAATAATTATACATGAATAAAGTTCAATATTCAATTATAAATAGTACCATTGATTTAAAAATTAAAACACATCTTAATAAGTAATTAATATTTTAAAAAAATAAATTACTTATTTAGTATTAGAGATTAATAAAAATATGATTAAAATTTAATAATGAATATTATATAAGAAGTTAAAATAGAAATAATTACTCTACTAAGTTATAAAATAAAATAAAATATTCTTGAATACAAACGTGCTCGTACTATCTCGTGCCCGATGCCCGCCCAATTAAATGCGAAGCCCATCAATCAACCAAAACCCTAGCCCATGTTTATTAAGTCAGCAGTATATACTGACGGCTCAAACCGACCATACTTGTTCATCACATCATCGTTCTAACTTTTTCACCATCTCAAACAAAATCTCTCTTTCTTGAGGAATCGATCCAACTTATCTTTGGAAAACTTCTCCTTACACCCAAATGGCGGAGAATGAGGAGCAAGTTGTTGTGGCATCAACGACAGTCACCTTACCTTGGGATCACAAGCGAAAGCCGAGTCCCAACCAGATTCCTGACTCCAGCATTGATGATGTTGAACAGGACGATTCGCAAGAACCCAAGCGACCAAGGCTCGATGATGATGAACCCCATGACTCAGGTATCTTCTTCACTCACCATTTAAAGTGATTAGGGTTCCCCATTTTGTTTCTTTTATTAATTTGTCCTCAGAAGGCCAACTTTTCTTATATATGTATACATACATAAAGTGTTTCTTTTGTTGCTGTTGGTTTGGCATTCAAGCTGCTAACGAAAATGTTTTTTTTTTAAAGTGGGGGAGTCAGATAAAGAAGAACCTCATGCAGAGGGCGAGCAAGCAGACAATGATGGTCGACCCTTGTCGTCTTTAGGAAAGGAGGAAGCTTTGGATTTAACGAGTAAAACAGAAACCCCAACTGCGGTAGATGGTGATACCAATGAAGCTTCTTTCGAGGGTTCGAAGGCAGATGATGTTGAGAAATCCTTTGAAGAGGAACCCCATAAGCCATCTGGAGGAGAATCTGAGAAAACATTTCAGGGGTCTGAGGAACATATTTCTGATTCTCACACTACTTCCCGTAAAATGGAGGTTCCTAATGATAAGGTATGCTGAAGAGAGTCTAAAGATATAATATGTACTTTAATGTATCACTTTGAAACTAGGTTTGATGTGCTACACATGTTATCATTTCTCGTTGAAGTCTTAACAAAAATTGTATAAAATACTTTAAATACTGTTGGCAGGTTGGCGTTCTTATTGGCAAGGCTGGCGATACTATTCGTTACCTTCAATACAATTCAGGGGCAAAAATTCAAATCACAAGAGATGCTGATGCTGATCCAAGGTCTGCAGTGAGGCCAGTTGAATTGATTGGGACTTTAAGTAGCATAAGCAAGGCTGAAAAACTTATTAATGCCGTCATAGCTGAGGTAGCTGAAACGATGCCTCAATCTTGATGCTATTATCTTTCTACTCACGACTTAGATATTTTGTAATTTCTGTTCCTTTTTCATATTATTGTAATGTGATATATTTAAACCACTGGACTTGTTTTTGCATTGAATCATTTGTGGACACGTCATGCAGGCTGATGCCGGTGGTTCCCCAGCCCTTGTTGCTAGGGGGCTTCCTAGGGCACAGACCATGGGAGTGGCAGATCAACTGGAGATGCAAGTACCAAATGAGAAGGTTGTTTATCGATATTTTTTATTATGCTTATCTTGTTTGGTACCTGCTTTTTTGGTTCCTTGATCTGATATCTTTTTTGATTATCCACCAATTAACTTCATCTTTTAACTGTGATTAAATATGCTTTCTTGAGCCCAGGTTGGTTTAATTATCGGCAGAGGTGGAGAAACCATCAAAAACCTCCAAGCTCAATCAGGGGCACGCATCCAGGTACTTGTTCTCATGTACATAGTCATCTTCTGATAAAATACTTACGTTATTTTGATTCCTAAAGGATATTCATCCTCTGACTGTCAAGAATCTCATTGTCTTGATTTAGCTTATACCTCAACATCTTCCAGAAGGTGACGGGTCTAAGGAAAGAACTGTGCGAGTGACTGGCGATAAGAAACAAATTGAAATTGCAAGAGAGATGATAAAGGATGTGATGAATCAGGTCTGGCTTTTTCCCCACCATTTTGTTTTTTCATCTTTGGTCTTTTAATTTGCAATAGCATTAGTGTTATCTGTATTATCTGGTTCATTATGTTGATGTATTTTACATAATGAACTTTACCAAATAGTTTTATATATGTCCATTTTATCTTGTACTTATCTTATTGTGAATAATACATCTGAATTTGTTTCACTTAATTTTTGCCCCATTCATGTGTAGGTTTTGTAACTTGCACTTGTGTTGGCATGTATAATGTGTGTTGTCTAATGTGAAATGTGTGACGGTGTTTGAGACTAAGAAAAACTATTGATGCCCATTATTTGTACTTGTTTAATATCTGAGTAAATCGCTCGATTTTAATTTGTTGGTTTGTTGTTGATATATTTTGGTCATAGTATGGATATGCTATGACTGTAGGTGATTTGTTGATTATTTCATCATTTAAGCTGCTATATCTGAGATGGATGCCTTGAGTAGTTATTCTTACACGGTGTATTGCATTTATAGAGAAAAACTGCCCATGCAAATCCCATAACTCCTGTTTAATTCATTGACAAATATTAATTGATTATTCAGCTTTTCTTTTAACTTCTATCTTAAATTAGTTCTAGTATCATGCAATTTTGTTTCCAGTTGATAGTTCTAGGAATTATCCATGGTCTCAGTTGGCAAGTTCATGTCGTTTGGTTCTGTTCAAGTATTTTGCGGATTCATGGTTTAAGCTGAGTATCTCATGGTATTGTAACCATGAATTATGTGTTTCATGTATGAGATGCCTTTTAGTCCATTAAGGAGGAGATTTTTTTTCCCCAAGAGAGGATGCTTACATGATACCTAAGAGAGTGAGACATTGATGAATGATCCATTCCAAAGATTCTGTGCTGTTAGGAATGTCTTGTATATTGAAAGTCCAAGATGTCGGTTGCCATGATTTATATATCTTGAAGGTGCCGATTCGAATTGGTTGACTTTAAAAATGCAGATTTGGCTTTTGCCTTTCCCATGGGGTCAGCATTGCTCTCTTGGTGTAGCAATAGAGAACCATCATTCACTTTCATCCACTGCAGAGAGGTATCAGGCATTAAATCTCGCAATTGAAGGGTGGGAATAGTTGGTAAGACTGCTTTGAGTCTTCAAAGTTAAAAGGCATGATTCAGTGAGACTGCTCTATTGACCTTAGTGCTCTTTAGCACCCCACATTTTATGCATGAGAAATTTGTTGGAAGAAAGTAAAATGTCAGGTGAAGTGCTTGTAGATCAAGATTATTTGACTAATGCTTGTTAATTCCAACCCTAGTTGTGGTCAAAGAATTGAAGGATTTGATGCATGCACATGGTGTGCTTTGACCTGCAGTACTATTGCTGTAAAGCCATTATTTGTTAGATATAGTGAATGCTAGGCATGTCCTATGATTTTACATATGGTATGCTGCATACAAGATCTTGATATGATTTACACATTTAGATAATAAGCTGCATCTGTTCCATTTTTCACCGATGAAGGTATCTAGGAGTGTTTGTTTCTTATTGACAAAACTATTCTTGATACAGAGGTTTTTTTATGTCAATATGTTGCTTTATCATAGCTATTATATCTCAGCGGATACTGCATTTCAAACTATTCTATGTATGTGCTAAGCTTCTACCCACTAGGTTTATGGTTCCACTAGTGTAAGTGCCATGTTTTACACTTATAACCTTGCTGGTAGTGCTTCCACTAGTGTAAGTGCCATGTTTTACACTTATAACCTTACTGGTAGTGCTGGGAAGCCATAGTGG
>JANIJH010000003.1:39961346-39985940 GCA_024520975.1 Erythroxylum areolatum
CGATGGCCTTGTATATTGTTTGATTTTCTGTTTTGTATGTTTTGCTACAAGTTTTTGTGATGATAACATGTTGACATCCCCCCCCTCTCCCCCATGTTCATCAAAACTTTCGTTGATTTGACCTGTTTTGATCTGTGAAAGTTGTGTGGGGAACATAATTGTCATTACCTGGGAGTCTTTTTCTAGAAGAGGACATTGATGCTGTGTACCTCATTCTCTCTCATTTAAGTTAAAGTTGCCTGAATCAGCTGACTTGTTGATCTTTTATTTTTTCTTATGATAGACTGTCAGGCCATCATCTCATTCTGGTGGTTTTAATCAGCAACAGTCCTACCGGCCTCGAGGACTTAGTGGTCCAGCCCACTGGACTCCACGAGGTCCTCATTCATCCCAGCCATCCCCTTATGATTTTCAGCAAAGAGGAGCCTATCCATCTCAAAGTTCACAATACCCACCCCCAGCTTATGGTACTTATCATCCACAACAGATGGCACCAAGAGGCAACTTTGGTTGGGAACATAGACCACCCAGTGTACAGGGTGGAGGCTATCCTTATTATGGTCAAGGAGGGCATGCAACTGATCACCCTGTTTCTGGTCCAATCTCATCTCCCATTCCTGGGCATGTGTCTGGCCTTTCTCTCGCCCAGGCTGTCGGCCCGCCTTTGTCTCATACCAATTATAATTATGGACAGACACACGGTCCAGAATATGCGCATCAAGCCCCATATTCACAGGCAGGACCTCCTCAGCAAAGCTATGGGCACGGGTATGAAGAACAAAATTATGAGAGCCATGCATCCTCTCAGCCGCCTTACGCTCACGGAAGTTCTCAGCCAATTTATCCTCAGGTAGGGAGTCAACCAGGCTATGGGTCGCAGCAACAATATGGCAAACAACCATCATTTGGCATGCCATCACAGGGGACAACCCACCAATCTTATGGCCACCCAAGGGCTACTCAGCCAGGGGATGCTTATCAAGGTCCAATACTGCCGAGCCAATCATTTGGTCCAAATATAGCATCACAACAGCAGCATCAATATGCATCAAGTGGATCCATGCAGCAGCCATATCCTGCATATGGTTCTGCATCAGCTACTGATGGGTACAGTCAGACTCCTGCTACATCTGCTCCAGGCTATCCTCAGCAGGCTGGGCAACCAGTTCCAACTTTTGGCCAACCTAGTGGACAACAGACGGCTGGCTATTTGCAAGGTCCAACTGGAGCTTATGGGTCATATCCATCTTCACAACAAGGTTATACGGATCAGGCAACTACAAATAGCACAGGTTATGGCTATCAAACACATCAAGATTCCAGTTATGCTAGTGTTCCAGGGACTGGTTATGTTCCACCACCAAGTGCCCAACAGGGTTATTCTCAAACGCCTAGTCAACCAAGTTATGA
Source organism: Erythroxylum areolatum (assembly GCA_024520975.1). NCBI lineage: Eukaryota > Viridiplantae > Streptophyta > Magnoliopsida > Malpighiales > Erythroxylaceae > Erythroxylum > Erythroxylum areolatum. The sequence continues at coordinate 39,962,757 of JANIJH010000003.1, forward strand.
TCAATCTGTCCAACAAACAGGTGGTTATGGAGCTCCTGGAAGTGCACCAGCTGGTTACGGGAAAACTGTGTCCCCCCAGCCTACGTATCCCCAATATGACTCAACCCAAATGTATACCGCCCCGCGTTGAATAAGTTAATTTGTATCTCATTTGTTTGGATGGTCCTTAACCGTACTAAATGTTGAGGTCTTACAGCACGTAGTTTTTTGAGATACAGTACTATGCAGGTGTATTGGCCTTAGATATCCAAGTTCTTGACCTTACCTCCCTCCCGAGCGAATGAACTTATCTAGCCGCCTAGTTTTGTATTAAGCTGATAATTCTAACCGTAGTAGTTATTGTCATTTATGTTTAACCGTTTCAGTTTTTTAGATATACCTATCAAGTTTATAATAGTTGCATGGTCGAATAAATTTTTAGAACAGGAAACAATTGGGGTCTAAATTTATGATGGCTTGAGGCCTGATCAGGCCTTGGGACAGTAGACCCGAGCTTGGCCCAATTAAGCTTCAAAGTGAGCTTGGGTTTGTTAGGGTCTCAGATTTAGAGCTTGGGTTTTTAGGCCGGGCAATGGCTGGGCAGTAGCTCAAGTCGGCTTGAGGTGTGATCAGGCCTTGGGATAGTAGGCCCAATAATCTCTCAAAATTGAAGCCTGGGCTTAGGTTGAGCCCCCTTTTTAAATTGCTTAACAAAAAGCAATATGAATGTTTTATAATGTTCTGCCAACACAATAAATCGGTTATATAATATATTTGGTGTAGAAGCTGCCAACATTTTTATTGAAAAATAGGAGGTTTATAAGATTATGCTCAAGCTCGTCACTTTTTGGGTTGTACTTGCTATCTTATTGGGTTTAACTATTATCGTTGTTCGGGATTTACAAACTGTTTCATTCTTTGCCCGATTCCAGTTTAATATGTTAATGTCCCTGAAACTTTCTTTGATTTTTTGTACATACGTTATAATCGAAGAAGGGAGCTTTGGAAGCTTTAAGCAAAATTCAAGTACATTCTACTTCACAGGATCAGAGAACTTATGGTTGTAAAGCATGAATGTCTTCGAGTAAGATCATCACCGTATTCCTCTTTTTAAGTTGTCATTATCTTTTGGTTTCCCTGTAAGCCTTGTTCATTGTCACTATTGTTGCAGGTTTTGTTTCCATTGTTTGTTTGTAGGTGGTTTTTCCTTATTTACCTTCCTGACTTCTTTATCCATCTTTTTTTCTTTCTAATCAATTTACTTAAGTCCGTCTAAAACATAATTAGAAATATAGGAGTGACTGCTATTATTACCAACAATATTTCGTAGGGAGAATTGGTGATTTACGGGTTTGGTAGGTGATTATTACTTTGGGCTGTCTATTTTTCAATTCAGTTAAAGTTGTAAGATTAATTTATGTGACACTCCACATTAAGATTACGATCCAATGGTGTTCAACAAAACGTAATATTTAGACATCATTTAAAATAATTGAAAGTTTATGCATTTAATTTATTCTTTTGATAATTCTGATAAACTGAAATAACTTTAGATTTTAATAATAATCATAGAAGTGCGACGACCTTTGGAGTAGACAAACTGAAGGTTAGGTTGGCAAAATCCAGTCTCACCGCAAATAAAATTCCAGTTAGAAATGAGTCTAATGCAGTGGCAGGTAATGATCCAATCATTCTTGCTCCTGAGCATACAAATTTTGGATCTCAAATTTCCAGTAAAACAATGCCATGACACAAATATCCACATCTCCAGAGTAGTTTTCCATTTGAAAGACAAGCCACCAGAAGGGCTCAAAACCTACAGCACATTGCACTTGCGCACATGTAAGAACTTAAATTCCAACTCGCTTCCCTCAGGTCCTACATATTAAAATTGATAAAGAAAATTTTCAGAAAGACATCTTGAATAAACTTTGATTGTCAGAAAACACAGTTAAGGATATTAAAGGAACAACAAAAACCATAGCAATTCATATATGAAACTGGAAGCACTTGATTAGTTGGGAAAGAAAATTAATAAAGTACCTGGTATTAATAAAAAAAAATGAACATTCTAAAGACTCTTACTGTAAAATTGAACTTGAATGCTAATTCTCCTCATCTACGATGATGGTTGTCTCATTCCCAATTCCAACGTCCATCAAAGTTGCCATTTCATCGTCAAGCAACATTGGCAGAGGGCAACCCTTTCAATTCAAAATAGAACAGCTAAATTTCTTCAAAAGCTAGTAAACCAGGAAATGATTTTTGTTGGGAAGCTTGTCAGATAAGGAACTCTTTCTGTAGGTTTTGGGGAGTTAAATTAACAATACATTATGTTAAAAGCCGCAACTTAGGTCTGAAAGCTCAGTGGTGGTACATTTGTACTCAATGACAGATCAAACATAACAGAATGAAAACTGCCAATTTACAATGTTATTCATCATATGACAACACCAATTTGCTTAAAGACAACACCATCATCAGCAAACATGAAAATCAATGACATAAAGACAAGACAAACCTCTTCCTGAATAAACAATTTTGGCTTCATTTTCTTCAGTTTGAAAAAGCTTTCGCAGAGTATCTTTAGCTTGCCTACCTAAAATAAGTACTTAAAAGTTCAAGTAATTATTAGAGAAGAAATTCCTGCCAAACTTCTAGCTTTAAAAGGAAAGTACAATCACCGTTGTTGTTGCAGGCAATTTCTTTGTTAAAGGAGGTTTCTCACCAATGGATGCACCCACGCACTTCAGCGTGATACCTGCATTTTCTTTCAATTTTGAACAACATTTATAAGAACTTCAATAAGAAGACAGATGAAGAAACGAACTTCATACATAAGAGCGCAGAGGACATCTTTTGAGGGCCATCTGTTCTAACTGAAGGTCTCTCATCCTCAATGCCATGAAAATTCTTGAGCTCGGCAAACCTGTAACCACAATGAGTGAATGATTGGCATTGTTGAACCAATGTACAGCAGAAGTTGTAGCCTAACAATTGTGGAGTTACAAGTTGCTACTTTGACCTTTATGGTCAAAACAAGTATGAGTGTTTAGATAGTAAAACCAAGGAGTCAAGACTCAAGCCAGCCACACAAAAGATTGGCATGCAAAAGAGTAGTCAAGTTCTCCCCCGTACTTGGGTTGATCCGCTGACAACCACAAATTGACTTGTCAAAGCAACCTGGTGGGTAGTCATAGTGGTTTTCAGCCTCCTAAATCTACATCTTACGAAGAAAACTCATGTAGTAAGCGCCTCATCAACATTTCTTTTGTCTTTAAAGATGTTAGAAGTATGAAAGTAATAAATAACTAAATAATAAGAAAGAGACAAAGCGGACATAAATAATAAAATAAGAGATTTAATTTAGGGCTACATCCACAGTCACAAAGTCATTAATGATACATCTTTATTAAGTTTCTGTGTCAATTACATAATACATGAATCACTATTCATAATGAAAATATGTATCTTAACAAAATGAAAGAGGAAAGTAATTATCTTCTTACAATTGATTTTGAGTTATACGGTTATATGCATCGTAATATAAAAGAAAAATAGGAAAAAATCTCCTAGGGTAGGAATCAATCTCCTAGGATCTCACAATCTCCTAAGACAGAAAACAAGCTCCTAGGAATGTAGACTCTTTAGGATATAATTAACGACCCACAAATAGAATCTCATCACAAGTTGGTTAGTGGGAAAGTGTTCCTAATTTCCCTTACCTTTCCTGTTCTTTGAGGAACCTATTTTGAACGCTTTAGTGGTGATTGTAAGAGATCACCAACTCCACTCTATATGTTTCTTGATAGAAAAATATTGACGATCTTTATTGACACAGATTTGAAAAAAATTAAAATAGAAATCCTAAAGTTTAGCTAAGAAATAGGAAAGAAGAAATTGTTTGACTACAGCCCTATACTATTGTTGTTTGTGGTTGTACTTCATTCCAATAAAGGCATCGACAAAATCCTCAAGCTTGAATCTAGGATAGACTTCTTAAACTTAGTCAAAGTAACCCAGGTAGATTCATCTAATGGTAAGCTGGGCCCATCCTAGGAAAACTTCCAGAACACCTCAATTAACTCTAGAATGAATAGAGTGAGGTTTGGAAATAATTTTGTCATCTTTCAAAGGTGGCAAGGAAGGAACACTAATAGAAGGAACACCCTTAAACTCCTTTAAGTAATAAAATGTGGAAAAAATCATGAATCATATTATGCTCTAGAAGTTCTAACCTACAGGCAACCTCAAAAATCCGCCATAAAACCTAAAAAGGGCCATAGAACTTAGGAGCTAGCTTATGAACAACCCTTTTTTCCCAAAGATCGATGTCGATAAGGTTGTAGTTTTAACCAAACAAACTGACTAGGTGCAAACGATAATTCTCAATGATGCTGGTCATAGGCTTGTTTCATTCAAAGTTGTGCCAACTGTAAATGAAGATATATTACAGACAAAAGAGCATCTCTCTCTTACAAGGAACGATCAATCTCCTCCAAACGAGTAGAACCAGGTTCATAGGATAGCAAACAAGGAGGATCGCGACCACAAAAAACCCAAAAGCGTGTCACATCTAAATGACAGGCAGTGTCATAACAATACTTAGACCAAGGAAGCCAATCAACCCTTCTTCTTGGTTGGTCTCAACAAAGCAAAGAAGATATATATCAATTGTGCAATTCACCACCTTAGTTTGACCATTTGATTAAGGATGATATGCATAAGAAAAAGCTAAAGTGGTACCACTTAATCGAAACAATTCTTTTCAAAAATATACTAGTAAAAACTAGGCCCGTATCACTAACATCAGTTTCCAAATGTTTTGCAAAACTTCAATTTTTAGATTGAATTAGCTTCTACAGTTTGATTTAGACAATTGTGATTGCCATGTGTGTACCACATGTACACTTGTCTACTACATTTGATTTATATGAACTTTAAATTTTTTCTTTTTATATGATTAAGATGTTTGGGAATTTGAAATTATAATTTGATTTTCTATTTTTTTATTACATCTTTAGTAGGATTACCAGGCAGTTTGTTATGACAACTTTACTTTCTCCATTGATTTTGACTAATTTGATTTTTTTTAATGTGAATAAGATCTTTAGAAATTTGAAATTCATTCTGCATTTCTACAATTCAGATAAAGGAAGATCTCTAGGAAGTTTGTTATGGCTGGCATGAATATAGGATATGTTGGATTTCATAATTTCTAAGAGATCAGAAAATTCCCTCTAAGTAGCTTTAACTTCCTAGTTGCCAAGATAGGTTAAATTCGAGCAACTTTCTACTACTAGAGTTGTTATTGTAGAAGTTATAGATGTAAAACAAGCTCACAAAGCACGTGGTTTCTTATATAAAATTTTCAGTGAAATGGCTTTGCTAATCCACGTGCACAAGAACTTAGAAATGTAGAAGAGGAATTGAAACTGGTTAAATTTGACATCTACATAACACACTAGAGTTTGTTCGAACTAGAGGAATCCCTAGAACTTTATTTTTGTTTGGTCCTAGGTCAAAGTTGAAATCATCCCCTAACGTTTTCTAAAAGATCTAAGTTAACTCCTACCGTTATATATGGTACTACTTTACACCTTACTATTTGTATCTTAAAACATACCGCTATGTTCCTATTAATTGCAAGTAGCAAGGTAATTAAAACATCCAATGTGATTAACAACTTTGCACAGTGGATCTACTAGATGCTAAGATTTTTTTATATTTTAAAAATAAATTAAAATAAATTTATTATTTTATAATTATCAAAACATTTATAATATTATGCAAATGATTTTTAATCAAATAAAAATCAATTATTCCCAAAATCTCAAACTCAGGTAAAAATTTTAATTGTATGGCAATAACCAATGAACAATAGTTCACCCCTCAAGAAACTCTATAGGGGTTTGAATTGAATGAAAGCCTTAACAAATTACAATACCTGGGATGCACTCGCTTAATTTCATCTGGTTTTTCATGCAATTTTGCCATAACTAGGCGAATATACCTGCAAGAAATATTAAATATAGAAGGGAATCAATATAACTAGAAGAAAATTGGAATTTGAGATGAAAAAGCTTACGAGTACAAGAAAGTAGGGACTCCCTATATCTTACTCCAGCCATAAATAGCTTTATGCATCCTTACCACAACATTATGCTTCTCACAAAAATTTCAAGTTAGTAGACATAGTGTTTATATTATAGGATAAAGATGACTTGACTATTGTAGGCTAAAGAAATAAATTGTAGCAAAACTACGTAGATTTTATTTAGACTACTATATCGTTCTGCTTCATTTTTTACTTACTTTATACTACAGGTATCAAGAGTGTATTGATTATAGTTATTAACCATTATAAAGATTATGTTTAACTAATATATGGGTTATTGTAAATCTCTAACTACTTATGGAATATCTGATGTAGGATAAATAGAAGAATTATTAACTAGTAGCTAAAACTCACAAAATTAGGCTTTTGGAATATCATACTTCAAGGTTGAATTTTGGATAAGAATACTGAAATTTCATATTTTTGTATAGTTTTTTTTTAAATACTGAAATTTCATATTTTTGTATAGCTGGAATAGGTCTGTGAAGAAAATAAATTAGAGAGAAACCAAAAGTGTTTCTATTAGTGAATTGAAATGTCTTATACAGAGAAATCCTATGGTTTATATACACAAGGCCTAAGACTATTTAGGAAACTATTCCAGCTATCAAATCTCTCAATTACAAGAAGAAATTAAGGAGAAATTACTACAACTATCAATTCCTAAATGTATACAAGGAAATACAATCAATTCTAATAACTATGGTAATAACTCTAGTCAACAGTCCCGCTCAAGTTGGTGCATAGATATCACACATGCCCAACTTGCAAACAAGATTATGAAGACTTGTTGTAGAGTCCTTTGGTGAAGACATCTGTATTGTTCATTAGATCCCAAATGAGATAAAAGTGTAAAGAATCATTCACAAGTGCCTCCTTTATGAAGTGTTGGTCAATTTCCATACGTTTTGTTCTATCATGTGGAACTGAATTGTGAGCTATGCTAATGGCAGCTTTGTTATCAAAGTAGAGAGATAAACTTCCTACATCCATCAATTGTAATTCATTCATCAGCTTTCTTACCTACAAGAGTTCGCACACACCTTGAGTCATAGCTCTGTATTCAGCTTCTGCACTAGATTTAGCAACTACATTTTGTTTCTTGCTTCTCCAAATGACTAGATTTCCTCATAGTTGACCTCCTATCATCTAGAGATCCAACCCAATCAGCATCTGTAAGTGCTTCTATCTAAAGGTGACCATTGTTAGTGAACATAAGGTCTTTTCCTAGTGTAGACTTCAGATGGTATAGGATGTAGAATACAACCTACAAGTGTGGTTCTCGTTGATAATGTATGTACCAACTCAGTAGACTAACTGAATATGCTATGTCTAGCCTGGTGTGAGAGAGGTACAAGAGTCTCCCAACTAACCTTTGATATCTCCACATGTCTACTGATGTTACCTATTCCTGCTCGGCTGCTTTTGATAAAAGATTCAGCTAGTTTACAACCCATCATACCATTTTCTTCTAACAGGTTTAGGACATTTTTTCTCTGGGAGATAAAGATTCCACTTCTTCCTCTCCCTGATGTAGTGACTTCAACCCCCAAGAAGTATTGCAACTTCCCTACATCCTTAATTTCAAATTCTTGAGCAAGGAGTTTCTTCAGCCTAACCATCTCTTCTGTATCACTTCCAATTACCATAATTTCATCAACATAAGACAATGAGAAGCGTGATCTTACCTTGGCTTGATAAATTAGGTATGATTTGCATTACTCTGTTGATAACCAAAGAAAATTATGGCCCAATTGAACTTTTAAAACCATACACTGGGTGAATGCTTCAGCCCATATAAGGCCTTTTTTAGCCTATAAACCTTCCCTTGTGTCTTCTCAGCTTCAAACCCGGGAGGAATCTCCATATACATCTCCTCTTCCAAATCCCTATAAAGGAAAGCATTTTTAACATCGAACTACTGTAAGTCCCAATCCAGGTTAGTTGCACAAGAGAGTAGTAGTCTAATTGTATTCATCTTAGCAACAGGAGTACAGGTTTCTAGAAAGTCCACTCATATGTTTTAGTAAAGACTCTAGCCACCAATAGCGCCTTGTATCTCTTAATGGATCCATCTGGCTTATGCTTCACTATGAATACCCATTTGCTATCAACTATCCTTTTTCCTTTAGTGACAAATTCCCAAGTTTCATTTTTTGTTCTAGGGCCTTCATTTCCTCAATTATAGCTTCTTTCCATTGGACATTTTCCATTGCTTCTCTCCAATCCTAAGGAATAGACACAGACGAAACAGACAAGACAAAAGCTCTAGGAAGGAGATAGTGAGTCATAGGAGACAATGTTAGAAATTGGATGCTTGGTGCAGGTTCTAACACCTTTCCAAAGGGTAATAGGCTTATTTAAATCATCAGGTAAATCATATTTTAACTCATTAGTGTTTTCAACGGAAGAGGATGGTATAGACTGCATGATGGCTTTTTCTGTCTTATCTCGTCTTAACTATGTGTTTAAATCTAGTCTATCTAAGTGCCTACTTCAATCCTCCTGAACTAAACTAGTTTTCTCCCCCTGAATTATTCTCTCTTCCTAGATCACATTATCTATATATGTAGAGTCAAGCAACACCTCTTCCCTCTCATTCTCCCCCTGAAGAGGAGATTGATGTGTTTTGAAATGGGGCTCACACTTCAAAAAAGTGACATCCATACTTACAATTTATTTCTTAAACAGGGTGTGATAACACTTATATCCCTTTCGTGTAGCAAAATATCCAACAAACACACATTTCAAAGATCTAGGCTTCAACTTGCCTATATTCTGAGCATGAACAAAGCAAATACACCCAAATACTCTTTCTTTTGGATTTCACTTTCTCCACTCTCACCATCAAGTGTAGTTTGTTGTCATGATCTTGGAGCACCTTGTAATCGAGGGTCATTAAGGTCAAATCTTTCTATAACTCTTAGAAGCATCTCATCTCGCTCATGGTTGCTAAATATTCCTCTATATGTCTTTCTGCTACATGTCACCATTGTAAACCTAAACTCTGATACCAAATTGATGTAGGAAAAATAGAAGAATTGTTAACTAGTAACTAAAACTTACAAAATTAGGAAATATGACTAATATTAGAATGCCAGAATATCAAGTTTCAGGGTTGAATTTTGGTCACAAATGCTGAAATTTCATATTTTTGTCTAGCTGAAATTTTAAAATTTGATTGCTGAAAATTTAGGCTTAGAATTTCAAGGTTTAATATGCTAGAAGTGAGGATTTTAGTTGCTGGAATCTTGTGGTGACACTAAAAATGAAAGGTAAGAAACTAGAAATCACTCCTAGGGTCTAAAAATCACTCTTAGAAGAAAGCATCACAGCTTCCACTTGAAAATTCAAGTTTGTAGGAAAATTCCTGATTGCGTATTAGTGATGAAGAGCTGAATAAACCTATAAATAGAATTTTTAGAACTTTTATTCTAGTAACAAAGAGTTTCTAACAAATTTAAATCATATTCTAATAAAAATTCTTTAAGTCCCAAACAATCAGGATAACATACGTAAACCAGAATAACATATTCAACTTACTACTAATTCTTATCTAATAAGGAATTTTAATATAATCTAAATTTCAATCTTTATCTTTTGTTGTCAACTCAATTCTCAATCTTCATCCCACCAAATTAAGACTTGCGGTTGACTAATTTTCCTCTTTTATTTCTTCTATGTACTTTAAGTTTTTTTGCATCAATATCAATAACCAACTTTTGACTCTCTCTCTCTCTCTCTCTCTCTCTCTCAGCTTCTTCTACTTAGTTGTGGTATGGTAATAAAATAATGGTAACAGTTTATTGTGTAATATAAGACAATAAGGTAGTTAGGGATTAAACAAAAAGTAGGACTTCATTATAATTTCACCGACCATTCATGTAAAAAAGACAAAAATTTGAGATAGACAAGTAGCCAAAAATAGAGAAAAAAATGGATATGGAAATATTTATATGTTATGAAACAATAAGTAGCCAAACAAAGCACACAAGAGAAAAAATTGAGACGACTATTACTCTAAAAAATCCATTTACTTTTTAGAAGCCAAAATAACAAAATAGAACAAGGGAAAGGAGTCTACCGAATCTCAGATTCCTTCCTTTCACGTGAGCTTATCTAAAGGTGTATAGAATGAGGAAGTATTAGATCACAAAACCAAGAAAGGATAAGTATGGATTTTATTGATTTTCTTATTTTACCTCACTTCCGTTGAGTATTTCAACTTTTTCTAATCGAGCAATTAAAACAAATCTTGGTAGACCACTGCTTCCAGGATTTGATACTGGATTTTCAGACAGCCTGATGTCCTTAGAGTAGAAAACAACAAAATATAATCAACATGCATACACAAAGAGATAGGGGTAGAGAGAGTAATCTAGAGTTGGCTAACAACAAATGGTATATCTAAATGATTCTATCTTTTTGATGATATCCATTCCTAGTTATTATGAAACCAGTCATAATACGAAGTAACGACAACCCAACATGATAAAACCTAGAGAAGTACAAAATTCAAAATGTGTTTATTAGATATGCACCAAATAAAAAGGGATATAAGTGTTATAATCCTCGAACAAAAAGGTTTTTTGTAAGTATGGATGTCTCTTTTGCTGAATGTCAACCATATTTTGAAAAAAACTATCTTTAGGGGGATATAGGAAATGAAGATCAGTTTTGGAAAACATCTATTCCACTGCCTAACATGTCTTTTCCTAAACACAATAATGAACAAGAGGAAAGTACTAATCTACCAATGTCAAACATAGATGATTTACAAACAGGGGGAGAAATACTAGGATAGGAACATATTAATCCTAGTTCAGAGCTTCGTGTTTATGCCAGGAGACGTACTCATCAAAACAGAGATCTATCCGCTACTCTAGTGCAAGACCAACCACTATCTTTGGGCAATGGTTCATCCAACACTTCAGGTAAAGCTGATCCTCTTCCTTTCACAAATCCAACTCCTACTATTGTTGATCTTGATGTTCCTATAGCACTTAGAAAGGGAGTCCGAACCTATACGAAACATCCCATTGCTAAATATGTATCTTACCACGGACTTTCTACTTCTCATAAAGCCTTTACCTCAAATATCTCTAATTTGTTTATCCCGAGAACCACTCAGGAAGCCTTAGATAGCTCGGATTGGAATTTAGCGGTTTTAGAAGAAATGAATGCTTTGGAAAAGAAATGGGACTTGGGAGATAGTAGATTTACCAAAGGAGAAGAAAGTGGTAGGATGTAAACGGGTTTTTACAGTTAAGTGTAAAGTTGGTACAAGGCATGGTTAGTGGCAAAAGGATTTACACAAACACATGATATTGATTACCAAGAGACCTTTGCCCCGATTGCAAAAATTAACTCAATCTGTGTCCTGCTTTCATTAGCTCCTAGCTTTGACTGGCCTTTACATCAATTAGATGTTAAAAATGCATTCCTTAATGGGGACTTGGAAAAGGACGGTTTTACGAGTCTACCACTTGGTTTTGAAAAAATTCTTGGTGAAGCCAAAGTGCACAGGCTGAAAAAAATCACCGTATGGACTCAAACAATCTCCTAGAGCATGGTTTGAGCGAATTTGGAAAACCTGTAGGGGCTCATGGATATACGCAAAGTCCAACAGATCATACGACGTTTTATAAACATTCAAAAGAAAGAAAAATTGCTATTTTGATTGTTTAAATTGATGACATTATTTTAACAGGTGATGACCTTGATGAACTCAAAAGACTCAAGAAGGCCCTTGTTGAAGACTTTAAGACCAAAGACTTGGGAGCTTTGAAGTATTTCCTAGGCATGGAGTTTGCTAGATCTAAAAAAGATATCTTTGTCTCTCAAAGGAAGTAAGTCCTAGATCTTCTTAAAGAGACAAGTCCACTCAAATGTAGGGCGACTAAAACACCCATTGAACCCAATGTGAAACTGCAACACACCAAACTAGAAGAAGTGAAGAATAGAGAACAATTTCAAAGATTAGTTGGTAGACTAATTTATTTGTCGCATACTCATCCAGACATAGCCTTTGTAGTGAGTATGGTAAGCCATAAAAGAGTATGGTAAGCCAATTTATGCACTCTCCAGGTCCAGATCACTTTGAGGCCGTGTACAAAATCCTAAGATATTTAAAGAGTGCACCGGGGAAGGGCTTACCATTCGAAAGGCAAGGTCACCTACAAATTGAAGTATACACATATGCAGATTGGGCAGGAAGTACAATTGACAGAAGGTCAACATCTGGATATTGTGCTTTTGTTGGAGGTAACTTGGCGAAGCAAAAAGTAGAATGTGGTGGCAAGAAGCAGTGTTGAAGTCGAATTTAGATCAGTTGCTCATGGAATTTGTTAAGTGTTGTGGATTAAAAGGATCTTAGATGAATTGAAGGCCATAAGTACTTCTCCCATAAAGGTGTACTGCAATAATAAAGCTACAATCTCAATAGCTCATAATCCTGCTCTCCATGATAGAACCAAGCATGTTGAGGTAAACAAGCACTTCATTAAAGAAAAGATAAAGAATGTACAAATTTGTGTGACATATATATCTACTGGTGAACAGGTTGCAAATGTTCTTAAAAAAAGGACTGCCTAAGAAACAATTTGAGAAGTTAATTGGGAAGATGGCTATGGAAGACATTTTTAGACCAGCTTGAGGCAAAGTGTAGAAAAGATCTACTTTTGATACTTAGAAATCGTGGCAAATTCTTAGGGATTGATAGAGTTGTAATTTATGCATAAATTACAACTCATCAATCCTTAAGAATTTGCTATGATTATAAATTACAACTCATCAATCCCTAAGAATTTGCCATGATTTTTATGCATAAATTATAGGCTTAGTCAACTCCATAAAATAGGAAAATTAATTGTATGATTTTTCCCTTTTTTAGCATCTTGTACTGCCTAAAAGATCTGTAGATGTACATTATTCAATATACAAAATACTATTTTTTCTACATAGAAGCAATAACTTAAACCATTAGTAGCTAGAGAGAGAAAAGGGCGATTTTACATGTATAACAAAATATTTGCTAACAGATCATTAGCGGCACATTTTATCTTATGCAAAGTTGAAATCACAAGAGATCCAGAACATAACATCTTACCATCAATTTAGGAAATGAGTTCAATTGATCAACTGAAGTCAGATCTCCAATTTTGTTACCTCCTGAAGCATATGATTAGTTTAGCAATTTCCACAACATGATATAAACTAAGGAACTGGGAGAGTAAAAGGTGAGTAGTAATTACTCACCAAGAAGAAGGCAACGCAAATTTTGGAAAGGAATACAGGTTCTTGTAGGAGAATCAAATCCACTATGCCATTTCTGTTTTGTATCGTGATCAGGGTAAAAGATGTTGTTCAATTTGTTCTTATTCAAATGAAGCTGCTCCAACCTGAGTATCAAGCACATCACAAATTTTTAGTTGAAAATGTCATGCTCAAAGCTATTGTGGAAGAAGCCATTCATCCTCCTGACCTTTTCAAAAAAGAAAGCTTCAAGACCTCGCTCCATTCAGCAATATTATTATCTTCTAAATTAAGGAGCCGTAGAGAATCAAAGCCATGAACAATTGATGATTTAGTTGGCTACACAAATCATAAAGATATAAGCATATTCGTACAACTAGTAGCACAACAAGCATATGCTACATAGAAAATAGTAAAATCAGTATTCAGAGTAGAATATACTTTCATCAACAAAGTAGAACAAATAAAATTAACTACAGGAAACCTCCTGATAGCAACTATCTCATTCAACAGCCTTGCTAACCAACCCTTAACATTATAACTAAATAAAAGGGGAAAAAAACTTTAAATTTACTCTTCAACCAAGTAACAGAAAAGAATACGATGAATTACACAATTGTGCACTAAACTATAAATTAACTTCTTCATTTGTATATATTTGCATAAGTCAATATAAGGTACAGCCTGAAATAAGATTAAATAGATTAAAGAGAGATTAGGATCTTGCATAGATCTCAACTTCTTTAAGTATATAGGGTTGTCTTAGATTGTAGAAACTATTATTACTCAAGTTCAAACAACAAAATTGCGTGAAACCATTTTCTAAACATCTTAGGGTGGGGTCCATTCTCCAGTTTGTATTAGGATTGTATCTGTTAAAATGGCTTTGATATTATGTGAAAGTAGAGATAAAGGGCAAAGAGAAAGGAGAACATACATATTGATTTAACGATGACTGGCAATAAAGCCTATGTCTGCAGACACAGACTACGGAGAGTTTTAAAATGTATTGTTTATTAGGTTTAGCTGAGCCATATATAAGAGTAAGGTAGTACAAATATCATAGCATAATACAATATTGCTAAATAGTATCTAAATTAGTTTTGATGGAAATACAATTATTAACTAGTACCTTGAACTCACAAAATTATAAATATGTCTGATACTAGACTAGTATTTAGGGTTTAATATGCTGGAAGTTAGGATTTTGGTTGCTGGAATTTTGTGGTGGACACAAAGAATGGAAGGTAGGAAGATAGGAATCACTCTTAGGGTCTAAAAATCACTCTTAGAAGAAAACATCACACCTAAGTTTGTAGAAAAAATTTCAAATTGCTTGTTATTGAAAACTCAAATTGCTTGTAGAAAACTCAAATTGCCTGTAGGAATACGCCCTTATCTCGTGCACATCCTTTGGAATAGGCCAATCAAGGATGACGCTAATCTTCTTGTGAGAATCTATTCTAATAAGTATGGATACTGTATTAGATAAATATGAAACATAGGAGATAAATATCAGATATAGGATATGTATTAGGATCCCTAAAAATAAGGGATCCTCAGATAGGGTTAGATTCCTAGTTCAGTGGGATTAGGAGATTTGTTTCTTAATCTATGTTGTACTCGTTATGTATATATATATCCTATTAAGTGTCAATAAAGAGGGTACCTTGAAACCCTAAATTCTGATAGGGTATCAGAGCTTTAGGCTCGAATTTTTCTGGGAAAAAATAAAGAGAGGATTGAGCCTTCATTGCTGTTCTCTTCTTCTTCTTTCTTCAAAATCCTTTTCTTTTGTTCCTACATCAGCCTTCATCACTGATTAGAGCCTTTATTGCTATTCTATTCTTCTTTATCCAAAATCCTTGCTCCTTTGTTCCTGAATTAGCTTTCATCACTGATTAGTTTCGGTAAGAACAATGATAGAAACCAAGGAGAGTGGTTCAATAATTGTGGCTTCATTAGATGAAGTAACCAAGACTCAATCTTCGGTAGAGTTACAGATCATTCAAACTGCCTACAAATTGTATGGAAAAAATTATCTCAAGTGGTCACAACTTGTTCGAACAATTTTGAAAGGCAAGGGAAAGATCAGTCACTTGTTAGGAACTGGACCAAGGCCAGAAGATCCAGGTTTTGAGGCATGGGATGAGGAGGACTCATTGATCATGACGTGGCTTTGGAACTCAATGATGCTTGAAATAAGTGATACGGTGATGTTCATGGCTATAGCCAAGATATTTGGGATGCAATTCAGTAGATATACTCAAAAGTTAGGGATGCAGCTCAAGTGTATGAAGTGAAAGTCAAGACTGTTGCCTTTAAACAAGAGAACAAATCTGTGACGGAATATGCCAATCAGCTGAAGTCATTATGACAGGAACTTGATCATTACCGAGTGATTTAGACCAAGTATCCAGATGATGCTGCTATACTAAAGGAGTTCATTGAACAAGATAGAGTTTATGACTTTCTGGTTGGATTAAATTCGGAGTTTGATCAAATAAGGATCCAAATACTCGGAAAGCAGAAAGTTCCATGCTTTAATGAGGCAGTGGCTATTATTCGGAGTAAAGAGCATAGGAGGAATTTAATGCTTAATTCTCAACCTTCTGATGGTTTAGTTATGGTGGCTAGGAGTGAAAAGCAGGCTGGGAAAAGATTTGATGCAGAAACCGAAAAAGGGAGTCAATCCAAGTCCCAAAACCGTGATGACTTGTGGTGGAGCTACTGCAAAAAGCCACATCAGATGAGGGAGAAGTGCTGAAAGTTGCATGGAAAGCCTCCTAGCCGTGAATGGGGATAGAAAGTATATCAACCTAGGGGTAATGGACAAGTGCAGGTTGCTACACATACATCCCAACAGGAAGACAGACAAGACAAAAAGGGTTTTAACCAAGATGAAGTGGAAAAGATGAGAGCAATTGTTAGCAACATAGAGAAATCTGCAGGTACATGCACCTTTGTGCATTCAGGTATGTGTTCAGCTGGATTAAATGTTTCAGATAAGGTTTTTCAGCAATCTTGGATTATGGATTCAGGAGCTACTGACCACATGACTTATTCCTCCAAACTCTTTACCACCTATTCCCCTTGCCCAAGCAATAAGAAGATAACCACAACAGACGGATCCTTAGCAACAATAGTTGGCATAAGAGATGTCAAAATAAACCCATACATAACATTGAGAAATGTTCTCCATGTCCCTAAGCTAGCCACAAATCTAATATCTGTGCACAAACTTACACTTGATTTCCTTTGTAATGTTACATTTCACTCAAGTCATTGTTTATTTAAGGAGAGGGATTCGGGGAAGATGATTGGAAGTGCTAGAGAACGGGATGGTAAAACCACATTTGTGCTTCTCCTAAAAGGTGGAATCCAGCTAATCCAACCTTTTCTGCCTCCAGTGTATTCTGATTTTCAAAGAATTGCTCACAGCGATGTGCCCAAATTAAAGGATCTTCCGAACCATCATAAGTCGAAAAGTCCGATTTAACATATCGGGGAACCTGAGATGTGTAAGTTCCTGGCTGAGAGTGATTACCTTCTGTACCACCAGAATTTTAAGGTTGGGTCGAATGTTCTCTAAGTGAAGTATCTCCACTATTTACCTCACTGTTGGTCGGACGTGATTGGACAAGTCCTGATCTTGTAATTGCATGCAATAGTTTGGATAACTTCTCATCGATTCGCTGCTCCATAGTTGAGAGTTTAGCATCAACACGATCTCTTTCCTCCCTTAAACGGGCATTGATATCATCGTCCATAGTGATAGTCTCTGATACCAAATTGTTAGGACCCTTTGTTATAAATCGAGTCACAAGATGATGTACAGAGTAATCTTGCAACTCTGTTATATCCCTGTTCTTGTTAGAATTCTTCTTTCTGCCTATTTTGGAAGAAGAAAAGAAATTCGGCTCTAAGGGAGACCGAAACCTTGGACCTCGTTAGAGAGAGCTCTAAACCTCTATTTTGATAAAATATGACTTGCCTCTTTATTCATAAAAATAGCCCTTATATGGGCGGTGTTCACATAGGAAAAGGAAATAAGAAAACCCTAACTAATATGATTTCCTAGAGTAATAAGGAAACTAGTAATATGTTTCCAATAATAAACCTAAAACCTTTTAAGCAATTTAAATAAAACTTGCAACCTAATTAACGTAATTTGCGGCTGTATTTCTGGCCTATAAACAGGTCCACAATAGTTTCTTAGCTGATTTCTACATGGATTTCAACTTTTCTATTTTCCCCTAAGAGTTTGCAATTATCTTAATTTGCCTGTTCATTAGGAACAACTTCAGCATTTCTTGTGTGCGCTAGACTATCCACCAGGATTACCTCCCTTTCCCAACATTGGAAGGTTAAGTATCTTTGGAGTGACGTGCCTTCATACGGTAAGGTTGCTTCTCTCCTTTATTGGCCTCAGTACTATATCCATCCTTTGTGGAATTTATAGCTGATCCTTCATTTATTGGATTGTCAATAATCACCCCTTTGTGACTCTCCTCAGCCTATATCATAGTAAAAACACCCTCAAGAGATGGGAGAACTCTCTTGAGAACTTGAACTCGAACTTAATCAAAATCTAGGTTCAGGCTTGCAAAAAATTCAAAGATTCTCTCTCTTTCTACAAACCTTCACAGCATTGCAGCATCTTGTCCTTATTTCATGTTAAGATTTTGATAGTAATCCTATTCAAGCCATAAACTTTTCATAGTACTATAATACTCAACCACCGAAAGGTTACCTTGCTTTGTGGTGTTGATTTGGTTCGGATCTCACAAATTACTGCAGCGTCTTGCATTTTTTAATAGTTTGACGAACGGTTTCCCAAATTTCCCTTGCAGTTGTTAAAAACATACAAGTCCAAAAACATACAGGTCCAGCTCACTTCAGGTGTCATAGAGTTCGACAACCATGATTTGATCATGAAATCTTCTTTATCCCATTTTGCAAACATGGCATCTTCAGCAAAAGGTCCGGTTCCTACAAGATGGCTCAATTATCCTTTTCTTTGAGAAAGGTTTTAACCACTTGAGAACATTGAAAATTATTTTGACCATTGAGCCTATTAAAAAAAATTTGTTCTGCAATCTTCTTTTGACTGAGCTAATGTCTTCGCCCCATTATTGGTATTAATAATAATAGATTGGCTCTCAAATGAATACGACATTATGAGACAGCCAAAACAGAATTTAAGTGAAGAAGAATTGAAAGAAGTTTGGCAACTAGTAACTAAGATTTAGAGGAAGTTTTTGTGTTTGAAAGTGTCATAGAGAGGCTTTGATACCATGACTAGAAACTTAAATTCTTCTAATACATACTGAATACACTAATATATACAAAAACATGTCTTATTATAGGAAACAAACTAATTCCTACACATCAGTCATTGACTAATAAAATTATAATCAACCTAAATTGATGGAAGATTACAATCAGCCTAAATTAGTATATCATAATCCTAGCTATTAATCAGCTATTTATACCTATATAAAATCTTATAGAAGACCAAATAGTCTGATTTTCTAACAAGTACTACATGCTCTTTACAATTAGCATCACTATCTCTCATACAAGGAGTTAATTTTATATTTGGATCATGAATCTCTTAAGCACTTAAAGCAAAAGAATTTAAACAAAAGGCACGCCTTATGATTATATTTTTGTGGTGGTGGGTAGGTTTTCTAAGATGAGTCATTTTTTCCATGTTCCAAGTCATATGATACTATCCATATTGCTCAACTTTTCTTCAAAGAGGTTATATGTCTCCATGGATTATCTTTAACCATCATCTTTGATCATGACTTGAAGTTTGTGTGTTATTTTGAAAATTCTATGGAAAATATTGATCACTAAACTTTAATTTTCAAGCTCTTTCTATTCCCAAACCGATGGATAAACGAAGGTGGTGTATAGAAGCTTGAGAGACTTGTTAAGATGTTTGGATAGAGTCAATGTGAAAAATTAAGACCCAATTCTTCCTTTGCCAGAATGTGCATGCAACAATTCTATAAATATGTTAGTTTTGAGATAATCTCAGGAGTTCAACCAAGAAAGCCAATTGATATGTTTCCTTTACCACAAACAACACAAGTTAGTATTGAACCTAAAGTCTTGTACAACACATAAGGGGCATATATGATGAGGTACGATGAAAGATGATAACTAACAACTTGTCTTATAAAGAACATACTGATCAACATCATCTATTGGTGGAATTCAAGGAAGGGGATATGGTGATGGTTAAGATTTGTCGAGAGTGTTTTTCAAAAGGAAAATATAAGAAACTTCATTTATGGAGCGTTGGACCTTATAAGATGAGCAAGAAGATAAGTGCTAATGTTTATATTTTTGGAATTACCAAGTGATATGGGAATTAGTCCCATCTTAATGTTATGAACTAATCATTTATAATAGATTTGATGATACGCAATATCCTACTGCAATTGTGAGAATTTCAACCATTTCCCACCTTAAAGAGTAGATAGAGGATGTTCTTGATGAACAAATTGTAGCCACAAGAGATAGAGGATATCGACAATTTTTTGTCAAGTAAAAGGGAAGACCAATTTTTGATAGTTCTTGAGTTTTATAATCTAAATTTATGAAATTGAATCCAGAGTTATTATTTGTCACACTCTATAAACTTGAACTTTCAACTCGAAAGTGTGATGCTTATTCTAAGAGTGATTCTTAAACCCTAGAAGTGGTTCCTAATTTTTGACCCTTCATTGAAACTTGATATTTCAGAAATCTATTATTAATGTTGTGAGTTTTGTAGTTAATACTTCTTCGATTTGTTATACATCCATTGTAAAAGCTACTGACTGGAATACGTTTTTTGTTAGTCCAAGATTGATCTTTATTTTCTCATTAATTTGGTCACTGTTCAGTGAGGTAAGAGCTTCCGTTGTGGTCTTAATGTTTTGCATCAAACAGATTTATTTTCCAAGTATTTTTCATGGCTTCTAAATGTGGATTAACAAAGTATCTTGCGATGATGTGTTACGAAACTGAATATAAACAGAATATTTTCAGTGGAGAATGAATTGAAGCAGAGAGAAAAGAGCACAAATAGGAGCAACAATGCTTTTGGCATTCAGTGATTGAAAACAAAACATTCACTAGCCAAGGAGACTAGGGCCTATCCTATCCCACACACAATTACAATGATTCCCAAAAGATGCCCCCCTACAGACACCTTCACGTGCTTTTTATTGCTGCCGTAATAACTAACTGCCTTCTTAATTGCTGCCATCTGTCCCTTCATGGTTTTGCTGGTGATGCTAGTGACGTGTTGTTCTTATTCTTTTTGGACTTCCTTGTATAGACTTGCTTAATTGGGTGTTTATCAATACTCCTGGCTAGAAGTTTCACCTTGTCCTCAAGGTGGAAATCAGGGAAATGATCATCGATATCCTGAAACTTCTCCCAAGAGCTCTCATAAGTTGGTAGTTCATTCCATTCGATGAGAACCTCTCTTGAATTATCGGGTGCAATGCGAATATCCAAGAGACCAAGACTGACTTTGGAGAAACATGTAGCTCCATATCACCAGTGAGGCAAGCCAGTAATGGTTGGTGCTGGAACTGTTTTCCTACAGCTTTTTTGAGTTGGGAAACATGAAAAACAGAATGGATTTTAGCATCAGTTGGTAATTGCAGTCTATATGCAGCAGCTCCGATCTTCTCTACCACTTGAAAGGGTCCGTAAAATCTAGGAGAAAGCTTCTGATTAACTCTTCGTACCAAGCTATGTTGTTTATATGGTTGAAGACGTACATAAACCATATCTCCAATGTTGAAATGAACTTCTCTTTTCTTTGCATCAACCCATTGTTTTGTTCTGTTTTGAGCAGCAACCAAATTAGTTTTCAATGTATCAAGTATAGCATTTCTTTTCTTTACCAGTTGATTCACATCCTCTACCAAAGAAGGCTCATCTATAAACCTTAGAAGAGTTGGTGGAGATCTATCGTACAAGGCCTGGAATGGAGTCATTTTTGTTGACTCGTGATAGGTTGTGTTAAACCAATATTCAGCCCAATGCAGCCATTCAGCCCACTGTTTTGTTTATCACCACAAAAGCATCGTAAATAAGTCTCAAGACACCGGTTTACAACCTCAGTTTGGCCGTCCGTTTGGGGATGATAGGCTGAACTCATCCGCAATTTTGTACCTGCTAACTTGAATAATTCCTTCCAAAAGTTGATCATAAAAGTCTGATCTCTATCTGACACAATAGAAACAGGATACCCATGCAAACGAACAATCTCCCTGATAAATACAACAGCTATATCTTTAGCATTATAAGGATGTTTGAGAGGGATAAAGTGCACATACTTGGTGAGGCGATCGACTACCACCAAAATAGAATCTAATCCTTTTGATTTAGGTAATCCACCCACGAAATCCATAGAAATGTCATCCCAACTTTGTTGCGGAATCGGTAAAGGTTGCAATAGCCCTGCTAGAGACAAAGTGGAGTATTTGTATTGTTGGCAAATCTGATATTGTGCCACAAAATCCTTCACATCTTGTTTCAGCCCTTCCCAGCAGAAGATTGATGTAAGTCTTTTGTATGTGCGAAAGAAGCTTGAGTGACCACCAAAAGATGAAGCATGAAATTCATGGAGTAAGGTAAGGATCAAGGTGGACCCTTTCGGAATGACTAGGCTGCCTTTGTAGAAGAGTTGCCTACGCCTAATGGTATAATGAGGATGAGAAGAAGGTTGCAACGCTACCTCTTGTAGAATATTTCTGAGCTTGTCAGCTTTTCGCAACTCCTCTTCCAATTCTTCTAATCCCATGACTTGACTCACTGAAATTGCTGCTAATAATTTTCCTTCACCTATTCGTGACAAAGCATCAGCTACATTGTTACTAGGCCCAAGTTATATCGTATTTCGAATTGGAATCCCAACAATTTAGATACCCATTTTTGTTGCTCCTCGCCCATAGTGTTTTGCTCTAGTAGGAACTTCAGACTTCTCTAATCTGTCTGAATTATAAATGGCTTCCCAAGGAGATAGTGTCTCCATTTGGTCACGGCAAACACGATAGCCATCAATTCACGTTCGTAAACAGATTTCTGGCGTGCAGTTGGAGAGAAGGCTTGGTTGATGTATGCTATTGGTTTTCCTTCTTGCATAAGGATAGCACCAATCCCAACTCTGGATGCATCAGTCTCAACCAAGAATTGCTTTGAAAAATTAGGCACAACCAAAATTGGTACCACAGTCATCGCTACCTTTAAAGCTTCAAAAGCCTTCATAGCTTCTGAACTCCAATAGAAATTATCTTTCTTGAGAAGTTAAGTTAAGGGTCTAGCAATCAATCCATATCCTCTAACAAACCTCTGATAATAACCCGTGAGACCCAAGAATCGTCTAAGGCTCTTAACATCCGTTGGTACAGGATATTTTGACATTGCTTCAATCTTTTGTGGATCAGCCTTGACACCCTCACTTGATATAATATGCCCAAGATACTCCAATTGAGATTGGCCGAAAGCACACTTCTTCCTATTAACACACAGGGTGTTTTCTAGCAGGATATTAAATCCCTCTCGTAGATGTTGTACGTGAGTCTGAGCGTCTGGGTTGTACACTAAGATGTCGTCAAAGAATACCAAGACGAACCTCCTGAGTTGCTGTCGAAATATGTTATTCATCAAGGATTGGAATGTCGAAGGTGCATTTGGTAATCCGAAAGGCATCACCAACAATTCGTAATGTCCCTCATGTGTTTGAAATGCTGTTTTTTCTGTATCCTCAGCTCGTACCCCTTCTTTTGTGTTTTGTATCATCTGTGTTTTGCTTCTTT
>JANIJH010000003.1:39987155-40004105 GCA_024520975.1 Erythroxylum areolatum
TCATATCTCAACGAAAATACATTCTTGATTTACTGGAGGAAACAGGAAAGATGGGTTGCAAACCTATGGGAACTCCATTAGAGAGACTGAAAATTCAAGAAAAATGAAGAAGATCCTCTTGTTGACAAAAGAAGATACCAAAGGTTAGTAAAAAAACTTATCTATTTGTCACTAACCAGACCAGATATGCTTATTCTGTAAATATTGCTAGCCAATTTATGCACTCTCCAACTCAAAGACATTTAGAGGTAGTCAACGATATTTTGAGTATCTCAAAAAATCGTTAACTATCTCTAAGTGTCTTTGAGTTGGAGAGTGCATAAATTGGCCAAGGCAGTCCAGGTAGAGGATTAATGTTTCGAAAAAATGAGAAAAAAAGCATAGGAGGTTTCACGGATGCATATTTGGTTGGTTGTATTGAAGACAATAGGTCAACATCTGGTTATTGTACTAAACTATGGGTGAATCTTGTCACATGGAGAAGCAAGAAGCAGTCCGTAGTAGTAAGAAGCAGTGCAGAAGTAGAGTTTAGGGTGATTGCACAAGGAATTTGTGAAGTTATTTGGTTAGAGAGGTTGATGCAGGACCTACAGATCACCACTTCCTCTCCCACCAAAGTCTTCAGTGATAGTAAATCAGCCATCATTATAGTGAAGAATCTAGTTCAACATGATCAAACAAAACATGTTAGAATTGACAGGAGCTTTATCAAATGTGAAATAGAATAAGGGGGCATTGATCTATGCTATGTCCCTACTGAAGCACAAGAAGCCAATATCTTCACAAAGATCATGCCTACGCCTAGATTCGAGACAATTCTAAGCAAGTTGGGAAAGATAAATATCTATTCCTCAACCTGAGGGGGAGTGTTGGACAATTATTTTAGATAAGTTTAGTTAGCTTAGGAGATTATCTTCTAGGAGATAAGTTTATCTTCTAGTAGATAAGATAAGATATACTATAGATAGGATAAGTTAGTATATACGAAAAATCTAGTAGTTTAGTAGTATTAGATTAGGTTATACTCATGTATAAATTACATATAGTCAGAGAAATAAAGTGGCCTTTTCTTCTAATATTTTCTATACCCTCTTATTTCATAATGCATTCATAAAAAGTTCCAAGAAATATATAGAAAAATGTAAGTTACATTTATAGTACTTATGCCATTTCCCATCAGATGGAGCTCCTCAATTACTGGCAACAAATGTTGAAGATGTTCAACCTGAAATTTCAAAAAATGCTTCTTTGACTTTTGAATTTGCAAATTATAATTAACACAATAGAAAACAACTACCTGTGTCCAATCTACACCAGAATAATTTAAAACTAATATCCGAATGTTTTTCAGTTCAGGTAGCCCAAAAATGTCCCCTCCAATTAAATTTTTAGACAAATTAAGGGCTGAAAGAGTTGGTAATTGCTTGCATATTTCACCAACATCCTGCAAGAAGTAATCCAAATAAACCAAGAAGATTATGCAACACCTAACAGTTATAGAGTATAAGTAATATTGATATACCAAATAACAAAATAAGTAAACACACACAAAATTATAGGCCTCTTTAAAGCAAGAAGTACATTCATAGTGCACTAAATTTGGCCAAGGAATCCAAGCAAAGAATTACAAGAACATCCTATTTCACTAGTATATTCTATGTACAACAATTCAACGGTAAGCCATGCTTTTCTGTGAATAGTATATTATTGCACCACTTAGGAGTCTGCTAAGCATTTTGTATCAATAGCATCAGAAAACCAAACTTGTCTCTTTGTTAGAGAATATCCTCAATCTACGAGATGAATCAAATCACTTTCGTGTTTTAAAAAATCTTGTACATCACTTAAAAATTATTCCTATCAATTTTGTTGATATTATGGAAATAATCAACTTAATATTATGGAAATAATCAGCTAATTATCTCTAGTGATAATTAGCTGATTCTCTATAGATAATTAGTTGAGATTTTATTACTTAGAAAATAAATGAATTCTTAATTTAAGGAGGTAATTACGGTTGTATTGTCCTATATATTCCATGTACTATTCACAAAAAAATCAAGGAAGAATTACTTTGTCTTCTTTCTTCATTGTATTAGAGCCACAGCTCTTCTACAATATTTTTTTCCCTTCTTTGTTCAAATTAGTCCTAAATGGACTATCGCTTAGCGAGGACTGGCCAACGAAGAAACTCCTCATCCTCTAACAATGATTTCAGTAGTTCAAGGGTGGCTAATCGTGGTGTTATGACAAGCAACATACAACGTAACTGTGATCTTCTTGGTTCAAATTTGCCTTTTCAATTGACGAATCATAAGTTTAACAGTCAGAATTACCTAGAATGGCCCCAAACAATAAAGTTGGCCATTGATTGTAGAGGAAAACTTGGGTCTTTGACTGGAGAGACAACACAGCCGGCTTCAAATGATCCAAATATGGCAATATAAACGTCAGAAAATTCTTTGAGCATATGATTAGTATTTATCACATTCCACGTCGAGGACAACTTCAAACAAGCCAGGGAGAATTGATACAAAAGAACTTAAAGTCTATAAAATAAATAAAAGAGGAAAGATTAATCAATCACAAGCTTTAATTTGGTGGGATGAGGATTGAGGATTGAGAATTGAATTAACATCAAAGATAAAGGTTAAATTAGGATTCCTAATTAGATAGAAAGTAGTAGTATTATGTTATTCTTATTTAGATCTGTTATCCTAGTTGTGTAGGCCTTATAAAATTTCTATTATAATAGGATTTAAATTAGAAATCTTTTTCCTATTAGAATAAGCATTCTAAGAATATATATATGTGTACTCAGCCTTTCATTAGTACTAAGGAATCTAGAATTTTTCTATAACTTTGAGTTTTCAACTATAAGGTATGATGTTTTCTTCTAAGAGTGATTCTTGGACCCTAGGGATGATTCCTAGTTTCCTACTATCCATTCTTTGCATTCTTCATACCCTCTTAAACCTACTTTCTAGCCATCTCAAACCTATATTTCAGCCATATTAAACCAGAAATCCTAAACCTAAATTTCCAGCAATCAAACCTTAAAATTCTAGCCATACAAAATCTGAAAATTCTACATTCTTAGCAAAAATCCAGCCTTGAAACTTGATATTGCAGCAGCCTAATATCAGTCATATTTCCTAATTTTGTGATTTTTAACTACTAATTAATAATTCTTCTACTTTTCCTACATCACTGAGTTTCGATAGATGGCTCAAAGTGTGTGTGAACTTATCTGGTTGAAGATTATTCTTGAAGATTTGAAGATTAAGTAGGATGAAGGGATGAACCTAAGACTACAATGCAACAATAAACATGCAATCAACATAGCTCACGACCCAATTCAACATGACCGAACGAATTACATTGAAATCAATAGACACTGTACCAAGGAAAATTTAGAAAGTGGATTAATTTCTACACCTTATGTATCTATTCATCGTTAGTTGACTAACATTCTCACCGAGAGTTTAAGCAACTCAATTTTTCAGACGATTGCATCTAAGTTAGGAATGGAGAATACTTATTCACTAGCTTGAGGGGAAGTGTGATGAAATCATGTATTTTTATTGATTGATTGAATGTATTTGATTAAATTTCATATTAATTAGAATATCCCATAAATCATAGGATTAGAGAGTATCTCATAAATTATGGGATTAGATATTATATTAGAATCATTAGTTTCCATTTATACGTAGTAGAATTTTGTATATAAGCTACGACAACTATAAACATTAAAAATATGCAAAAAATTATAGTTCATATTCAAATTTTGATAGACCTCTTATATCGCAAGCTGTTGGAACTGAACTTCCCTCCATCATAAATCTCTTAACTATCCTTCAAATCTTTTCCCTACATCCTCAGTGTTGAGATATTAGAAGAATAAGTTTGAAATCCTTTAAATCAAGGCATTCAGATAGATAGAGTTAAATAGGCTTCCAGATTTAGTTTCCTATTTTCTCTCCTGTAATTTCCTATATAATATTGTATACTATCTACTCAAGATATAAGAATATACGAGAATTCTTTTCCATATGGTATCAGAGCCAATGAAGTTCTTGGCCTACTGCTTGCCCCAGAAGGGGGCCCATTATTTAAGCAACTGGGGAAAGATTTGAAGTCTGCACAGAGCAAGTAACCCAACAGTATTGTTTGCCCTAGAAGGGAGGCTATTTGACCTCAATCAGAACTCTAGATGAGGATTGTTTACACACCTCTCCAGATTGCCCAAATAAAAAATGGACATACAAGTGAGGGGGAGTGTTGAGAATACCCACATGTGAGTGTCCCAATTCGAAGAAAGAGGAGAAAGGAGACTAACATATAAATCTAGTGGGCTACTCCACCTATTGTCAATTGGTTATAGGATGAAATCTCACTTAAGCTTGTATGTGGTCTAACTTTCCTCCTCATGAGAGCCCATAAACCCATTGCAAATTTAACATAGTATCATAGCCATAAGGTTTCTTTTTTCTAGGATTTGTTTTTTGAGCAACCTTCATTGTTGCATGATTGAATTTTTTGGTTCTTTTCTTGAGTGTTCCAACCTTCAGCGCAGCATTCCTCCCTGTCTTCTTGTTCAAGTAGCCTTAATTGCTACAGTTTTTTTCTTCTTCATCATGTCAACCTCCCAAACTTCTGTCTCCAACAAATCTAACCCTTCAAAAGAATTCTATTCTATTCAGAAGATTAGAGATTTACAAAATATTCAGGCTTCCTATAGTCTTAATGGGAAGAACTACCTCAAATCGTCTCAATTTGTCCACACATACCTCAAGGGGAAAGGGAGACTTAGTCACCTTCTTGGAATAGGACCGACAAAGGATAACCCAATGTTTGAAGCATGGGATGAGGAGGATTCAATGATAATGTCCTGGCTATAGGATTCCATGAATCCCATGATCAGTGACACATGCATGTTTTTTGTCACTATAAACGAGATTTGGGACTACATTTGTCGCACATACTTGAAGTCTCGTGATGCTGCTCAAGTGTACAAGATCAAGGTCAAACTGTTGCTACTAAGCAAGGAGACAAATCTATCACAGAATATGCAAACTACTGTAGAATATGTGGCAAGGACTCGATCATTAACAAGTTTTTGCGATGAAATGCCCTGAAGATACTGTTGTCTTGAAAAACTTCATTGAAAAAGACCGTGTCTATGATTTTTTGGCCAGATTGAATCTTGAATTTGATCAAGTTAGGATCTAAATCCTTGGCAAAAAGAACACACCATCTATAGAAAAGACAATTTCATTGATTCGAGCAGAAGAAAGCCCAAAGGAGTGTTATGCTTAAACCACAAACCATGGATGGGTCAACCTTAGTAGCAAAAACAGATTATCAGGAGAAAGGAAATAGTGATCTATCTAAACATTTGGGTAGAGAAACCCAAGAGAAGGAGAATAAGGACAATCTCTGGTGCACCCACTGCAGGAAACTGAGACACGTAAAGGAAACTGAGACACATAAAGGAAACGTGTTTGCATTATCAAGCTAGAGAGAGACCAACCTGCTTGTTTGAAGAACGAAGAAACAAAACAAATAGTACCAAAAACCCTATCAGAGCCGTAAATTTTTAGGGCTAGAAGAGGAGGGAAAGAAGAACAGAAGGAAAGATTCACCTTTGAAAGACCCAGAAAGTACCTCTCCTGGAAATATTGCTTACCATTCGGGTAAAGAAATGAAGACCCCTGTTTCAACACAAAACCTATTACGCATGAAGAACAAGGAAACAAACCAAAAAGCTTCAAATATCCTACCTGAGTTGTAAATCGCTTTGACCTGGAGAAAGATCGAAAAAGAAGAGCATTGCCATTGTCGCATCGTAGATTCTAGACAGCCAACCCTAACTGAGTAATCTTTCGAAGAGTAGAGAAAGGATAGTAGTCTTTTACCCTAATTAGCGATACGTTTGTCCCTACGTTGTCGTTTTCTTTATTGTAATTGTAATGTTGAACGTCATCGTGTGATGAAAGAGGGAGAGCTTTTCCTCTCCTCAACTGTAAACTATTCTTTACTACTTAATGAAATTTCAAATTCTGTACAAAAAAAAACCTCTCATGACATAGGAGAATTTCAAAACCAATTGTAATTTGCGATTTGGCCCTCCTATTTGTGACAACAAACTAGGAGAACTTTCTAAACTTCGACAAACAGGTATTGTTGATGAATACCAAAGTTGATTTGAGCAACTAGCAGCCCAAGCCAGCACTTTGTCTCAATAACAAGTCAAAATTTTCATTAGTGGAGCTACAGAATCCTTAAAACCTTACTAGTGCAATGAGTTTGGCTAGGCAACATGAAAGGAGGAGCAACCCACAAGTGAGTTGAATCTATATGGATGTCATAAGGGGTAAAAGTGAACTTTTGTTAAAAGGCTGAACTGGGAAATGGAAGAAAGGCATGCCAACGGATTGTGTTTCAATTGTGATGAGTAGTACAAACCAGGATATCAATGTAAAAAGTTGTCTTGATTGGAAGGTATTGATGAAGAAGAGGAGATAGGAGACGAGCAAGAAGAACAATAGTATGGTTGCATGTTATAACAAGAGTGCACAAATATCAAACCATACAAGTGAAGGGGTTTCTCAATGGTAAGCCTTTACTAATTTTAATCGACCGAAGGAGCACTCACAACTTTGTGGATGCAGCATTGATGGAATAGCTAAAAATTCCCATGGAACTAAGGTTGAATTGCAGGTTATGGTCTTTAATGGAGAGAAGCTATGTTGTCTTGGCATATGCCATTTGCTGCCTATATGGTTAGGGACTCAACTTTTTTGTTTGAATTTATATATGTTACCTCTTTGTGGATATGGTGCTATTTTGGGAATTAATTGGCTAAGAATGCTTTATTTTTTGGGATTTTGAGATGAGATTTAAATGATAGAATCAAGAAGAGTAGTTGAATGGCATAGAGGATGACTCCACCAACAACACTGCTTCCTTATCCACTTCTTCCTTAGAATCAAGTAAAGAGATAGAACTCCAAAGAGTCCTCAATGCCTTCCAACTCATATTTAACACGCCACAAGGTCTACCTCCATCCAAATTTGTAACCATCTTATAACTCCAAATCCAAGAGTGGGTGTTATAGTTGTCCCCTTACTGTTACCCACATATCCAGAAAAATGAAATAAAATGGCAATGCGATAAGATGCTCAAACAAGGAATTATCTACCCTAGTCAATCCCATTTCTCTTCTCTTGTTCTCTTGGTGAAGAAGGCTGATAATTCATGGCGATTTTGTGTTTACTACCAAGCACTAAATTTCAATGCAGTGAAGAACAAATTTCCTATACTAGTGATCAAAGAATTATTGGAAGAGTTACATGGAGATTGTTACTTCTCAAAGTTAGACCTGTTTTAGGGTATCATCAAGTCAGAATGAGATAGACAAATGTGGAAATGACAACTTCTCGCACCCATCTTGGCCACTTCGAATTCTTGGTCATTCCCTTTGGTCTCTCTAATGCCCCCATCCACTTTCCACACCCTCATGAATTATGTATTCCAAAAATAGCTGAGGAAGCCTTCAACACTTTAATCTACAATTTTACATAGGCTAAACACATTCAGCACCTTTGACTTGTCTTCACATTGTTGAAACAACACTATTTATATCTAAAACAGTCGAAATGCTCATTTAGGCAAACCCAAATTTCCTATCTGTGGTATTTGATTTCCTCCCAAGGAGATGCAGCAAACCCACAAAAATTGTAGCCATGATTCTTATTGTCAAAACCAGGTACTATTCTCTCTAATGAGACCTTGCTTCCTAACCTAACAAAATAGGTCATAAAGGAAGAAAAGCCCTTAGAAGCAGCCCACTTGGTATTATTTTGTAGGGTCCTATGACCAAAATTTAGTTTAGGGCCTATAACAATCTCACAGTTCAAAGTACTAAACCATAAGTTCCTTTGGACATTACATATATGATCCCACATGTAAAAGCGCCTTGTGATCTCTAAAAAGCTTATCAGTAATTCAAAATAATATTTGGATCTATCTATGAGATAATTGTATCTTCTTGCTTTTTATGCATGTTTCTAACATGATTCAATGCAAAAATAAAGTCTCATTCTCTCCATCAATTACAAGTAAACTCAACTCTTTATATCTCTCCAAATAGACAACTATAACATGACCAATCCTTTGATAATCCCATTTACTGTCATCATTTAGACAATAAATCTTCAATCGTTCATTGTTATTGACTTCAAACTCTAACAAATAAATATCTGTTGATTTTGATGAATTGCTAGGCGTAGGATTTCAAGTCTCCAATTGTTTTGCTAGGCGTAGGATTTCATGTTGATTGTTATGGTCATCACTTATTCCAAAGATTCACCTTATATAGGAATAACTTCTAGATTTCCTATACCCTCACCATAATCATCTTGGTTCCCCTTCTCCCCAGTTTAAATATTCTTTTGTGAAATTTTTCATGAACATCAACAACTTCAACCTTGATTTCCCTTCCCTTTTTAAAGGCAGGGAACAACCACTTCTCTTTTTGACCCTGTGCCACTCAATTAATGAGTCTAGTTTCATGAAAAGGGCTATTATCTGTTACCTCTTTAGCCTCAAGATCTTCTAAAATCTAAAGGGACTCATGATGACCTTTTTGAATTTTCCACAAGGGGCTTCCATTGGCTCTTGAGGTTACAAGGTGTGTACAACTTGTAGCTAGTCTGCAATCACACACCATAACTCTACCATCTCCGTTTGCAAGGATTGGTTGCCTATAACTCAATTTCTACCATATTTGAACTTGGTTTTTGTTGGGAAATATCGACTAGGTGTTAATGACTCCTAAAAGTTAGCTAAATTAGATCAATTAGAATGTTATGTGCAGTGTTAGATTCCTAAAACAGCTTCTTGTATTCCTATAAATATTTGTACCTGTGTATTGACTATTAAGGGAATAATATATACATCTGTTCAGCTTATATTTCTGCATGGTATCAAATCATACCTAAACAGACCTAAACCCTAGCCACCACCTACTTTCTCTAATTCTACCCATCTATGTCAACCATGTCCGACATCTCTGAATCCTCCAACCCATCTGTTCAAACACCTCCACCTCATAATCCTACCTCATATTCTCATTCCATTCATATCACTACTATATGACTGAATGGAGAGAATTTTCTTCAGTGGTCACAATCCGTTAGAATCTACATTAGTGGTAGAGGCAAGATTGGATATCTGACTGGTGACAAGAAGGAACCAACAGCTAATGATCCTACACATAGAATATCGGATGTTGAAAACTCTATGGTTATGCCGTGGCTGGTGAATTCTATGGAAGAAGATATCAACTCCAATTATATGTGTTGCCACACAGCTAAGGAGCTATGGGATAATGTGAATCAGATGTATTCTGATTTGGGAAACCAATCCCAGGTATACGAACTGACTCTTAAATTAGGCTAGATCCACCAAGGTAAGGACAGTGTTACTAAGTACTTTAATTCTCTGAAACGTTTGTGGCAAGACTTAGATTTGATTAACGACTACGAATGAAAATCCCTTAATGCTTGTAACCATTATCAGAAAACAATAAAGGATAATCGAATTTTCAAGTTATTGATTGGTCTTAATGTTGAGTTTTATGAGGTTAGAAGCAAGATTATTGGGAGACAACCACTCCCATCCATTCGGGAAGTCTTTGCAGAAGTCTGACATTAAGAGAGTAGACGGCTTGTGATGCTTGGCGAACGAAATCCTACACCTACTATTGGAAACTTTGCCTCGGTTGTTGAGAATATTGTTGGTTGTGCTAAGAAGACTGAGGAGAAGTCACGGAAAATAAAGGCACAGGTTTGGTGTGATTACTCCAATAAAGCTTGTTATACCCATGAAACATGTTGGAAACTCCGTGGAAAACTTGCAAATTGTAAGGCATCTCATGAAGGAAAATTTAATAAAACTCTATCAGCCCATGAGGTAAATTCTGGATAGTTCGCTAAGGAGTAGATTAACTACATCCTGAAGCTGCTGAAACCCAAATATGAGTCCTCAAGTGCTCCCAATGCATCTGTTGCGCAAACAGGTAGTGATTTTAATGCCTTGTCATGCTCCTTTCCCTGCAATTCCGCTCCTTAGATCATTGATTCAAGAGCATCTAAACATATGACCATTTCTTCTTATTTATTTCATACTTATAACCCTTGTTCTGGCCATGAAAAAATTCGTATAGCAGATGGGTCATCTTCTGCTATAGCTAAAAAAGGTTTGATCACTCTATCTTCTAATATCTGCCTTAAGTATGTCCTTCATGTTCCTAAACTATCTTGTAATCTGCTATCTATGAGTGAACTAGCCCATGACTCTAACTGTACCATTATATTTTTTGATTCGAATTGTATTTTCCAGGAACAGACTTCGAAGAGGATGATTGGCCGTGCTAAGTTAATAGATGGTCTCTACTACTTCGTTGATGACTACTTGACGAATAAAGAAGCTCATGGCTTAAGTAGTATTTATTCTACCCCTGCTAAAGAACAAATTTTACTTTGGCATAATAGATTAGGACATCGTAGTTTCTCATATCTTAAAAGACTATTACCTTATTTGTTTAAATTTGTGGATTGCTCAAAATTTTATTATCAGCATTGCATTTTATCCAAAAGTCATAAGACTATTTACCCTACAAAACCATATAAACCCTCTAAACCGTTTTCTTTAATTCATAGTGATGTTTGGGGTACATCCCATGTTAGAAACCCTTTTTGGAAAAAATGGTTTGTAACTTTTATCGACGATCATACTCAATTATCTTAGTTTTATTTGATGCGTGAAAAATCTAAAGTTGCTCAAATCTTTCAAACTTTTATACCATGATTGAAACTCAATTTCACATACAAATTGGTATACTTCACTCTGACAATGGTACCGAATATTTTAACAAAGTCCTTGGAAATTTTCTTAAGCTTAAAGGCATTGTTCATCAATCTACTTGTGTTAACACCCCTCAACAAAATGGCATTGCTGAAAGGAAAAATAAACATTTACTGGAAGTATATCGGGCCATTATGTTTGCTATGAATGTACCAAAATACCTTTGGGTTGAGGCTGTTTTTACTACTTCATACTTAATCAATCGAATGCCCAGCCGTGTTTTGCATTATGCTACACCCTTAGATGAGTTTAAACAAAGTTTTCCCAAAAATCAACTTTACTCTACTCTTCCCCTTTGGGTGTACTGTGTATGTTCATACCCCGACTAGGGGAAACTTCAAACTAGATCCTAGAGCTGAAATATGTGTATTTATTGGGTATGGTCCTGGTCAACGAGGTCATAAGCGCTACAACCCTTTCACACAAAAATATGATAAATCCATGAATGTCAAAAACCTAGAACATAAAAAAGTTTTCTTCAAGGGGAGAACTCTAATGAAGCAAAAAATTTTGATGTTACTATTACTCCCAAACCCCTACCCACAGTCATTATTGATCACAATATAATCTCTGATAATGAAGGCAAAGAAACTACTCACAATATAATCTCTAATAATGAAGGCAAAGAAACTACTCCTAATATGTCCAAGTCAGGAAATCCCAATTCTACCATAAGTGAAGAAATACTACTATCCATTCCCAAGGAATAGAATACTAAGCTTCATGTTTATACTAAGAGAAAAACTCAATTAAGAAGTAGAGAACAACCTACCTTAACACTGCACAGCCTCTCAAACTCCTCGGAGAATTAACCTGGGAACAACTCTAATTTAGGTAATCCATCTGCTACTTTACACCTTATTGTGCCTAGTAATGATCAATCTATACTACTGACCCACATAATTACCTACCTATAGCATTTAGGAAAGGGAAACGGGCTTGTACCAACCATCTCATATTAGAGTACCTATCTTATGGAAAACTATGACACAAACACAACTCCTTTATCTCTAAAATCACTAACCTGATTGTGCCAAGGAACATTCAAGAAGCACTTCAAGATCCAGATTAGAGATCAGCTATTATGGAAGAGGTAAATGCACTTGAGAAGCTTGGAACTTGGGAACTTGTTAATTCCCCTAGAGAAAAAAAGCTGGTAGGGTGCAAGTGGCTATTCACCATTAAATTCAAGGCTAATGGCAGTGTGAAAAGGTTGAAGGTAAGGCTGGTTGCTAAGGGGTTCACTCAAACCTACGATATTGACTACCAAGAGAAATTTGCTACTATTGCAAAGGTAAATGCTATCCAGGTGTTGTTATCCTTGGCTGTAAATTTTAAGTGGACTTTACATCAACTAGATGTCAAAAATGCATTTCTTAATGGAGACTTAAAAGAAGAGATCTTTATGAGCCTAACTTCGGGATTTGAGGGTAACTATGGGAGAAATAAGGTGTGCAAGCTAAAGAAGTCATTATGTGGTCTAAAACAGTCCCATAGAGCAAGGTTTGGTAGATTAGGAAGGGTTGTGAAAAGTTATGGCTACCGTTAGAGTCAAGTCAATCATGCATTATTCTATGAGCAATCCAAGGCAAATAAACTATCTATCCTTATTGTTTACGTGGACGATATCATTCTAACTGGAGATGACGTATCCAAAATAGTAGAGTTAAAGAAAAGATTAGCCAAAGAATTTGAAATTAAAGACCTTGGACCCCTCAAATACTTCATCGAGATGGAATTTGCTAGATCAAAAGAAGGTACATTTGTGAATCAAAAGACATATATACTAGATCTATTGAATGAGACAGGATTAGCAGCTGATACGCCTGCTAAAACAGGTGTGAATCTTAGCCCAGCTCAACCTGAAAATATCGTTGATATGGAGAGATACCAGTGGCTGGTTGGGACAATAATATATTTGTCATACACCAGCCCTAATATAGCTTTTTTTCGTGAGCTTAGTGAGTCAACTATACATTCACTAGGCCAAGAACAATTGGATGTTGTGTATAGGATACTAAAGTATCTAAAAGGAACTCCCAAGCAAGGTTTAATGTTTCATAAGCGGAACAATCTTCAAGTTGAATTCTATACCGATGTTGATTAAGTAGGGAGTGCTACTAATAGAAGATCAATTTCAAGTTATTGCACATTTCTTGGTGGTAACTTGGTAACTTGGCGCAGTAAAAAACAAAGTGTTGCTGCAAGGAGCAGTTTCGAAGCTGAATTCTGATCAATGGCACATAGAATTTGTGAAGTTTTGTGGATTAAAAGGGTACTGGAGGAATTGCAAATTCCTATTTCAGTTCCTATGAAGGTGTATTGTGATAACAAGGTCGCAATTTCAAACGCCTACAACCCGGTCCTTCATGATAGAACAAAACATGTTGAGAGGTTGACAAGCACTTCATTAAGGAGAAGATTGAAAAAGGATTCATTTGTGTTCCTTATATACCAACCTCACAATAGGGCTAATATTCTTAGAAAGGGGTTACACAAGACGTAGTTTAGTGTTCTGGTTACCAAGCTTGCTATGGATGACATCTACAATCCAGCTTAGGGGAAGTGTTGGGAAATATCTGGGTGGATATTTCCTACATATGCTTGTACCTATGTATTGATTGTTAAGGGAATAATATATACATCTGTTCAGCTTATATTTCTGCAGTTTTGAAGCTGAAACCCTTCAAAGTATATGGGAACTAGGGTGATTGTGGTTAGTATAGTTAGAGTTTATAAAAAAAATCTCTTCAAATAAAATATGAATATGGAACTACTATAATTCTGGTTTTATAGTAATCTTATTAAGAATCCTACCCAAAATAAGAAAGAAGTTCAAGCCTTCTAAGGAAAACCCCAGTCATCACCTACTATTAGACTTGCAATAAACGAAGTCGAACTTAATAGGATAGTAAAGATATCGTAAATTAATTAAGAAAATAGCATAGTAATTATGTGTATGTCGGGATGGGTGCTCCTGCATCACACGAGAGGGAAATCAACACTTGAGTCATCTTCACCTTAAAATCATTTTGTTGAAAATCATGACATGAGAGACTAATTTCAGTATGAATTTTGAGTGGCAACATCCTTTATTTGGATGTCTTCCTTAACTTTTGTTAAAGATTTTAATAATTAAATTCACCTACATCTTAGGTTGCATAACAATTACGATACAACACATAATTTCTACTGAAAAGTGAAACCAATAAAATGTAAGAAGCTAAGACTAGACCAACCATAAAAAAATTACCAAGGAGACATATGGTTAATGATCGTTTACTACTAAATTGTATTGTTTTTTCATTACATTTTTCTATTTGGAGAATGATTCTCTCATTATTCAAGAATTGTGTTGCTTGTAGAATTGGGATTGCTTATCATGCTAACGTGTATCTTTCATGGTATATTGTAGTGTGATTTCCTTTGTGCAAGTATGTTTTCTACAAGCTCAAAATCTCCAACCATCACAGAAAAACATAGCAATAGAGCCTCCTAAGTTGACTAAAAGCTCAAGTAATAGTAGATATATAAAAAGATAATTATGGAAAAATGTAAAACATTTTATACTAGAAAAGATCACAAAATATAAAAATGTGTCCTAAATATGGCAATTTAGTGTATATGTGTCACTATTCACTAGACATCACAACCATACATGTAAGGATAGAATTCTCTTTGTCAAAATTTAAATGTATCTTACTTCAATGCATCTAGATACTCAATTAAGTTCCTAAAAATTTATCAAGCAAGAAAAAGTAAGAGTGCATGTGAATTCAAACTCTATACAAGGGCAAAGAAAATTTTAACAACTCAAACCATACATGTAAGGATAGATTTCTCCTTGTCAAAGTTTAAATGTATCTTATTTCAATGCATCTAGATACCCAATTAAGTTCTAAAAATTTATCAAGCAAGAAAAAGTAAGAGTGCATGTGAATTCAAGCTCTATACAAGGGTAAAGAAAATTTTAACAACTCAAACAAGACAAAACTAGAAAGAAATCATTGAACAGAAGTTCAAGGTGGATCAGGAACAAAATACAGAATGCATAAGTGATAGAATAAACTAAAACTTGATTTAAACAATACCATTAAAATGCAGGATTGATAAAATAGAATATCACATACCTTCCATTTTGAGAGTAAATTTCCAGTCAAGTCTAGCTCCTCGAGATCTATAGTTATAGCATTCAAAACTTACTAATAGCAGAAGACATAACAACGGTCTGTTTAACTTAATAAAGCACTAACATGTACAAAATCAAATCTCTCTCCAGCCATGTGTTCAAGTTTTAGTATCAGTTTAACTCTAATTGGATTAATATGAAGAATAATAAATATATTTATGGTGGGTGGCCCTCTAAAAATGAGGCCAACAATTATAATTTAGTTATAAGCAACATCTGAGGTTAGTTTAAGTCCCATGGAAAAATGCTCATAAACAGATATCAATATCAACAAAACTACCAAAAAAAAAACATGTCATGGAGAACGAGTATAGTACAGCAAAGCAACAATATCTATGCAAAATTTCATAATATCTGTTCAGTATCAAGCATGACATGGTTCAAGATAATCAATAATTAACAAATTGTGAAGTTAATTTCTAACAAGGATAAGATTATGGATGGCCTAGCCTTAAGTGGAAGTCACACCATATGACACGATAATCTTAACTAGAGAGTGCTTCCAAAATCACCTAAACAATTTCCACTGCAACATTGTAGTTCCAAATAAGACATTTTTGCAGCTGAACCACTTCAAATGCAGAATCAAACATTCTTATAATTTGTATTCATGACCATTGAATTCTAAATCCCCATTTATTTACAGAAGAACTGAAAGCTTTGATTAGTAGAAGCCTTAACTAAGGATACATACCCTGTATAAGCACACAAACAATGACAAAACAATAAGAAGAAAAATCAAGAAACCAACTTACTAGGAACCACTGATCTAATTTCAACAGGAGATCCAGGATTACTAACACCCAGGTAAGATAGTGAGGCACTCCTCAATTCTTCGAGTCGACTAATCTTATCTTCAATCTTGTCTTTCCCTAGTAGTTCCACAGCTACACGCTTGTTGCTGGCTGAAAGCACATACATTTCATCTACAACAAACAAAGCACATAAACATTTATTACCAGTAACACAAAATGAAACCAAGCATAATAATTCTACTATACCAGTAACACAAAAAACAGTATATACCCTCTTCTTCTTTAGTGGACTGCCCTCTGTATCTCAGATGAAGAGCTTCTAAGAAAGATATTCCAGAGCTAAGATTGTGGGCGCGGAAGAAAGAACCAGAACTTTGAGATCTTGCATGGAAGTATCGGACCCCATTAACGGAGCCATCGTGCTTGGCGTCTCCGTTATCCCAGTCGACCCCAACCCATGTGCCTGGATATCCCTGCACTGCTCCTAAATACTTGACTGTTCCTACTCGGCG
Organism: Erythroxylum areolatum; assembly: GCA_024520975.1. Taxonomy (NCBI): domain Eukaryota; kingdom Viridiplantae; phylum Streptophyta; class Magnoliopsida; order Malpighiales; family Erythroxylaceae; genus Erythroxylum; species Erythroxylum areolatum. The sequence goes on from JANIJH010000003.1 coordinate 40,003,547, forward strand.
GGGATCGTTGGCTAAATGGACTCGTCGGTCGAGTACGAAAGCCTCGGAATTCGACTCCGTGGCAGCCTGCATCTGCATCTCTATCACTGGAGAGTAATAATACTTCGAGGCGGGTGTTTGTCGAGAATTGACTCGCAGTGTCACCTAAGCGAGAATGGGACGTTGGGATCTCGATTATTACAAGAATGATACAGACACGTCATGCGTCATCCGTAATGCGCAGTGACGGAGCCAAGGAAGAAGATATGCAAGGTCCAAATAAAATATAAAATATACAAAATTTTAATATCAAAATTAAATAAAAAATAAAATTTTATTAAGAATATAAAATAGCTAAAATTACGATGATCCTCGCCTACTTTTCATAGATTGAAATCTTTTTATAACAACATCATTGTCAATATTTACAAATACATCTCTTTCAATGTAACAAACTAAATAATCATTTAATAGGTCATCTCTCATTTTATTACGAAGTGAATTCTTGATAATTTTCATTGCGGAGAAAGCTCTTTCCACTGTGGCTGTAGCAACTGGTAAAAGTAATGACAATTTGACT
>JANIJH010000003.1:40046831-40058036 GCA_024520975.1 Erythroxylum areolatum
CTTAAATGTCATGCCCAATTTGCCCTTATGCATTCCTACCACTTTTAATACAACCAAACCATATAATAAATTCTACTGACATTTACATAACAAGTAGCTCCAAAACTTTATCCATCAAACCTCATAATTCATTTAAATCATGTTTAATTCAATAAGAAAAATTTCGGGGGCCAACAGGTGGACTTGGAAAAAGCTTACGATAGGTTATCTTGGGACTTCATCAAGGACACTCTCACTGACGTTGGGATACCTGACTCTCTGATCAACCTCATTCTGAAGTGCATTTCTTTAGTCTCTATTCAAGTAAACTGGAATGGCGAACTAAGTGATAAATTTTGTCCCACGAGAGGTATACGACAGGGAGACCCTATATCACCCTACCTTTTTGTCCTGTGTATGGAACGTCTAAGACAATCAATTGCCCACTCAGTGACACAAGGATGTTAGAAGCCTATTCAATTAAGCAAACAAGGACCTCCTATTTCTCACCTATTCTTTGCCGATGACCTTATTCTTTTTTCCGAAGCCTCTGTAGATCAAGTGCACGTTATTTGAGACATAATTAATGTTTTTTGTACGACTTTTGGACAACACGTCAGTAGAGAGAAATCTCATTGCTTTTTTTTCCATGAACATGCCTTCTTCGGTGTCTCGCCTGTTAAGCGAAGAATTGGGTTTTAAACAGATGACTGACTTAGGTCGATATCTCGAAGTGCCTCTTTTACACGAACGAGTTAATAGACGAACCTATCAACAGATTCTTGATAAGGTTCAATAACGGTTATCCGGATGGTCAGTGAATCTATTATCCTTTGCAGGACGAATCATCCTGACTCACTCAATTATAGCGGCCCTTCCCAGTTACACAATGTAGATAGTCCATTTGCCATGAAGACTTTGTGATGAGCTGGAGAAGTTGATACACCAGTTCCTGTGGGGCTCATCTAATGGACAAAAGAGGACTCACTTAGTGAACTGTGAGACAATCTGTAAATCGAAAAAAATGGGGGGCCTAGGTATTCGAAAAATTCGAGAAACCAATGATGCTTCCCTAGCAAAATTAAGGTGGTTGTTGATCTCCAAGCCTAATGCGCTATGGGTGAAAATTCTCTCTGCAAAGTGCAATTTTGATGTCAATAATATACCCTCCTCTATTGAAGCAATCGGCGGATCAATGACTTGGAAGAGTATCAAGGCTACGTGGCACATTATCCTCCAGGGCATGAAATGGATGATATGTGATGGTGTAAGGACTTGATTTTGGCTCGACCATTGGGTGGAGGGTGTGGGACCCCTTATCACCCATGCAACAACCCCCGTTCCCCAAGCCTCTATAAATCTCTAAGTTTAGCATTTTGTGGACACAAACGGTAATTGACATTGGGAAGCTTTTCAATCTCTACTCTCGGAGTCCATTTGTAAGGGTATAGCGGGAACTTTTCCCCCTTAACCGTACCTTGGATAGGACAAGCTGACATAGGGATTTTCAGATACTAGACAATTCACTATCGCATCAACGTATTTCAGGATCATGGAACATGATGACGAACCGATTAACGAAATCTAAAAGGTCATTTGGCAATGGAAGGGTCCGCAACGTATTTTCTCCTTCCTTTGGCTGCTCGTGCATGATCGATTACTCTCGAACCAACAACGAGTTTGCAGAAAACTTACTACGGACGGAGCTTGCTATCACTGTCATCTCGAAGAATCCTCGCTACACGTTGTGCGTGATTACATCAAAGCCCGCACTGTGTGGGACAATTTCCCGCCACAAATAATCTCAGCTAACTTTCTCACTATGTCAATTCGAGAATGGCTCACCAGAAACCTACAACACCACCAACCTGTTCACAGGTACGATTGATCGATTCTTTTTGGTACTACTTGTTAGTTCCTGTAGACGTGGTGAAACAAGACCATTTTTTATGACCAGTTTGACTGGCCAGCCTCACCAGTCAACCACATTTCCAGCTATGCCCTCCAGATCTACGAATCGTCCGTCTAGCAAAGTAGAGCAGATATTGGTCATCGACCTCGACAAGAACATCTAATCGGTTGGCGTAAACCCGCTTATGGGTGGGTAAAATTAAATACGGATAGAGCATGTAAGCGTTCCTCATACTCAGCCACAGCAGGGGGTCTCATCCGTGATAGTACAGGCTCTTGGCTTGGAGGTTTCAGTCAGAATCTGGGTTAGTGTTCATTTGTCTCTACGGAACTCTGGGGAGTATTTCTAGGCTCACACTCGCTTGGAATAAGGGTTATTGGCAAATCAAACTAGAAGTGGACTCCACAGCGGTGTTGAATCTCCTGTCTTCCTCGACCATTCGATCAAGGGCTCTCAATCCTCTCATCACGGCCATCAATGAATTATTCACTCGAAACTGGAATATTGTACATCGACATATCTATCGAGAGAGCAACAAATGTGCAGACTGGCTTGCGAATTTTGTAGAACATTTTGACTTCGAAATCACGATTTTTAATACTACACCCATGGGGTGCCATTCTATCCTTTTAGAGGACATGTCGGGGGTCTGTTTTCTTAGACTAATCATGTAATTGTATCGTCTTTCTTCCTTTAATATTAAAAAAAATGTTGTTTTCGTCTTTTTGCACTTCTTCCGGTTGCCCTGCCATTACCATTGTTTCTTTTTTCACCACCCACTACTCAATATGGTAGAGTTCCTTCGCCTTATTTTGATTTTAAATCTATTTATTGAGGATTAAATTTAGAAAATATTAAGGATTCGTTTAGTTCCACTTCTTTTTTTTTACGTTGTTTTTGATTTACATTTCCTATTTTTAGTTTCTGTTTTTCTAAAAAAAACATTTGGTTGAGATTTGTAATATAAAAACTAAAAACAAAAACCTATTTGGTTGAGATTTCTAATAAAAAAACTGAAAACAAAAGCATGTTTGGTTTTATTATCTTGTTTCTATTTTTTGCAATTATACTCTTATGTGTAATAATTATAATATATTATATTATATTTTTAAACTAATTAATTATCATTATAGCTAAAATTAAATATATGCAAATCAAATATTATTAAAAATTACACATTAATTGTATATAATAAAATTAAATAAATTATAAATTATATTAAGTTGTTCTAATCAATAAAATATGTCCATCATACTATAATTCTTAAAAACATAATAGTGCTATCTTTTACAAAAAGAAACATAAATCAATTAGAAATAATATAATCACTCCATATTTGTCTAGCAATTTCATCTCGCTTCTAAGACATACTTTGAAGTTGTGTTAGAGTGATATTACACTCCACTTGAGAACTTGCAACTTCATTTTCACTTTCCCTAATTTGTTTTTCATTTTCAACACAACTTTCAAATAATTCATCACTTTGTCCATAAATTCTAATATAGTTATGTATAACATAACAAGTAATAACAATGTGTTTGTGTTTCTTCATATCATAACTCGGTATGTTTTTAAGTATAAGGAATCTTGCTTTTAGAACACAAAAATATCTTTTAATAACATTTCTTAATGAAGAATGCCTGTAGTTAAACAATTCTTGTAGACCTTGAGGTCTTCCTCTGCCTCTATAAATAATATCTTTCACCTCAATATGGTGAAAGAAATCCAGGTATATTAGTGTAGCCCAAGTCAACCAAATACTACTTACCTAACATAGAAAGAACATAATATTAACAAAAAGATATTAAATATGAATCATAATTACTATGTTTATTTAAAATAATATAATACCTTATGGAAGCATAGGAAATTGATTCATTAGATTTGTCACTGTTTCTAAAAGAACTCAAGAGTCATTTGTAGTACTTTCCCATCCAGTCATTACATAAGTAAAATGCATGTCAAATGAGCAACAACACATAATATTTTGGGTTGGATTAATTCTTTTGCCCCTGTACGGTATTTGTTCATCGGTCGAATCAATATGTGTATCATCTATTGCTCCTATACAATCCCAAAATTTAAAAATATTAAAATAATTTTTAATCATAAGGGCATAATTAAAATAGTAATTAAATATATGAATGTACCTGAAAATATGGAAATAATTTTAAATTGTGTTGGAGGTGTATTAGTGAAAGATGGTGAAGTAATGACTCTTTTTGCAAGACGATTAACTGCATATAAGACTTTTCGAAAGTACTTCGAAATTGTCCAAATCGAATGTTAAAAGCGCTTTACATTGACTCTAGTTGTCTCAATATATCCTATAGTTATCAAGAAAATTGCTACTTGTTCCTCCACAGTCAAATGATTTGTTGCCTTTAAGCCTTCTAAACTCTTCAACTCATCACATAAGCTCAAGAAGATTATCTTTCTCATTTTTAAGTTTTCATAAATCCTTGTAGGATTCCCATTCAAAAGCTCCAATATTCATTCATTACCTGGTAGAGCAGAAGTTCTACATGGTTGTTTTTGTAAATGAAAATATTTGTTCTCTCCCCCAACTACAGAAATAATGATTACCTTCTTTGTTCATCATCAGAATCTGATTCGAAGTCTGATAAGAAATCCATATATCTACAATGTTAACATTAAATAATTAATAAAATATTCAATAAAGTATATTTAATCAAATATAGAAAAAATTCATATAAAATATAAACTTAAAATTAAGTCAAATATTCATATAAAGCATGAACTTAAAATGTTCAAAATATGGAATAGTTCTTAATATAAAAGTGTCAAATCAATAAGAATTCGATATGCAATAACGTGAAAATATAACTAAAGCGACATAATCCAATCCAGCTTCCTTGTTTGTGTCATCTTTAAAAAATATCCCTATAAAGTGGAGAATCATGTAAAGCCTTCACAGTTTTTCCATATTACACACCGTCAACACTCAATTCATCTAAAGAATTAAGACATTCCATCATTATGTCAGACTCTTGAGATCTATTCTCTGCAATAGATGATGTTTCACTTAATTTTTTCTCAAGTAAATCATTCTTCTTTTTTGATTGTTCACTAAGTATAAGGCTTCTTCTACAATATTAGAATGTGTCATCTTTTCCTTCTTATTCTTATGAGACTTCTTTCTCATAGACGGAACTTTTATCTTGATCTTCTTTTCTATTATATGAGTAATCTTCATCAATATCATTTCCATGTTCCTCTTTTGTAATATTCGATGGAGACTTAGTTGATGGATGTACATGCACACCAGTTGCAGTAGTATCTCCAAAAATATGAAAAAAGTCTAAAAATTACTTACATCCTTTTTTCTTAAATCTGTGAGTCATTTTATACACCTATAATTATGAAAAGGATAAATGAGAATGAATATTATATAATATGATCTATTAATGAAACAAAAGGCATATTTTTAGCTTAAATAGATTTTCCCAACATTCATTTGTAGCGTTAACTTCCCTAGTAAAAGAGTTGTAACTGATTCTTATTTCTTTGAGTAAGTTCTTGAAATTCTTCAATCTAACCCTTAATCCATTATACTTATTCTTCAATTGAATATCAATATACTCTTTATTGAATTTTGTTTGAAGCCCTACTTTAATATTCTTCCAACTAGATTTGGAAAAGGTAGTAGTTATTCGATTTCCCTTCTTCGCTTGTTCAACCATCAATGAGATTAAATACATCTCTATAATATCATTCCATATCCCATTTTTTTCATTTACTTCCATACAATCATTGTAATCATTCATATTTGTTAATCCTTCCATCACTAAATGTAATAACATATAAGTGACATCAATCACAATAATATTTACAAAGTATTAAATGCTAAATATAGTTTAAAATAAACATGTAACAATCATAATAATTTCTAAAAAATATGTGGCATCTAAGTTTGTACATAAATTAAATTTTCATTATATGTGAAAACTTGATAGCAAAACCACAACAGTAAATCATTTACACATTCTTTCATTTTAGCTTCAGCTTAAGATAATAAGCCATTTCAACAGGATTTACAAGCAAATGGCTACATATTTAAGATAATACGCCACTTCAATAGGATTCACAAGAAATGCATTCAATGTAAGTATGGCTACATATATATCAAATTCAACTAGCGTACAAATGCATTTAATGTTTAGTTCTCCACGGTTATAAGCAACAATAAGCTACGTGAAGACAAGAAGACAAAAATAGGCTTCAACATAAAGAACTCACGTACAAATGCATTTAATGTTTCGATTCTCCACACTTAAAAGAAACAATGGTTCTCCATACTTAAAAGAAACAAGAGCTATTACATGAAGAAAAATAACGGAAAAACTACGTGAAGACTAGGCTTCATTATGACAAGACTAGGCTTCACTTTTGATAAAGTCATTTATTGTGGCAGAGTAAGCTTCACTTTTGTAACAATAGGAAGACTATGTGAAGACTAGGCTCTACCGCATTAAATGATGTGCTGCTACATTAAATGATGTGAAGACAAGTGCTCCACTCTATGCTAAAGATACGTGAAGACTAGGCTTTAAAGACTAGGCTCTGCCACATTAAATGATGCGCTGCTAAATTAAATGATGTGAAAACAAGTGCTCCACTCTATATGTGCTCCACTTTATACTAAAGACGCGATGATGAAAAGAAAAAAGCTATAGAGATGTGAGGACAAGGAAAAATAATAACGAGAAGTTTAAGAATAAAACAGCTGCAAAGACGAAGACGTGAGGAAGAAGAAAATAGCTATAGCTATCTTGGATTTAAAAGACGTGAGGATCGAGAAATGTTATTTTGGTTCTTTGTAAAGAATCAGATGAGGTCTTCATTAAGTTTAGCAGAGGAGGTGAAGCAAAAACTAAAGAGCTAAAAGTGCATCGTCTTCTTTATCATTACACAAAATTGCAGAAGCTTATTCTCAAAGCAGAAGTTCTACATGTTGCTTTTAGTAAGTATAGCTACATCTCATTTTCTTTTCACAGTTTTCATCTCTCCTCCATCACGCCTAGTTTCTTTATTTTGTTATGGGTTTGATGTTGTAGACAAAAGAGACAAGAGAAATTGCAGAAGTAACATATAAATATAAAAACAAAACTGGCAATATTATAACACCGGGGAAGATGCAGAAGACGAAGTTAGCGCAGAGAAGAGAAAAACTTGAATATGATATGTTTTTTAGAGAAAAACATTTATGAAAACCTGTTTTCAAAAATCATGAAAACATTATTTTTACGTTTTTGTAAAATAGTTGCTATTTTTATTTTTAAAAACGAAATATATAAATGTGTTTAACCAAACACGATTTTAAGAGTCATTTTTTAATTTACAAAAACCACAATAAAAAACCTTTAAAAAAGAAAATAAACAGCCCCTAAAATTTCTGAGATTGTTTTCGTCTATGCTTTTTCTAAGGACTGACATGGTCATATACACTAAAATGTACGTGGCTATGTAAGTGACAATGAAGTTTTGAGAACTTACACATTTATATACAAACCTATGTATATAACGTGTAAGTATGATTAAGTGATATACACGATCACATATATGTTCGTATATGTGGCTTTGTAAGTATGTGACCGTGTAATTTCACAAAACCACATATTACCTATAAGTTGTATGACATGATCTATTATATGTGATTCTGTAAGTCACTTATAAACTTTAAATATATGATTATGATATATGTTCTCCTATTATCTCCCATGTTTTTAATTTATTAATTACAATTATGAATAACATATATATTTATATGTTGATTGTTTCAAATGGATGAGCATATTCTTTCAATAGAGAGTTATAATATGTTACCTAAGACAAAAGTAGAAATTTCTAATCATATACCAAGTGAAAATATAAGTCCATGTGAATTGAAAAGTAAAGTTTGGAATCACTTCAATAAGCCTAAACCAATGGACGAAGTAGAAAAGGCCGAATGTAAGTATTGTTAGCAGATATTGGTTGAGAGTTTAAAAGGTGGAACCTTTCATTTAAAGAGACATTAGGATTCATGTAGTAGAAAAATATCGTATTAGGAGATCAAATATTTTTTACCCCTAACATTATGACAAGGAAGAATGAAATAACTTAAACATCTTATGATAGTAATAGATCAAGATTTTTTTATTGCTTTTATGATAATTGGTGATAAACATCCACTATCTATAGTTGAACCAAAAGATTTAGGATGTTTTACAACTCACTGCAACTGATCTTTAAGATTCTAAGTTGGAATAAGTTGAAGGAGGACATTATGAAGATATACAAAGATAGGAAGAAAGAAAATTTAAGAACATTGTCGAGTATTGAAGAAGAAATTGTTATTACAACAGACATGTGGATAGTTGATAATCAAAAGAGGGGTTATATGACAGTGATGACGTATTATGTTGACAATGACTAGACTCTATGCAATAAATTTTTAAGTTATTTTAAATTCTTCAATATTAGTATCATTTACTTTTTCATTATGTTATAATTGATGTTTGGTCATATTTGTACATGGTAGGTTTATTTATGAGTCAACACCACATACAAGCGAAAGATTGGCAACCATGACGAGAGACTGTTTGATAGATTGTAAGATCGACACCAAATTTTCCACCAAAATAGTTGACAATTGCCGTATGAATGATGCTATAATTGAAAAGTTGAAGAATAAGATACAAGTTAGGAGCTTGTTAGTTGGTGGAAGATTATTCCATATGCTTTATTTTGCACATATTCTAAATTTTATTATAAAAGATGGGTTGGGTGATCAAGGAAGTAAAAAACTAAATTCGTAATAGTGTAGTATATTGGATCGTAACACCTAGATGTGTTGAGAAATTTGAAGAAACTGCACAACAACTGTACATTCTGAGTATGAAGAAGTTGAAGAAGTTGAATTGTTATTGGTATATGATTGGACATACTGTTGTAGTCATATTTGTGTTGGAAGATACAAGATGGAGGGGGTTAATTTTATATATAATGTGTTGTATGTTGGTTGAACTCAAGAGCATATAGGTGTCACTAAAAAATTATGATATGATTTGTTTGATGAGTATCAACTCAGAATGAACAAAATTCAAGATTGGGATTTTAGTAGTTTAGGTGGTTCAACTTCTGCTTCGGCTTCAGTTTCACGTTCAAGCTCATCTTCTAAGAGCTTTTGGTTACTTTCACTTACAAAATTAATGAAAGAAAGAAATGACTCCATACAATATGATGGAGTTAGAAAAATATTTGACGAAAGATTGTGTAGGCGAAATTGAAAGTATGTAGTTTATTGTGAAAATAATTTTTTGATCATGCAAGTAATTGCACGAGATCTATTAGCAATTTCATCATCTACTCTCTCCAATCTCTACCCCCCACAGCCTCAATCCAGAGCATTATTTCATGATTTTATCTTTATTTTTTGTAACTTGTATCATTTAAAAAATTTGGACAATCATTTTTGTAAATTATATCATCAATTAATGAATTTTGTTCTTATCATCAATCAATTGAATTAATCACTCTATATATAAATTTTTTATTTCCCATAATTCTATCATCTTTCATTAATGAATTTAGTTTGATCTTATTCATTTTAACAATATATATACATTTTATATATTCATTCATTACAAAATCTCAATTTTTATTAATCAATTGAAATTCGTAACTTCAACTAATTGAATTTATCATATTATATTTTTAATTAAATAATTTTTATTAAAATTTAAAATTTTAAAAAGTTGGACCTAATAAGGCTCCAAGCCTATCACCAATCTTTTTATCTCGACCCAGCACGCTGATAATAGTAATATACCTTAGATATATAAATATTTTTCCATAGAGGTTGTAATTAACCACACGATAATTGTAGTCCAAAAGAAGGAAGTAACAAATAATAAAATTTTTAAATCCTAATTTATTTTTCTTATTGTCTCTCTCATCATTTATGTTCAAAAACCAACTGTGATCGAATAATATGTGTAGCGAAATTTTTTTATAGTTTTTGATTGGATCACAATATTGAATAACTTGAAAAATATGAATCATAAAATAAAAGAATTATCTGATTCAAAGTTCCCACCGAAAACTTTTTAATCAGTTAACCATGAGCTATTTAGGTTTCTAACTTTTAACTTTATCCACATAGCAGTAAAAAGAAGCTCAACATTTGATAGAAATTAAGTAGGAGTATTAACTCCTTTATGCTTATTTCCTATAAATAGAAAAAAGCATTAGGGTTTTATTTATATTAAAACTAAATATTAATTAAAGTCAAATTATAATTATAATGTCATGCTTGATCCTTTAAGTTTGTCAAACATCATAATTAAGTCAAACTTAATTTAAATTAAAAATTTTCCTTTTTAACTATTCTTTATATGCGATTCATTAGGTTCCTTATTGTTGAGAAATTTTTATATCTAATAATAAAATTCTCAATACACCACAAGTATACGAATCGTATCATGCAGTATAAGGGGTTATCGTTCCCATAAGGATTATATAAGAGTTAACAATTTGAACATAACTTTGTCTAAGGTAACAAGAAATTAATTTTTAATAAAAGTAAATAATAGAAATTAAAACAAAATAATAAAACAAAACAAATAAACAATGAGATGCCAATAAAATTTAGGGGTTTGATCAAGTGAGAATACTTAGGACTTATTCTTTCCTTATTTTGTTTCCTTTACTATTTTTGATTCAATTATGTGTTTGATCATAGATTTCTTAAGTTATTGATTACTCTCTCTCAAAATCTAATCAATTAACCTTAATTGAACTTGAAATTTCTAGATTTGCAATCTCTCAATTTATAACACTATCCCTAACATCTTTAATTAGATCTAAAGCTATTTAACAATGATTACTTTTGACTTACTCTCTCAATTTATTGTCAAGTTTATGCATAAACAATTATCACAAAGATTTAACTATGTATTGAAATCAACAATAATTAAAGTCACTAAATAATTCTAGAATAAATCCTAATATGAAATATAGAACTTCATGAACTAACATTTTAAAATTCAGATTACACATCAAAATAATGAAAGAACAAAAACAAAAGAATAAAAACTCTTCGCTTATTTATTTGGAAAGCTGAAATTCTTGAATGTTCTTCTTGATCTCCCACTTTTGATTTACTTTTAATTATAGTTGCTACTATTTTTTATTGTGTTTCATATTCTTAAACAATGCTTTATCTTGGGGTTGTTTATAGGGTTTTCACACTTTGCTCGGTTCTAAAAATACCCCTAAGCCCTAAAACGTATAAAAATTCTTTGGAAACT
>JANIJH010000003.1:40058046-40073436 GCA_024520975.1 Erythroxylum areolatum
AAACTCTCTATCATGATCTTGACATAGCAATTATGATCGTGCTCCTGGTGTTATATTCTTTGTCACAATCATGCTCCTTGAGGCACGATCATAACCCATGTTTCATCCTGTTTGTCACAATTGTGCTCTTTGGGGCATGATCGTGACAGAAGCCATGCAGCCTCATATACACCTATCATTTGTCAAAGAACTCTTAAATTGCCTCCACTATAAGGTGCCTAATAAGGGACCAAGCCTTTCGATAAAAAGTCCATTTATTCTATCAGATCTTAAGCATTGTCAGGGCTTATTTTAAAAATTATTTTTCTCAATTTCTTATTATCTTATAGGGTTCACCAGCATTGGATCTCCTCATTTATGAATTGGTTACTTATAAATGATCTTAGCTTATGAAAAGTTATTTTACTCAAAGTTGTGGTCACAATTATAATCTTGAAGAAATAAAATCTAGCTTGCTTAAAGTTATAGTCACAATTACATTCTTGAAGAAATAAACTCTAGCCTCTTTCAACTCTATCTGTGTGGAAATCAGATCACACTCTTGATTGAGTAATGAGCTTATTATATTGTTATTCCTCCTTGTTGGAACTAATTTTTAAAAGAACTTAAGAGTTATCTTCATATCTAATCTAATTTGCCCTCAACCTCTACTTGATTAAAGAATTGTGGTTGGATAGAGCATTCATATAGTCACCTAAAGCCTTTTTCTCCTATTTTAGCAAGGTGTTTTCCCCTGGTTTTTTTCCCCAACTCCTTCTTATATTCCAATAAGAATGCTCATGGAGACATGGACTTTCTTTAAGATACAATTTTCTCCTTTTCTTCTTTTTAACAACTTGACTTCCTCCTTTACCTTCTCCAAATTTCTCATATATTCATTTTGTTTCAAAGGACTAAACCTGTACCAACTGCTTTCAATAAGCCTTCATCTTTCACTAGATAATTGTTGAATCTAAATTGATAGCTCCTATTTCTGACAAACATATCATGAATTACTATTAAAGAGTGGTAAGAGAATAAAGGTTCTCTGAGTACAGTTTACCTCTCTAGAAATCTTGTTAACCATACCCCATTCACCAATGCTCTCTCTAGCTTCTTTCTAATATACCACCTTGATGATTGATTGTTACTCTATGTGAAGAAATGTTCCCTTTATTTTTAAGTCAATAACTCCAATCCTCTATGTACACTTTTATAGATCAGGTGTAAAATTCTTCAAGCTAATGTTCCCTTCAACTTCAGATCTAAAACAAGTGCTATTAAAGTACCTTATCATGAGCCAAGGGTCTTTAATTTAAGCATGAACAGTCTCTCCATTACTACTTCCTTTGAAAGATGAATTTTGACCCATACATCAGAAAGACAATGGCCTTAAACTTTTCATCAGTGAAATGGACCTCTATATAGGTTAAATGGCCGATACTCTGCAGACTTTGGATATTAATCGAGCTATTATCAAAAGCAATTACAGCTCAACCGTAATGGTGTTGTTGGTGATTGGATAGCTTGAATGATTTATCCCCTAGAAACTTAAAAACTGAAAAACTCTCCATGATTAGCTTCGTTTCAAGCATACATATCATCAATGGTTTATTAACCACTGCAAAATCTCTTAACATTTTTTGTGTGGAGGGGCTATTTAACCCCTAACATTCTAAGCTATTATGGACATAATAATGAAGGATTCAAAAGCTTGGAGCCTCTCGATCCACTCTTTCTATTCAATTTCCTTTTAATGATTACTGTGTATCCCTTATTCCCACTAGGTTCCACATTCACCTCATCTTAAGCAGATATAGGATGAGAACATCCTTGACCATTCAAAGAGTTCATTTCCCCTTCCTTATCCTTAGATAGAGTGTGTGGATCTGAAATGTCTTTCTCTACTGCTTACACTGCCCCTGTCACATTTTCCTTTCTATCTTCGCATCTTACTTGACTCACTTCATCCCTTTCCTTGGTAACTACATTTTCCTAGCTTTCTTTACGATGTAGTCTAGAGTCACTAGTCTTAGAAATAGGATTCATCTTATCCTTTAGGCAAGCCTTCATTATATTACACATGTGACTATTCTCTGTGGGGGTTATTAACTTTCATAAGTTTTGCGTAATCACTTTTGACAAACCTTTTACTAGTATTCTAGTGGCACCTTAAACAAATTAATCCATAAAGGCACATTAGTTTGCTTCCAATTTTCAAACATTAAGAGTGGTTTCCAAACTTGCAACAATAAGGGATGTTTTGTACATGCCAAGGTCTTACCCTCAAAACCTCCATGGCAGTATGATTAGTCTAAAGATAAAGAGTAGGAGGTTATTCTCAGATAATAGTACATGCAAGAATCCTGTACTTCTCCATATTTTCATAGCCCATCCTTTTGTCATTAGGCCAAAGGGCGTTTACCCATGAAAAAATCTACGAGATTGTTGTCCCAAGCTTTGCCTCCTTTCGACAACTCAATCTGTGAAGCTATCATGATTTTTGGATTAACCCATTAGGAGTTATTATCTAAAAAGCACTGACACAGATACGGACACGGACACAGATACAGATACGCGACATGATACGGACACAAATACAAGGACACACCAACTTTTAAAATTTGGTGGACATAAACACGCCATAAAATATATATATAATTTAAAATTAAGAAAAAATTCAAAATTCATAATACGATATATATTGATTGATGTATTTTAAGAATTTCAACATCTTGATAGTTCATATATATTTGGTACTTTATAAGCCCTTCTAAAAAAATATGAAACATATATTTCATTAAGTCGTGTCTAAGGTGTCTCCAGACGTATCCGAACTAATAAAAATTATTTTTTAATTTCGATACGTACGAACACATGTCGGATACGTGTTCACTGCGCATCAGGCTAGTATCTGATATGGACACGTGTCCGACTTGCGAACACGACTCTATTTTATCATATCCGTACTACATAGGTTATTATTCTAGAGTTTCACCGTCATTATCTCCTAGTATTTGCCTCCAACTAACAATCAGGTTGATTCTTGCAAGGTGAGGAGTGGGAATTGATAGAGCTTTGCGAGGATGGTTGGAGAGATTGAAGGAAAGGATGGAAATGATGGTTCATTTATAAGAGTTGGACTTTTTTCACTGGCCTTCGAAGCCATAAGCTGGGAGAGGAAAAGCCGGCGAAAACAAAAAGCCGTTTCAAAAAGACATTACTGTACTAAGAAGTGGACAAAAGTGGAAATGAAGCAAGGAAAAAGACAAACTTGCCCTTAGGATCCAATACAAGAGAAAAGAAGCCTTCTTCGTCCTGCAGCCGAACACCACTAATTTCGAATGTCAAATTTGACCCGCTCCGTACGGCTGATTTTGGTCCAAGTTGGTTGGGACACTAGTTGACTTTATTTTAAAGTGATATTATTTTTGACAATTTTTTAGGCTGGCCCATCTGTGACCCGTCTAGTTATGAGTTAGCCCGACTCGATTCATTGACATTCTTTAAAAAAAAAGGGAGGAAGTGCAAGATTAAGCATAAAGTATAAAATAAACAAAAGAAAAAAATATTTAGTATTTCCCCTGCAAAATACCAACAGTTTATGTTCATCATGCAAAATTTAAAGATATACCACGAGAGAATCCAATTTATACCAATTGTTAAAATGGTAACAAGAAAATGATATTATTTCTCAGCTATTGCAACATGACATTGCCAGAATTTGTGTGGCGAATGTAAATGTTAAAATGGCAACATTCTGCTAACAAACTCATAAGCGAGCTGTAGGTAGCCTTTAGAACCATCATCATTTGGCAGCTTCAAAAGACAAGCAACTTTGGAAAATTCCGCATGTTCCCTAAGATATGCTTCCTCAGTCATTTCGACGTCCTGTATCTCCTCTTTAAAAAGCTTAGGCTTTGACAAGGCCCATTGCATTGCCCATATGGCTAATGGTCTCATATAGCAAAGAGACCTGTAACGGTCATTGGTGTTCCAGGCCTCTGGCATCTGAAATGAATAGCTGCGGCCAGAAACAACAGGAGGAAGCATTACTATGCATGAGACCAAGTCGTAACATAATTTGAGTGTATTATGTAGGAGAATGAAACGCACCCTAGACCCCCTTGTGACCACCCTGCTTCGTAGACGCCCGCTGCAGTCTGGAATGCCATATCTACCATACCATCTTGAATCATGGTAGCAGCAAGACCATAAGTGACCCCAGCCCATATCTCTCTTGATTGCATTGCAGACATGTCAACTCTTCCATCTGGTAGCATTCCGTTGACAGCTCCACGGGTTCCTCCCATCACCTTCAAGACATTGAACTCGTAAATTTTCTCAAGTGCACTCCTTGCCTTCTCCTGATCAACAATTGCCAAGAGATCACATGATCTAGCATACCTGTCACATAAATGAGAGTTTGAAGTCCATTTTCAAGTTCCAAATAAGGAACACTAATTAATAGTCAAGTGTAACAAGATCCTCATCTCGTTTTAAGTTATTCCAAACGAATGGCAATTTGAGAGAAACAGGCAATAAAATTATACAAATTGGTAGAAAACGTGCTTGCAAATTTATTGCTTACGCCAAGTAGTTTTGAGTACTTCCACAGAAACCAAAGGCAAAGGATGCATTTGTTCTGGGACTTGCCCTAATTCCCAGGAAGATAAAGGAAAACTCTACAAAACATATAAAGCTGACACTCGTAACAAATGCATGTACTGAAGTTATAAAAGCACGAGAAATTGGCAGGCAAAAAACTAACAAGTGTGAGAATTGAGCATACCAGTGCCCAGCTAGTTGATCAGCTTGAATGGAACTGTTTCCACCACTATCATAATTGAAATACGAACCATTCCATAATGTGCTGTAAACAGATTTAGCATTTTGATATTTAACCCAGAAGTAACTTGCAGCTGCAGCATCACCAACTTCTCGTGCCAGGGCTGAAACAGCCTGGAGAGCTGCCACCCAAAGGCCACCACAGTAGGCACTCACACCAGTAGCAGACCAAGCATCATAAGTTTGATCAGGGTATCCCTCGTTCTCAATCATTCCATCTCCATCTTTATCAAATTGATCCATATAAGCCATTGCAACATACACCGATGGCCAGACAGCTTGTGCAAAACTTTTGTCACCAGTTGCAATTACATCTCTGTATACTTGGAGAACAAATTTGGCATTCAAGTCCTTCCATCCAGTTGTGTTAAAAAGGTTATAAGCATTTACTTCATACCACGGATCATTGAGCCCAATATCGTGGGGTACCGCACCTAGGACCTTTCGCTGAACCCACTTCCCATCACTCATTATTTGCCTCTTGCTGGGGTCATGCATCATAACTGCTGCTGCAAAGTCTCTTTGGATACTGAGTTCAAGCTTTGGGAACAGCATGAGAAGTGAAAATGAGGAATAGAAATGGACATCGTACGTATTCCACATGAGATATTCACTTCCTTCAAGATAGAGGAATTGACCAACATTTTCTTCCCCACTCTGGAGCAAATGTGTCCCAAAAGCAGCAGCTGATGTTACTGAACTTTGTATCTGTTTATATGTAGACACCATTCTGTCAAGTATCTCTGTGCTCGTGTCATATTCCTTAGTAAACCCATTTTGAGCATTCAAATCCTCCCTCAATCTCTCAAGACAAAATTTCCTTTCCGTAATGCCTGCTAAACATTGCATCGGAGGTGATCCATCTGTCCAAAGTAAAGGGGAATATTTTTGGTTATCAGAACCCACAGAACTCACAAATCTGTAATAAGCTCTCTAATCTGCAAGTACCTGTCCAGATTGTTCCCCCTGCATTGAGATAGTACAACTCGTTGAAGAGAGTGACAGGGTACCTAAGTGAAGAGATTGTCACGTCATAGTGCCTTAAAATACTGTGACGACTAATTTACACATTTTATTGAAAAGGTTTATTAAAATACGGTGACCACTAAATTACGCATGTTATTGACAACGTTTATTAAAAAACTGCCGACGACTACATCACACATATTATCGAAAAGGTTTATCCAAACTTACCATTCAGGAAGCCTTTTGTCTTCAATAATTGGTCCTTGCCATGATTCTATTTGGGATTCCCAGTGAGAGTGCTCTGGTTCAAACAAATGCACAAGGGCAAGTTAAGTTTTCAGGGGATATCTAGTAATAAAATCATGTTCATTGGATTCTTAATCTGGCTTATTTGTTCACATCAAAATCAAACCCCAAAATTATTTTTTGAGACGATTTACATTTTAATTTATATTAAAACAGTACCAATGAGAGCATCATGAGCAATTTTAGCAGCTGCATCCCCTAGTGCACCATAAAACTTGGTATATCGCCTGCTATTTGACCAATTATGTTAGCAGAAAGTAGCATTGGACGAAGTGATTACACAATTCTATGAACGGCAGCAACCCACCTGTGATAAATTCTTTCACTAAATCTTACTTCAGGGCAGTCCCATGCCAATGAAAATGTAACAGTGCGAACAGAATCAGCAGGAATGGTCAAAGAAGCTGCTAAGGCAGCACCAATGGATGATCCAGGATCCGATGATGAACCTTTCTTAAAGCTTAGATGGTCGAATGTTCCGTGCTATAACCAAAAAAATTACATTAAAAGGATTAAATTAGCAAAAACATCTTTACATGCTTGTGAGATAAACAACAGTAATTACAAAGTTTTGTGCTGATGAGAAGCAAAAAAAGGTTGATACAGTCTTCCGATTCAACATGTCAAAGACCAAAGACAGTATTCTTCCGCTATATCTTTGTAGTACAGAACATCAAAGAGGACTTGCCTTTTAGTGAGATGATAATCACCACACAACTTTCTAAAGCTATCTCCGATAGAACATACGTAAGCGCATAATGCAAAATAATTTAATGAAACCACTGGGCTTAGTGGCTCAATGGGAAAGCAAAATAAAAGCTTGTAATTTGTAAACTGCACTGGGGTTCATATGTTGGTGTATCCTCTACGTTTTTCATTGTACCACAAAGAATGTTATTACAACTTTGATTCTTAAGCTTAAGGCATTAGGTGATGGCTTCTTGTATCCTAACTTCGTCATTGAGCCAAATGCATGCCATGTAACTAAGACTCTCAAGAGGATTAGCAAGTACGTGTATCACCAAGACTTTGAGGATCATTAGGGGCTAAAACCTTTAACCCCAACATGGCGCTAAACTCATAGAGTTGACTGATCCTGCCCAATATCCAAAAATATATGTCCTTTGAGAGGGGTTCCCCATGTGGTGAAAAGCCCTGAGCAAAGGATTCCATCCAAGGCTAAGGAGTTTCAAATCTATAGTCAGCACCTTGCTCTTCATTTTATATGTTAATGCAAGTGTCATTACTCATTTCAACAATAACCAGTCACCTAAAGAAAGTATTTATGAAAGGGTGGTTTTTGGAAAAATTTCAACTATTTCAATGAAAAAATCAAATTTGATTCAACGCGTATTCAGAATGTGGAGGGGATAATCCAACCTTTTTAATCTCATCCCACATGTCTTTGGCGGTGACACCCTGTGAATTACCAGATATTGTGAAGCAAGGACACTTGGAGACATGCACATCAGCCGTCTCCAGTGCTGCTATGGAAAAAGTCAAAGCAGGCAGTCCATTTGCTGTTCTGCAAAGGAAATACACTTCTTTTAGGCTTGTCTAGCACCGATAGAAATCAAAAGCGATTACAAGGGCATCTTACTTATCACGTGAACTATTTCAATAGATACGTGCTATGCTATGACTTACTTATGGTGTAAAGTAACTCCATGCACACCATCTCTTGTCCTGGAAGGAGCTAATAATATCAATAAATTTATCAATCTTTCAAAATTAAGCTATAGTAGAATGGAATAAGCGTCCAAATTAATATTAACAAAAACAGACATCGGTTATAAATAAAACTACAACAGTAGTAACATGATATCAGTAATTATAACTTACATCATCTCCTTATTGTAGTGATGACCAGATAGTCCAGAGTTACCACCCACAGAATTCTGAAATTATGTCCAAGTAGGATGTGTTGCATGGTTAAAAAATTGTTTGAGAACATAAATGCTCTTACATCTACTTGTACAATTTATAACCGGTAGTTAACTTCACAAAGTTGAGAGAATGTATCCAGGTTGTTGACCATCGTAGAGATGACGACAGAATATTTATGTTCAGGGACAATGTCAGTGTTAAGTTGACAATAAAAACGGCCTAACAAAGCTATGCATATAGAGGGAAGAAAAGAAAAGTAAATATGTTCAGAATTCATAATGATTGTCACTGCCATACATTTCTAAAGTCACTTTTATATAAACCATATCAAAATTTTCTGGGATATCTTCATCACTGAGTACTAGTAGGACCATCACCATAAATATTATATGGAAGTGACTCATTACGGTTGACGACTCCATCTGTGTACTGAGAGAGGATTCTATCAGGTGTAGATAATGAAGCATAAATATCTTCAACTTACAGCCCACGTAAAGAGCAATGTGACATCCGCTGAAGTCCTTCCAGAATTGGATAGCTGGAACAGAAATCACTGAAAGTGAATGTACGTACATGCTAATTACAAACAGACAATGAAGTTCATCAAAAGCCTTTTCTTTTACCGTGAATGTAAAAACTGACACCGGGAAGCTGCTTTCTTTGTAGTTATGAGGAATGAAAGGTGAAATCTGACGTGAAACAATTCTAAGTTCCGGGTCAGGTTCACCTGTTTGACAAATATATGCACTGTAATTAATACTTGATCACACTGAATTCTCTCAACTTTGATTCCAACTGCTAACACTTGTACTGAAGCTATTACCATCATAGATTGTCCAAGCTCTTGGAAACAAAGCATGGTATGTACACTTCTCTCCATTTAGATTCCAGTCCCAAGATTCAATACCTAAACCTGTGTTTTCTCTGCAGAAAAGAAGTCACAATTCAATGAATTTCTGGAAGAACGGTTGAAGAATTAAATAAAGAGTCATTTAAATGAAAGACAGTATTTAAAAAGAAAGGCTTACTTGGGTATCTCTGGTGTCCTTGAACATAGTACAGAAGAAACTTCCTTACCATTTGGCCGGGAAACAAATACCTAGATACGATAATTTAGTGCTTCAAAATAATTACTCTAGATAGTCATGGAGTTTCAGAAATTAGGTGTATGAAGAATTACTTGATCTGATATAGCAGTTAAAATCTAAGGATAAGTGCTTTTATTTAGTTACATATCTGCACATGGGGACACAAATCCAGAACTAGGCACGTTTGGTGATGCAAGTTTGAAAGTTGGTTCTACAAATGAGAAGTGCAACTTACAGAAAATTGATTTGCCAGAACTGGGTTTTCTTCACATACTATAGGGAACACTCGAAAGAATTGAAACTCTCCTTTATAACTTCTTCCGATGCTTCCTGCACTGAAATAATTATTTCCACACATAAGATGGACTAGAAAACTTCATGTAGATAGTAAAGAAAGATGGTTGGACGAGACAGTATAGGAGAAAATAAGAGGTACAAAGAAAGTGGGTTTTGAGGTATTAAACGCTTAGTTGTTTACTTGTAGACTGAAGGAAGAGTCCTTTGACCAACATTAAGGTGAATTAATTAGTAAAGGAAAAGGATGATTTAGTCGCAGAAATTGTAACTTAATCATGGTTTATAAGTTGGAATACTAAAATGGTTGCAGCATATGTGGTCTAATGCCATTCAGTATCTGTCAAGGTGCTCTTGTTCTTCTTTTAGAAAATGAATCCAAAGTACGACTTTAACCTAATTACTTGAGGTTGAACTCACTTTACTTCTTTGAAAAAGCAGTCTTTTCATTACCAGATGCTGATGATGTTTGCAGGCTTTCTATAGATCGACGGATGAAGCAGTTAGAACTGTCATCAGCAAATACTAGTAATACATTACTTATGTTGCAAAAAAAAAAAAAAAAATCAGTGTTCTCAAGTTTTCCAGCAGATTTAGATTGCAACATACATCCAACATGGAACAACTGACTTTAAGCGAAATGAAGGGATCTTGAATGCTCAACAATATTCAGATGGAAATTTTTCACGGGCAAAAGAAAAACATACCCGATGCCACCTAAAGGAACACCATGGTCACTTGTAATATTGTGTTTTTTGGAAAAATCAAATATTGATGGCTGAAAGGATTAAGGAATTGACTTTATTCATCTGCTTATGATTTTCAAATATAAAAACATTAGGAAGAGAGAGAGCTTGCATATTACTTTTCCTCTGGCTGCTTCTTGCTTGGTGTGACGCCGCAACCGCAAGCCTATCGGAAGCTTACAGAAGCAACGAAAGTAAGATATGTGAGTCCATGTAAATAACTACTAAAGCTGCAATCGAAAGCAAACTGAATTAAATCCAACTCTTTCACTTTCCTCTCCCTTCTTTCACATTCCATCTGTCTATTTCTGGAATAATAAAGAAAGGGTCATGGTATGACATAGGTCCTTTGGAACAGTGAAATTAAGATGTTACCAGAACAACAACAGAATGACTAAAAATAGTCGAAGATTGCTAGAATAATATATGATCATTTCCTCATTCTAGTGATGATATGAAAGTCCTTTGTTTCCAGTGGATTTTTATGTGTTGTCGAAGTTGTGCCACCTATGAATATGGTGAGCTTATGATCTATTCTGTCTACCAACGATTGTAAGGTGATTATTACAATTATATATGATTCAATCTTCCACTTTAACTTTTAAAGTGAATGATGACTTGAACAGAAGAAATATTCTGATGAGCAGGATATATAACAATATTCTTTATGGAACCTACATGCTATAATAATATTAGAACTCTTTTAACACTTTCCTTCAATATCTAGAATATCATCTTCAACTTGTTACAAACATTTTTTTTAATTCTTAGTTTCTTTTGAACAATTTAGAGTTGGAACCTTAGTTATATGATTTTTACTTTTAGAAACCTTTATTATACTATTCTTCACACTTAAATGAGCTTCGCAGAGGCACAAAGTTATTTGATACGATGTAAAATAGTAAAAGAGAAAATAAATACTATTAATTAAGGCCTCTGTTTGCAATATAATATAATTATTCGTATAGATTTACTTGTCAGTTCTTACATAAATGTACAGTATAATTTTTAAACAAAAGATTTAATTTATAATGATAATAAATTATTATTAAACATGTAGCTTTCCTTTCAAGTTGGAATATACCTCAATTTGTTATACAATTTTTTTCTCGTAACTCCTAACAATTTCTTTTAAAAGATAGAATCTTAATTATGTCGTTTTTAATATTAAAACATTTCATCATACAACTCTTTATTTTTAAAAGAGTTTCATCTATATACATTATTATTCTTTTTGTTCTTTTCAAGTGTTATGTATTTGTGATATCATATAAAAGAGAAAAAGAGAAAATAGATATAAATTTTATATTCGTAATTTTTCTTACCAATATTTCAAAATAAGATAATAAAACTACAAAGGAGATAGTATTCCTAGTCCATGGTTTTGCTGGCAGGAACTAACATTTTTGCAATTTAATTTTCCACACTGTTAATTACAAACGGCATGATCAACTCAATAGATCTTGAATACTCTAAAACTACTTCTAATTGTTACTTATTAGAAAAATTAAATTCAATTGATGCATTCTTGGGAAATTATGCGAACATTTGAAAAGGCAAAAAGAGCAATTTTCTTGTCTTTTGGACTATAGCATTTGGATAGAACGCAATTGGAGATTATATCATGATCTAAGCATGCAATTGAATAAGAGAGTAATATAATTGAATACTTTGCTGGAGAACTTGATTGGCAAGATAAGGCTGCATCTGATAATTCATTAAATTTATCCCATCTTGAGCCCACTGATTATCACCAATTGGAGATTATCCTTGCTAAGTGATAGAATATGATTTACATCTCGATATAGTTTGAGAAAGTAATTGTTTGGCAGACAGCATGATTGTTGTTAAGTGATAATGGTGTTGGGGTAGTTATGAGGAGACTCCCTAGTGCTCTTTTCTTTTGTTTTTGGTTAGCTAAGGATTGATGTGCTCCTAGTTCATGTTGTAACACAACAAGTTTGCTCTTCAATTTCTGGACTAATATAATTTGTTTTTTACTTTTAAAAACCGTTTTTGACAATAATACTAAATCATTGATGTCGAACACAATTAGTTTTTGAACAAATTAGTATGTTAGAATTGTAATTTGAATTAGTATTAATAATTTAGAGTAGATCACATTAGTTATTAGTTTAAATTTATTGTAAATTGAGAAAGTATTTATGATCATTGACTTTTTATTAATTTCAATTTTTAATTTTGAGATTCTCTCTAGTCAAAAGGTTGTCTCAATTACTTGACTTAGCTTTTTTTTTTCGGGTGAAATTTCAATCTTATTTGTAAGTTTTTTGGAATTTATTTCTAAATAAATTCACATCAGTTTGTACCAAAACAAAACTCTAAACCAAATTTATAAAATGTGCACTTCTAAGGGTGCCTCTACACCTAAGAAAGAACATGATATGCTCTTTATTTTCCAGGCATTGCAGGGACAATTCAAATAAATGAGAGTGAAGCATAATAATGTGAAAATTGTTTTGGAAAGACAATTTCAATAAATTGCAGAATTGCAAAAGGAGCAAATAAATACTAAAAGTTTTTAACGTATGAAGGAGGCAAAGATATCATCCAATGCTTCTAATTGAAGTGATCAATGATTTGACGATAAGCTGAATAGGGAAGAAGCTGGTTTGATGTTTGGAGTTGAAGGGGTACGTTCGCTCTAAAGAGACCCATTAGGTGTCCAATATCATTCAGTTCCTAAATATATATATATATATATATATTATATGAAAAGCAACAAGTAAATACAATGTTTCTTAAGCATACCATATGCAGTATCTCTCTTGTATTTGGGCTGAACTGCAAAGGCAAGCTTCCATTCCAATTCAGTTGTCGTTGCCATGTCAATGAAGGAGGCTTTGCAGGATCAATCTAAAGAAAAGAAGTTTCATTAAACATGTTGACCGATGGAAATAATGAAGAGCAAGTATATGATTAAAAAACAAATACAGTTTATGCCCAACATAGTTATTATATGCTATTTTAAAGTTCTAACTTCAGAATACAGAAAATTTTGAATATATGAAATACAACCCCAATTTATCACCACAGAACTTTGATAGTACAAAGATAATGTAAGGCCAGTAACAATGCATATATCTCTATTAGAAATCTGAAGCAGAACAAATAGAAATAGATACTAATAAGAAGAACAAGAAACGAAGCTAATACTAAAATGTAATGCGCAGCTCCCCATTTTAATGAATCGAAAACCAATTTCCTCGAGACGTTAAACTGGTATCTAATTCCTAAATAAGACAATTCGATCCCCTGTCTTAGAAATGATGCTCTGTTCTATGATTGAATACGTAGTCATTAGACTTAAACCTTTGCTTCGGAGCAATCCGACAGAGGCTCCTTTTCACAGTTTTCTTGAAGATCGTTCTCCATAATCCCTAACAAAAAGGAAACATCAGCTTCTATGAGTTTGTAGCACAGCAACAATACTGAAGCAATAGCAACTTGAGAGAACATAATCATGGTAAAAAAATATAACATCTACGACTACGAAAAGCAATAGCAACTTGAGAACAACACCAAAACAATACAGCAAGAGAAATTAATGGGATGATCACATCGATCTCACGTTGGTCACTATTTTACTTGGTTTTTAAGCACTCAATAAAAATTTAGAAGGATTCTAATAGAATATAAATCCCAGTTCCTGACGAAAAACCTGCTCTGATGCTGAGAAAGGCCAAGCCGAAAACGTGAAATGTTGGCTTGGCAAGCGGGTCCAATGATGGTAAGAGAACCAGAAAAACACGGGAGACGGACAATGGGAAGGTGGTTGAGAAGGAAGGTGGTTGAGAAAAGCATGTGGAGTGGCTGCCAAAAAAAAAACAAAGAAAGAAAGAAACTGAATTGGTTAGAATTTTTTTTTTTTGCTATCAAGAGGTATCTTTTTTAAAGAGGTCCTAATTATAAGAAAATATTTTTAACCTATTTATTTTTAAATGAATCCTCACTTGAGTTGGATAAGTCTCATACGAATTCCAAATTTTAATCGACTATATATATAAAAAAAGATTTGCACGTGCGACTTCACTTAAATTGAAAAAACCTTTTACGTATTCACGTGCTCTGTGGGATTGGATTGGTTAGAATTCTGACTCCGGGATATTATAAAAATTACTGCCAGATAAGGCCAAAAGAAAGTAGGCACCCCGAATCCACTCAATTGTGTCTTCCCACGTTGCATCCATTAGGCAATAATAATATAGAGGAAAAAGGACGTTTTTACCCTAGAAACACCACAGACCAAAATGCTAATGGCCAAGAAGCAAAAGTAGTAGGAACAGGCTGGGAGAGAGCCGAAAAACGGCCCAAATGGGGAATTACTTAGGGGGCGTTTGGTTTGAGAATTTGAGAATGAAGAAATGAAATAATTGTAAAAAAAAGTGTTTATTTTGAGGTTTTCAATTTTAAGGGAATGGATTTATTCCATTAAATTTGGGAATCTATTAAACCCTCCAAATTGGGTGGGTATCAAGTTTTCATTCCAATTTAGTGGTTACTATTTATATCCCTCCTTCACATAAGCAATTTTCATTCTTAATTATATTACTCATCACTCATCATCATCATCATCATCATCATCGTCGTCATCATTTGATTTTCCCAGAGAATGATCTTGCAAGACAACTATTAAAAGTCTTAATAGTGCGGAGTATTGCAATGAGTAACTGAAACTTGAAGCGGAATTTTATCTGAATTTGTGGTACCAAATATTGCTAGTATCGCTCCAGTTTGTGCTTGTGCAGGGGGTAACATCCATTGGTTGGATGTTTCCATTTTCATTCCTTTAAATTTTCCCCATTTTTCTCGTATTTCAGGAACACTGATTTTGTGTTCTCCTGTTGCTGGAGGATATTGAGGTGGCCCCATATTGAAATCTGTAGGGGGTCGATATCCTGAATCTACTTCTTGCGAAGTAGTTGCTTTTACAGAATCTTTCAATATTTCTTGTAGAAGTGGAGTTTCCTCCAAATCTAATTTTTCTTCTGGCTTTAATGTAGGGTAATCCATTTCAGCCATAAAAATAATTTCTTTTGTATCCTCTTGTGTTTGAGGTATACTGTAGTACCATGGAAGATCTTCATCAGATTCTTCCTTTTCAAATACTATTTTTGTTTCTTCTGAGTCTGAATCTTCAAACTCATCTCCCCAGCCATCACAAATTACTGGGTTGTTAATTTCTTCTGGGATTGTATATTTTACCCAATATTTTGCATCTCCAAGATGATCCCAGATAATTCCTTTTTCTTTTT
>JANIJH010000003.1:40074744-40093042 GCA_024520975.1 Erythroxylum areolatum
AAAAAACTCAAAAAGTGAGCTGATTTTTGTGCGATGGAGCAGAAGAGAGAAGAAAGAAAAGAAATGTGCGATGGAGGCGTAGAAGAGAGGGTGAAGCGATAAGAATAGAGGCGTAAATCCGGGTATCAAATAACCGGTTTGTCAGAAAACCGTCCGGTTCTATGATAAACCGGCCGGTTTTCATATAGAAAGGTTATTAACTAAAACCGAACCGGACACATGGCCGGTTCAGACAAATTCCGGTCGGACCGGCCGGTCCGGTCCGATTTTTAAATCCTTGCTTAAACTTGCTTTTAAATGAAAGTGGGATCCGCTTTTAAATGAAAGTGGGAAAAAAATTCCACGTCGTTAGTGCGAATCCTAACCCACTTTCATTCAAACATATCATATGGAAGTCGGCTTTCTCATTGCAATTTCTGCACCAAGCACTCGTAGTAAGGGATCATGACAAAAAAATATGATTCAATACCGACTTGGTTTGATAATAGAATGAAAAAATTGTATATGATCTGTCTCCAGTTGAAGTAACATCCAAGAAACTAGACCAAGGCACATGCGTCTTTGTCGTCTCAAGCTCTAGCAAGCGGTGTGTGCTGGAGAAACATGTAAGGTAAAGTGGAAGAGAAGTGTATGTATACTTGTTGTATGTTAGAGGTCGAAGTTGATAGGTTGAAGAACTGGATCGAAATTGACAAATTTATCAGATCATGCAGGCTCAAGAGAGAATCACTCGAAATCTCCTCAAACTTACTTCTTGACTCAGGCTTCACTTGCCATCTCTGCTCTTTTCAGTGCTATGACAGTTGTCCTAATGTCGTTAATCTTTAATCTCGTTACAGGAGAAGGTAAAACACAACACAATACCATCTCCTTCTTGTCCTCCTCCTCCTCCTCCTCCCCCTTCTTCTTCTTTAGCTCTATCAAGTTCATGTAAGTCAAATTGATCTGATGAACATTTTCCTGGTTCCTTGTGGGTGTTGTCTTACCCAAATTATATGGGGCTCAAGAGGGAAGTGCACATAGAGAATTGGTGGCAGTATGGTGTTGCACAAGCTTTATGAACAATTCATGACTAAGCTAATAAATGCCATTAGAATTCATATAGTTATCTTTTGTGACAAACTTGCACTAAAACCAACTAACATTGACAGCTAGTGATGTAGTTGGTAGCTAGTTTCCATATTTACAAATGTTACAATTCTTTTTAGGTTGTCTAATTTATTGGTTTGTACATTACCTAATTGAGAATCTCTTGTAAGACGATTTAACTTTTTAGCCTTTTATGGCTTAATTAAAATTTCCAATTTCAAGAAAATATTTAGCAATATTTAGTGTTAACTGGTGGGAGATAGTTATTAAAATAATATTAATCCAAGCTATATTTGACTTACAAATATTGATGGATGCAACCTATTAGTCCCCTTCTAGTAGAATTGTTAAAGGATAGATCTTCAAAATGAAAAACCACTCTCGTTGTCTTTTTCCTTAATAAGATTTCAACTTTTCTCATAATGAATTATTGTCACAACAATACTAGAAGAAGACATGCCTAGAGGAGGTGTTGATCAATTGAAAAGATATGTTAATCTTTAAATTTTTCTTAAGATTAAGTGTGAAGAGAATCATACAATAAGGAGTATGATATATCAATAAAAAACTAATTTTCTCTTTTATAGAGATGTAGATTAAGTGTAAACATAGAAAGGATGACGATGTCAAGCATTTCTATTTGGATAAATTTTCATTATGAACCATTAGAATATTGCTCCATTGGGCTTATGTGATAACATTTATGATTGCATGAGATAACTACATATATGAAAAGACGATGTCAAGCATTTCTATTTGGATAAATTTTCATTATGAACCATTAGAATATTGCTCCATTGGGCTTATGTGATAACATTTATGATTGGATGAGATAACTACATATATGAAAAGGATAAGATATGCTAGAGTTTTTTGTTAAAGTGAAAATTGATTAATTACTCTATGATACTATATCAGTACTTAGGTTAGAGCAGGATGAAAAAATATGAGTCTGAAGTAGCTATTAGCTCTATATGAGTCTGAAGTAGCTATTAGCTACCTATAGATACCACTCTTGACTTATAAAAAAAATGGAATCCAACAGGAAAAAGGTTCACAAAAGGAGGTTAATGGGACTCATAAAGGAGCAGACTCATATAACTACAAATACATCTATTGGAATTGAAGAACTATTAGTTGATAAAGTGGCTCGAACAAATGTTATACCCCTTAACCAATCAAGAATTAAATAGAAGATTTCTTAAAGAAGTAATGAAAATGCTCAACTTTTAGAGAGGAATATAACCTCTTTAAATGGAAAGGATAGGATCATTGTCATGCAAGACTCTTTCTCTTAACTGAAAATTAGAAAAGAAAAATCTCTTATTAATGATAATATACCAATGAAATAAGCTAAAAGATCATTAAAGGAATAATGTTCTAGGCTGGTATAGGCAAAAGACAATATAACATTGAACTTTGGTAAGGAGGAAGGGATTATTAAGGATTAGGATAACAAAGTTGAGTCGTTTCTAAATATTATAAATATAAAAGCTTAAGACACAAAAGCAACTAGCTTTTTAAATAGGAGTAGTTAAGCTAATTCAACTTTGTATTCTAGGGAGAAGGAGTTAATCTTAGCTACTAAGAGGAAGTATGTAAGGAAAGAAAAGAAAAAGCTTCTTCCTACCCCTAATTTCAATTATAACCTAGAATTTTATAGGTTTAATTACCTTAGAAATATCATGTGATTCGTGACTACCTATTTCAAAAATAAAAAACTACTATGATCGACTTTTTATAGGCCAACTAAAGTTGAGGTTTGTATCAGAGGTCTATGGCTCTTTTGGAAAGAATGGTTGTTTCTTTCAAACCACTAATAATGGTTATTTCTTTCAAACCACAAATACAATTTCTATAGAAGAATCATTGTAGCTTATGATCTTTATAAAGTCAAGATTTCCTTACTTAGCTTAACTACTTAACTAATCCATATTACTCCTAAAATTTCACCTGATCTAACCACCATTTATCTCAGTTTTATGTATATAGTTAGTTAAGTCTATCAAAGGCTAGCTTTCTAGAGAGACCTGGAAACATTTATAGTAACCTATTTTCCTCTTATGCTATTTTAGTTGACTTTAACAAAACTATGTATACATCTTAATACAAAGGAGTTAATGTAAAACCTAAGAATTATTCTGATGATTTCATAAGTTATTTTAGTCAAGTTGAGGTTGGAGACCTGAGGTTTAAAGGGAACTTTGCTACTTAGAGCAACAAACGAGGTCAAAATTACCTTATTAGAAGAAATTTAAGTGGGGCTTGGGTAAATCAAGAGTGGATAGTTGAATTCCCTAATAGTAAAACAATCTTCTTGAATAACACCACTTTTGACAATCCAACCACTAAGCTTCATAACCTTAAAGAAGGAGCTAAAATATTTGCCCTTTTCAAGTTCAACAACTACTTAACCAAGGTAGAGGGATTTCATAAAGCTAGGAATAAAGGTAAGGAGAAATACACTTAAGAAGTTAAGGCACTTAAAATGTATAAGAAGGCTTCAAGTTATGAAAGATGCATATAGGCAAATTAAGCAGTATCAATGTTGAGTGCTAAGTTTAAATCTTATTTAAACCCTCAACTACCACAAGTGCACGGGTTGTGAATTGTAGTAAAAAAGGGGCCAATCCTATGAGGAGGTGTGACTTAATCTAATCCTGAGTTCTCTAAGACTTAGAAACATTAATAAAATGAAAATAAAAATAGAACAGGAAAGAAAACACAAAAAATCGATTGTCAAAAAATTAATACGTAAAAATAATGCAAAGAAATCAATTTGAGCAACACTCAAAATCACAATGGAAGGAATCACACAAGAAGAATTAACCAATTATGAGAGACGAGATTTCCCTATCATCAATACTAATCCAATCATTTATTTGTTATTGTGGTGTCAGTTCCAGACTATCGAATGAGGGATTACTCTCTCTCGAGTTATAATCACAAGCCCTAATTAATAAACCCTAATTTAGGTTGAGTACTGAACAAGTAATCTCTCAATTACAATGACCCTAGCCCTAATCAGTTCTTAAGCTCTCTAATAAACAATTGAGTCCTCACACAGGATCTCTCTCCGTATAACAACCAAATTGATTAATTGCATGGTCTATTGAATCGCTTAACTCTCATTAATAAGATCTAATCATTTTATTCAATTCACCCTCTTGGTTTGTTATAAAAATATGCAAAAACTGCAATTAATCACAACTCCTAAACGTAATATCATAAAAACGACTATATTAACATTGAATCAAGTTCAAATACCTAAGAAAATTAGAACATCACGATCAAACCCAAATCCATCAACTTATAATATCCATATCAAATATTCAAAGAAAAAGAACACAAGATGAATGAAATATACTAATGGAGGGAATGGGGATGTGTCGGGAAAAGCAGCAGCAGCAGAGCCAACTCCTTTTTCCTCTTCTTCTTCTCTTCTCTCTTTTTGGACTTTTCCAAATGTAGCAGAATGTGGAGCTGCTTTAGGGTTTCATTTCTTTCTTATTTATAGTATTTCTGTTTTGAGCAACCCTACAGTTTTTTCTGGGTCTAAAAGGTCCGAAAAGGGCTAAAAGCCCAAATTGGGGCCAAACTTTTTTAGGTTTGATCAAGTTAATGCCAAACCTTTTAAGTTGCTCAATAAAGGTCTAAACGTTCATGAGCCTGCTCAATGTTAGGCTATTTTGGATGGAAATTAAGAACTATCATACACACGTTGTTACTATATACAAAAAGTTTGTTTGAAGAGTCAAGTGGGTTTTAAATGTCACGTAAAAATCACTTTAAACCACTTATAAACCTAATTTTAGTTTGTCCATAATATCATTTCAATTTTTACAAAACCCTAATTTTACTTTAATACCTAAATTTCACCTTCTCCGTCTTGCCTCCTTCACTCACCATCACTGACAATCACTTCAAGAAGTCTCACCGGTCCGCCTTCTAGTCTTCGTTCAAGGGGTTGTCTTGTGTCCTTCATGCATCATCTTGCTAATCTGCCTTTCAGTCCTTCAGTGTAAATATTCTCTCCAACAATTGTCAAGTACATTTGAGTTGTTTCATAAAGGAGGAGATGCATTACAATATTCGGCTTTAAAAGGGTTTTAGTAAAAGGTGACTTAGTTTCACTCCTGAAATCTCATCTCTTTCTATTTCTTATTAAAATTTTTCTTACAATTTATTTGCATTATTAATTTCAACATTCAAAATTGTTTATCTTTGTACATTTATGCTGGTTAGTTTAGTTGATTGATTTAGCATGGAACCCTCTGGTGATTATAACACAGGACTCATAATGCAAAATATGATCTTTTTCTTTTACCAGAATGGATTTCAATGAGCTAGTGTATCACTTCTGTTCAATGAGTTAAATATCGAACATCAAAACCAAAGTTTCTATCGTGGTCTTCAGAAGTACGATATCGTAGTTGATTAATCTCATATATTGTTTAATGCATTTCTATTAGACTGTATCTCCTTAATAGACATGCATTTTGTTGTTGACCTATTGCATACCTTACATATAACTCAAGTGTTTCTTTTTATAGTAACTGCAAATTTATATCTAAACAAGTTTTAGCATGGAGGATATTTTGTGCAAGTACATTTACTATGCTCTGAATGAGAACCATTTAATCTAGAACTTGTTTCCAATTTAATCCTACTCAAGAAAGCTTCAAAGTTGGATGATTCTCAGGTTGCTGAAATTCTAAATGAAAATTCAAGAAGGATTGTACAAGAAAAAGGTCACTTGTCTACAACAATATTTTACTGTGTTTGATTTGCAAAATTCTGATAATGTTTAACTTATGGCCATGAACTATAAAACTAAATTATACTGGTAATGAGATACAATTTGCCTATGTTCTTAGATTTTCAGCTTATTAGTTGATTTGTAAATGAATAGGTAAAGGACAAATAATATAACAAAAAGTAAAAAAATACCTTAGAAGGGAACTTAAAATTAGTAAAATCATGTTGTGTTAATTTAATTCCTAGTACCTTTTCTACACTTTTCAGGCCTTGTTGTCCTGGATGGGTCTGTGTATACTAAAAAGGAATTTAAAAGGAAGTTGGCAGTACAAACACTTTTCGGGAAGGTGTTATACTTGTCAGATGTAGGTGACTGATTGCCAGCATGACAATTTTGTCCTAAATTGCATGCTTGCTTTGTCTTTTGTTGTCTTGCGATCTAAATGTCTTTTCTAGAATTGCCTTAGGATATTCTTTGAATGTCCTCAAGATATTTATTTATAAAATGCAGTGTTCACTACATTGTAAACTGTCTAATAGGCATATGTTGATACTAATATAGATAATTTTCCTGGTCATTTGCAACCAATCTCTTGAAGCGCAATTGATGATATCTTATGTCCTATGTCTAAAGATATTGTAAAATTTTGTTTACTATCATTGATGAGTTGAAACTGAGTTAGGGCATTTGTCATATCTTCTGGGTTTTTTTTTTTTATGATGATGGGGGTTACAGAAGAGATGCAAAGTTGGGTGTTGAAAGTTATAGTGGTCAACATAACATTTTCAAAAATCCCTTTCTAGATTTCTTTACTAAATAAGTATATCATGTTCTTGGGATCTGTAGAATCTAATATTCAATTTATTACATACTTAACTAATGAATGTTGTTTGTGTTTTGTGTGGTTTTTACATTAGACACTCTTACTTATGGTTTTAATTTATGTGATATTAGTTTCTTAATTGTGCTTTTCATTTCATAACTAGTTGATAGAGTTTTGTGTGAGGGATAGCTCCTTAACAATGAAGGAAATCTTTGGGGTTATAGAGTATGCCTCATATTCCTCGATTCAAAATGATAAAATACACTTTAAGCATGTTTTATTTTCCACATTAGTTAAAATAAAAAATAAACTTCATAATTGTGGTTCAACAGTGATGATGCTGAGAAGCTTCGCTTGCATACTCTTTCTCAGGCTGGTGATGTGGATTCAATTAAGAAAATGATTGACGGTTCAGATTCAAAAGATTCTAAAGGTGTTGATGACCTCGTTAAATGCAAGTTGAGAAAGGAAAAAGAGTAAGAAGGTATAATGATTAATTTATTCAATAACACACGACTCACCTTGGTCTGGTATGTT
The DNA here is from genome assembly GCA_024520975.1 of Erythroxylum areolatum. Taxonomy (NCBI): domain Eukaryota; kingdom Viridiplantae; phylum Streptophyta; class Magnoliopsida; order Malpighiales; family Erythroxylaceae; genus Erythroxylum; species Erythroxylum areolatum. The sequence continues at coordinate 40,081,953 of JANIJH010000003.1, forward strand.
ATTGAGTTGAAGTGAAATGCAAGTAATTTTGACCTACCATGAGTCTTGATGGAGGCAATCTTGTTGACTGGAATGGCAACGTTGCCAGTGGCCAGGTTTCTTTAGAGATTCTTCTTGGATTTAGAGATTCTTCGTCCATCGATCTCTGATTAGAATAATCCATATTTGTAATTTTCTAACTCTGATTTTCTGTTTTTATCCTCTTAAGTCTGATTATATTTCATTATAAATCTTCCATGTCAATATGTGTTTATTGTAAATGAAGTTACCATTAATTTTGCTAAAATATTTCATTTAAATATGAATCCTAATTTAATAAATTTAGGAATTTATTTTTGCGAAATTTTTTTAAAGAGTGAATATGAAATTTTAGCTTATTTATAATCAATAATAACTCATTATAACATGTTGGGTTAGTCTGGTACAAATGCTTAAAATAACTACTTGCAACCTTAGAATGCTGTAAGTTTCTCCAATGAAATATATTTCATCAAACGATCAAAATAGAGTAATCATGCATAGATAAGATATTGAACCAATCCACTTTAATTTCATAACAAAAGATACAATTTTAATTTGTACACTCAGCTTATAATATACTATAGCGAGGCAAAATATTTCTAGACAGAACTCAGGCAGCCTACATTTTGATCCAAAAAATTGTTGTCAATTATTGAACTATCAGGTAGAAATGCATTAATTTCTACAGCTAGCTATACGGATCAAAAGATCATTTATACAACAATGTGTCAATATCTTTTCTTCTTTTCTTTACTTGCAAAACCATCTTCAGAATTCAGTAACTTAAAGTGATCAATCATATATCTTACTTTTCAATACAAAAATACATTTATCTTACTAAAAATATTTGATTTTAGTGGAAATCAAAGAGATGATGATCCCTTTAGTTTAGGTCACTAAGGTGTTTGGCTGGTTTCTAGCTAAGTGGAAGATTACTAATCTCTCCAGCTGAAATGTTTGTACCCTTTTGAACCCTTGATACATAATTAGCGGTGTAAGCTTTAGCTAAGGCATGTTTTCCATCTGAATGAATTGTTGCTCCTTCCGAAGATTAGACAACATCTCAAACTGTAGTATAGAAGTTCATGTTGATTAATCTTTTAGGTCTAGCATGGTAAAGCAGAAAAGATGAACAACAATTATAAATAAGATTTACTCGTGATATGTGTTGAAGCCTATAAGAATTATCTATCAAATCTTTATGTGGTTATAACATGTAAGGTCTTTGTGCTCGTGGAGGTCTTGTTGAAACCTGATTAATCAAACCATCATCTAGAACAGCTAACTTATTATTAGTCCTTTATGCATTCTTCTTTGGCATACAAATAGGACATCCAGATAACGAGCCTCTGCTAGGTGACTCATTTTCTAGAAGCTCGCATTCGAGATGAGTTGCATGATCACAACTAAAAACCTAAATGGAGAAAGTAAAAGAACCCTTGGCTAGAATGCAATTGCATATACAACATGCTAGACCTCTGGGGGCATAACCTTGAGATGCCCCCTTCTTGAGCAGGCTCATGGCATAGAATGTATCATTCTCTATCATTGATTTAGTAGTATCCTTAAGCAAATGAAAAAAGAATTTGAATCAACAAACTAGTTGATAATAGTGTCATATTCAACAAGTGAAGTTGATAGGGACAAAAGAAAGATAACAAAAAGTAATCGAAAAAGAAGTCATTGAACAGTATCATGTAGGGTGCAAAGCTAGTAACTAAACCATATATTTGAAACTATTAATAAGTACCTATAATTCTTCTTTCAAATCCCTAAGTTCCCAACATCCCCAATATGGTAATTTTAAAATCTCCAAGTTCTTGGTTGCCATCATCAGAAAGAAGCTTTGACGTGATAGTTGGAAGACAAATGTAACCTATCATTCCCTCAACAATCTCTTCGATGAACTGAGAGAACAACTTCCTCAATGCACGTGCACATTTATGGGATTTGCAAATTATCCACTTGATTACACACACATCATCATCATCCCTAGTACTCTGATTTAATATTAGCATCCCAAAACCATTATTCACTTCATATGCCCCTTCATTGTCAAAAGATTCCATCAGAGGCTCACAAAATTTGTAACAAAGCCAGTAATTTGACAAAAAGTAGATGGATAAACAGTTAATGGGAAGCCATAAAAACATTAATTTTAGATATTATAGAGAAATGATATATAGAGCTATCGAAAGTCTAAAAAGAACTTAAAGGGATAAAGTATTATGAAACTTAGGTGCAAAGCAAACGTTGCAACTTTTTGCAGACAACACTTATGAAAAATCAATAATAATTATCCAGAAATTAAATAATTGACAACCAAAGCCAATTGGTTAAACCCATGAACTTGATTGTAATTGTCATGGCTGCTTGTTTATTTTTTGACCCCCTAGCTGATCTAGGATGTGACTTCCCTAGTGTTTCCCATTAACATATATACCAAAATATTTGGTAAAGTGAAGATCATCAAGATCATAAAACTCAAATTCAAATGATTAGAGGCAAGTCTCCGGATCGGACAAGATTTGGGTAAGTTTTTGAGATGGGGAGAGGGTGAATATACTAAGAATTAGAAATAAATTTAGGGTTATGAAATGATTTTATTTTTTTTCTCTTTTTTAAAAATCCACGTAATTTAATATGACATTTAAAGACCAACTAGACAATCCATAACAACGTGTATATAAAACTTCCTAATTTTCATCCAAAATAGCCTAATATTGAACAGACTCATAAACGTTTAGACCTTTATTGAGCACATTAAAAGGTTTGTTCTTAAATTGATCAAACCCAAAAAAATTTGACCCCAATTTGAACTTTTAGTTGTCTGGAAAGCCTCTCAAAAACTTAAGACTAAAAGGTCATCCACATTTGTCTATAGGCAGGTAACCTTCTATCATGGTTGTGGTAGACTGGCCAAGATTGTGGCCCTCCCTCTATGCTTCTATCATGATCGTGGCATATTGGCCATAATCGTGGCCAGGGGTTTTGCCTTAGGTTTCCTCCAATTCTCCTTCTTTCTTCGATATTTGCCCTGAAATACTAGTAAATACATCAAGGCAACTTAAACACATAAAATTGAAGCTCAATCATGTGCTTTAACCCAACAAACACACAAAACATATAACAAAATCCTAACCTAAACATGGAAAAAATATTCAATTTAATAACTAAACACATACTAAACTACCCACTAAAATATTGTGCAATCTACCACCATCAATCAACAACATATATTTAGTTATTCTAAATTTCATATCAAAATAAGGTAAAAATAAGTTGAACTAGATATAAGGATTCATTGTTTTAGTTTAGATAAGTTTCCTTTTCTTAACCTCTTTAAAATATCTCTCTACCTACTTTGACCATTTTACCCTTGACAGTTTTCATTTTTGGAAATAAAACTCCTACCTCCGGTAAATTTGTCTTTTGATACAGTGCATTTTCTTCAACAACTGAGGTTCTTCATCATACGAAGGCCTCTTGAAGGCTTGAAATATGGAGAAAGAAGGGCCTCCTACCTCTTCTAACCTAAATCTTTAAGATTTTCTAGAGCTCATTAGCATTATAGAAGGGAAAAATATGGAGAATAATTTGCTACAGTGATTTACGAGGAAAGTGTTAGGACTGAGAAGATGCTTGAAAGCATAAGCTTAACATTCAGTATAATAAAGGAGAACTCAAGCATTTTTAAATTTTCATGAAGGAAGGAGTGTTAAAACCTCCCATAGAACTTCTAAGAGCTAGAGCAAATGCATGGTCCTCGGCTTTAGGGGGTTTGTTTTAGAATAAATACTTGGGTTACTACTAGGTAGGTCTAAATGGGCTTGGAGAAAATAATGTTGATAGATCATGGTTCATTCCTTTTCAAATTCTTGACAGAAAGTTACTTAAATAAGATTATTGAACAAGGACTTTAGCACATGGTTGACCAATCGATGTTCATTAAAAAATGGAAGTTAGGTTCATAATTTGAAAAAGGTGACATTGACGTATTTCCCTTATGGGTTAACTTTCATAACGTGCCAATTAAGTTTTGGACAATTGAGGGCTTAAACTACCTTGCTAGCTTACTTGGAAAACCAATTACATGGATTCTCAAGCTGCTAACATGGTGAGAAATTGCCAATTATGACGCTTAGAGATGATGGAGAACTTAAAAGGATTGAAGTGCCTATAACCTATATATGGAAACTAAACCTATTAAGAAAAAATTGGAAACCAACTAGGAAACTCTTCAAGATAGGTTGGCATGATGAGTTGATAGGGTTAGTTACTCAAGAAATCAGTAGCTTGGAAGACATAGAAGCAAATATAAATGATGATGTTGTGGTATTGACAGAAAATCAATCAACTAACTTGTAGAGGTACTCTTGTAAATCCTGAAGTTCAAATAGATAAAGTGGCAACAACTCAGACTAACAAGGAGAATAACTTTAGGAAAGAGATCTTAGTTAAAATTAAAGAATCAGCTAACAATTCCAAAAGAAGATCAGCTAGAAGAAAGGGCAAGAACAAATCTGAAGGCGAGCTCCTCTGATGATTCTGGTATGAAATCTTAGAGTTTTTAATGATCCTTTTAAAAAAGAAATGATAAAGGAGATTTTTAAAGAAGAAGCCTTATTTAGTAGGACTTCTGGAAAAAAAATCACCTCATTTGCTAGGTGTTTCTAAATTTTTGGGTGCAAAACAAAAAGTTATCTCTAACTACTCTTCATATTACAATGGTAGAATCCTATACTTTTATAACTCAAATAAAATCTTAATATAAGTGGAAGGAGAAAGTGACCGGTTTATTCACTAGAAATGCCAGCTGGGGTGAAGCAACTCAGCCTCTGATCTCAAACTAGTATATGCTTCAAACTTTCAATTCCAGAGGGAAACGATATGAAATCATCTCCAAAATTTAAAGCTACAATCACAAATCCTTGGCTTTTAATTGTTAACTACAACTGCATACATTTAGACCATGAAGTAGAAGGAGGTAAGGATTTTAGGTAGCATCAGGGAGGGAGTTATCTAAATTGTTCCAAAGAGTAAAAATTACATATCTCATATTCAATGATAGGCTTTGTACTTAGTCCAACAAACAAAAATGACATATGTTGATAAGGAAAAAACTTGATAGAGCATTGGTCAACAAAGCTTGGTTAGACTTGTTCTCATAAATTTTTGCTCATTTTGGTGAAACTTCCTTTTCAAATCACTCTTATATCCTTATTTAGAATCTCCAAGCTATAAAGATGTCTAGAGTACCTTTTAGGTTTTTCTATCGACTTACTCAGTAATAAGGTTTTTTGGAGCTAATGGGTACCTGTTGAAATCAAAATGTAAGTGGCTATAAGTCTTTTCAGTTGATGTAACAATTGAAGATGGTAAAACAAGCACTTAAGACCTTTATTAACTCTCACACCAGGCAGGTGATAGAGACTAAATAGAATCTAAGAGAGGTTTAGAGTGATTGTTACAACTTCCCCTACAATTGCCACTTGAAGAAAATAGAGGCTCAAAGACTTAGAGAACATTAGGAAGCCCTTATCTTGCATAATTCCATTTTGAAACAGAAAGCTCGAATAGATTGGTTAAAAGATGGGGATTTAAATTCTAAAAATTTCCATGTTTCCTTATTAGAAATAAGAAACATGAACAAGATTGTGGAGTTTAAAGACAACAATCGTAATTCTTTTGCTGATCAATCTACCTTATTAAAGCTCACTAGAGAAATGAAGTTGATGGGTGCAGTAGAGGATTCTGCTTATGGTTACAATGTAAAAAGATTCTTTGACTCTTTTTTAACTCAGGATATTAAGGAACTATTGACAACACCATTTACAAACCTAGAATAAAGAAGTTTTGTTTAGTTTGCACTCCTTTAAAGCACATGGATCAAATGGGTTCACTATTTTTTTTAAATCTTGGAAGATTATTGGTAGCTTGTTCACAAAAATAGTTTAGAAATGCATTTCCTCTTACAAAATGTTGAAGGAACTTAATCACACCTACCTACATTTGCCTAGTTCCAAAGAAACATATTCCTTCTTCCTTGGTGGACTAAAGGCTATTGTAATACAATTTATAAAGTGGTTACTAAACTCCTTACTAATAGGTTGAAATAACTTTAAAGGGAGTGGTCAATCCAGCATAAGGACCTTTTATTATGGGATGTTCCATAAGATATAATATTCTTTTAATGCAGGAGATATTGAAAAAATACAATTCAGGGAAAAACATCAACATTTTTTTTAGAAAATCAATTTTTATAAAACATTTGACATAATGAGTTGGTATTTTACTCAATCTTGTTTAGAAGCACTTGAATTCTTGACACTCTTCAAGGGCTGGATTATAATGTGCATTAAGTTTGATTCAGTAAGTATTCTTATAAGTGGAGCCCCTACAAAGCCTATAAATTTTGCTAGTGGAATAAGACAAAGGGACCCTCTATCCCCTTATCTGTTCACCCTAGTAATTGAGGGGTTGTCTAGAATCCTCAACAAGTTTACTTAATGTAATGGCAAATTTCACTTTCATTATAAATACAAAGAGTTCAAGCTAACCCACTTGATGTTTGTAGATGGCCTCATTTTTTAATTTGGTGTTGAAGCTCATTTAGTGAAGATTTTAAAGGATCTACTCAATATGTATTCAGACTGGTTAGAGCTAAGAGTAAATCCAGACAAAAGTAGTATGTTTTGTTCTAGAGGTGTGAGGAATTCAGCAAAATTATCTAGGATTTTAAGGCTGCATTTACATTCTCTTCCATTTTAAGTATGTTGGAGTCCCAATTTCTCATGCTAAACCCGAGTATTCATATTTATTTCTCTAATTGAAAGATTTAGATCTAGAATAAATGCTTGGCAAAATATGTAAATATCATTAGCCGCAAGAGTTACTTCGATCATCTTAGTCCTTGGAAATTTGTATATTCATTATATTACTCACATTATCTTGCCAAGGAGAGTAATCAAGGAGATTGATTGTATCATAAAAGCCTTTTTAAGGTTTAGGAAAACATATAACTAAAAAAAAAGTTAAACTCGAATTGCATAAAGTGACAATTCCAAACAAAAAAGGTGGAATAGGAATTATTTAAATACCGCTAATGTAGAAATTGCTTCTGAGCAAAAGAATTTAGAGGTTATAGGTAGACAAAAATGTCACATGGATCAAATGGATACATAAATCTTATCTAAGATGAGAATTTCTAACACTTGCCACCTACTAGGGACTACTATTAGATCTTGATATGTGCTTAATTGATTGTATATTTATTCCATAACACTTAGTAATTAATGATATGAAATGTTTACGAAACTCATATAGGTTCATATTAGGTTTTAGATACAATTTGGAAGTTCAAGAGCTAAAGTTAGTTAAAAGCACATTCCTTGAGTTATGCTCTTGATATTCAACTCAATTGTCTTTGTGGAATAAGAAGGTAATGAATTAGGGTGAGGATTGGATAAGAAATTGCAAGAAGAACAACAATTCAACCTGATATGGGAGATACATGGTCATGTATCTACTTACACGGATGGATTAGGGTGAGGATTGGATAAGAAATTGCAAGAAGAACAACAATTTAATATGATATGGGAGATACACAGTCATGTATCTACTTACACGGTTGTGAAAGTACACGAATTGGGCACATTTTTATGACATACACAGTTGGATACATGATTGTGTATCCAACCGTGACACTTCTCGTAACCCTAACTTTTAATATAAAACGATATTTAAGCGGTTAAACATAACATGGATCAATTTTGGGAGAAAACGAGGGGCAGGGCATGCATTCTTTAGAGACCTATAATGGGATAAGCTTCCTAAATCCGATTTAGAGGTGAAATCGAAGCTGAAGAACACATTTTGGGCATCCTCTTATTATGGGTTGTTATTCTTTCTTTCTCTAAGGATTGTTTATGTTATCCTATGCTTATTGATTTGTCCATTCATTTATGAATGGTCATAATTCTCGTTCTCGTTATGAAAGAACTCATTACTAGAATCTTTAATACAATACGTAATAATTGTATTTGGATTCATTTATGGCAACTAATGGTGTCGAATCATTATAGATGACGTAACTCTAGTTAAATGACCTGAGCTTATGTGGTTGTTGCCTTGATTAATATGTTTTTCTAACTTGTAATGCAACTATCTTGCTAAATCTAAAGAGATTGCTTTAGGTTGTTCGGTAGCTAGGTTTAGTTAAAGAGCTTATTTTAATTAAACATGACCTGAGGAAGAACCTGGGTTAACAGAGCTTGTTGTTAACTGATAAGTGTAAATTGCATCATTTTGTAGGTCATAGTTTAATATGTGTTTAGTCGTTAATTTGATTATTTAGTATGTGCTTAGGTTAGAATTGTATTAGTTTGTTAATTATTTGTGTTTTAAGTGTTTTATAGGTTAGTACAAGCTTTTAAGCTTAAATATTATGTTTTTGAGGTCCTTTATGTGTTTGCTAGTGTTTCAGGTTCAATATCAAAGAATGGAGGAGTTTCAGAAGATATTCGGGCTGAAATAATGACCTATGATCTCAGCCTATTATGTCACGATTGTGAAAGAAGCTCTAAAAATGGCCTACGATAAGGACAGAAGGCTCAAATCTGAGCCACGATCATGGTCTGCAGAGCCACGACCGTGGCCTGCATCAAGTAGACGTGTAGATGCTTACGAACCTAAGGTTACCCAAAATATAAAAGACTATTTAAAGAATAACAAGTGAGAAAAAAGGGGGATTTTTTGTGCAACCACACTTGAAACCTAAAGAGAGAATACTGAGAGAGAGAGAAAGAACAAGAAGGAAGAGGAAGATGAAGTTGACTCGATGTGCATCTCAGATTAGGAGATTTTTCGACGTCGTTGCCTTCCATTGTCTATTCCAAGTCATATTTCCTTTTCGTTTCGATTTTATTTATTTATAGTATTGAGATGGATAGTATGATGATAAGATTTGGAATATTGATTTCCTTCTAAACTCTACTTTGGGATTTTATTTTGATTTAATGATAATTTAATCGATTGTGTTTACTAGATGAATGTCGTGATTTGATTACATTCTTGCATAATTCGGTAATAAATTAAGAGGGTGAACTGAATGAAAAATGATTATATCAGATTAACGAGAGTTAGGAGATTTGATAGAAACTGTGACAAATCATATTGGTAATTGTGCAAAGAAAGATCCCATGTGATGTTTCGATAGTTTATTAGAGTGTTTAATATCTAATTAGAGTTTTAGATAATTTGTGAATTGATAGATTGCAAATTTCATGATCTAATTAGGGTTTAATAGTTATAACTCGAGAGAGAGTAATCAACCCTAGGATAATCTAGAACCGACACTTCATTGACACTTAATCAGCTAGGTTAGCATTAATGATAAATAAAATCCCCTTTCTCATAAATTGGTAAATTCCTAGGTTGATTTCTATTGTGATTGCATATTGCTTACTTGTTAATACTTTTGTGTTTAATTTCTGATTTGATTGGTTGAACTCAATTCTCGTTATTAATTTCTGTTGCATCTTTTATTTTCAGTTTTATAGATTTTTTGGCCTTAGATTTTAGGATTAGATTACTCTCCTTTCCCGTGTGCTTGCGATATTTGAGGGCTTATAAATTTTAAAGCTTAAGTGACATGATCATTAACCTACGATTAATAGTGTCTAGGAGAAATGTGAAAATAACAATTCAATGAAATATGTTTAATTATGTGCAGGTGGAGATTAAACTAAGAACCAAATTTCAAATCTATTCATCAGTTTTATCACTTTTGACTGTTTTCTTTAATTTGCTTTCTATAGTTTAATTTTACTTTTTTTTATTTGAATCACTTTAGTTAAGTCTGTTGCGACTAATACATTTTCAGCAAGATGTAAGATAATTTTCACAAGATACAAAATCTAACGTTCAAAAGTTGGAGAGCTAACAAAATTCATATACATCTTTAGAAGACTTAGGGAGTAGTTGGTTCACATGAGGTAATGATAACAGGAATGAAAATAAATATAGTGAGGAATGAGAATGGATATAATCATTATAATTATGATATTTGATTAGGACAAAAAAAATGATTACTATTACTATTGATAGTAGTTGGTTTGTTTAAAATCTTGAAAAATAAAAATTTGTTAAATTTAATATTAATATATTCTAATTAATTATATTGTTTTACTAAAAAAGAAAAAAGAAAAAAGAATTTTTTTTGTTTTACATCAAATTTTAACATATTCTAATTAATTATATTTAATTTTAATATATTCTAATTAATGATATTTAATTTTATATTGTTTTATTCAAAAATAAAAATGAAAATTGATTAAATTTTATATAAAATTTTAATATATTCTAATTAATTATATTTAATTTTTTGGTAAATAATTATATTTAATTTTAATATATTCTAATTAATGATATTTAATTAATTATATTGTTTTGCTAGAAAAGGGAAAATAAAAATTGTCAAATTTTAATATATTCTAACTAATTATATTTAATATATTCTAATTAATTATATTTAGTATATCTAATTAATTATATTTAGAATATATCTAATTTTAATTAATTATATTTAATATATTCTAATTAATTATATTATTTTACTCAAAAAAAGGAAGGATTTGACTTTCATTCCTCACATATTTGGAAGTATAAAGTAATCCCCAAAACTTAAATATCAAAATAATGTTCATGTAATAATAATATATAACTAACTGATGTTTTTTATTCCCATACTCATTGATGTCTTCCAAACCCATGAACCAAGCACCCCTTTAATGTTGTTGCTTCTAATCCTTTGCAATTTCATTAGGATGTAAAACGATACCAACAAGATGCAACATCTATATTCTAGACCTTGGTAAGTTAGATGGGTCAGATCGCGAGTGTAACACCCCACTCCTGCATGACCCGAACCCGATATCGATGGTGATATCCGAGTCCGTGCCCCGCGAGGGTGGCGTGCTACATCACTCAGTCAGTCAAAACTCAGTATAAATAAATTTTTTTTCTTAACACATGCACACACACATTATAATTTATGCGGAAAACAATTT
>JANIJH010000003.1:40093142-40111745 GCA_024520975.1 Erythroxylum areolatum
AACATTAATGAAGGGGGACACTTGTCCCTTAAACTTAATGGAGAATAGGACAAAACACCAATGAAAAAGAACAATGCTACGGATGAAGGAAGGAAGGAGCAATTAAAGTGGGACTTTAATCTTTTCAAACTTGGAATGTCGTGGAAGGCTAGCCCTCTTGAGATAAATATGAAACTATTATAATAAGATGTCCCTAGGCAAGTGACAAGTGTCACTTGCTACTTGTCCAGATTTTTATTCCGGTTTCAAATTCTACTCCAATTTCTCGTCAAACTCCAATGGCTTAATTCCATAAATCCTAACATCACGTCTCTAATTTTTCAGTGTCATTGGCCAGTTATTTCTAGTACCGGAAATCCACTCAGTCAGTCAGTTGGAATTTTTCCGATCTGGGCAAGTACCCAGAAAAATTCCTGAAATTCCCTAAAAATATCAAACACACAAAAATCCACTCCAATTAATTTTTCAAACACAAATAACACATTTTCACAATTAACACAGATGCCGGAAAAATGTCATGAATGCATGTACAATCATGTGCATGTGTAAAAATTTCCATTTATGTGCATATGTAGGCCTTCTTATGCATAAACATGCCGAGACTAATTTATACACTCCTAACCCGTCCCAATTGACCAATATACCCTTCCCATTGGTGATGGGATGTTACAGCGAGAATTATCGACCACCTGGAATCACAAAGCGAAGAGAAGCAGTCATCTCAACTTGAGGTGTACCTAAGACATATTAGAGCGGAAACCTTACGAAATGAGAAGGAGCTTGAGAATCTTAAGAGGACTAATCAAGGGATTGCTTACGAAGAAGAAGTTAAAAAGGAGCTCGAAGGAGAAAAGGATATATCATTTGGCTTAAAGGTAAATACTGAGTTCTTAATTATTGCTAATACTAACCTTTCATCTTTAACAAATAGATTGGATAAATTAAACAAGGAGAAAAAGGGTGGAGAGATATTCAAGATATTCCAAGAGTGTAGGGACTCAGTAGAGATTAAGATTTTGACGATAGGGAAGACAATGAATATGAGTGATCATCAATTGAGGCCTTATCTTTAAGAACCTCAAATGGAGAAACCAGAAGTTATGACACTTGAAGATCATAATTTTGTCATATGATGAGGAAAACAACGAGTAGAGCCTACGATAATAAACAAAGGCACTTCTTGAGGGGCAACTCAAGAAAAGTTTGTTTCTTTTCCTTTATATTTTTGCATTTGTTAGGATTGTAATGTGTGCTTTTAAATGTTTTGTTTCTTAAGTGGTTTTATGTTTTCAAACAAAAAGAGAGAGAATCAAACAAACAAACAAACATTTTCTCTTTTCTATTGCTTCTAGGACTATATAGTTATAATTAGAGAGTGAAATGACTAGAAAAATTCATGGCAACTTGAGCATGTACTTTTACTCTTGTGATTGGTCAATATACATTATCTTTAGAAGAGTAGTGATTAGTGGTAGACACAAGCTAGTGAGATTTTAAGCCTTTATAGACTGACACATGCATATTAGTTTCATTGCCTTTTCTTTATCTGTGAACTTTATGACATGTACATTTTAACTTTGATTTGATTTTCTATTCGAGAGTACATTTTTGTCACATGCATTGACATGAAAATGCTACAATCATTCTTTGTTTCATAAGTTACATTAAGCAAATACCCTATCTATTGATATGAATATTCTCTTTATTAAGCCCCTTGAGCTTTATTAGTTTTTTTTTGTGCTAACCACATTACATGCTTTTAACCTAATTAAATGTCCTACCTAAGCTTTAAGGCTAGTGGAGAATTTCTTGATTATTGATGATTGTGGATGTATAAAAGTATAAGTATGGGGTTGTGCATATTTGGAGGTTGGTTATTATTGGGATGTCATTTTATGTCTTATCAATCAATGTTAATGTAGCTTCTTTTAATTTTTGTTAAAAAAGAAAAAGAAAAGAAAAGAAAAAGAAACAAAAGAAAAAGAAAAGAAAGACAAATATATTTAAATAAAAGTATCAAGTAGGAAATGAAAATGTTTTGAAAAGTTATTCATGGTTAGTTTCTCCTTATAAAGTTGTATGGAATGGGTGATTTAAGTATGTTGCATATAAGATAGATGTTGTTTTGAAGGATCATCACTTATGGTTATAATGCATTGTTTGTCATCAATTTTATGAGTGATCCCTTCTAATTGGTTATGCTTCATGTGATTTATCGTGTGAGGGCTTGAATCTAAGATGTGGAACATAGTTTTTCTGTTCATTAAAGCTGGTGGTACTCTGTTTTGAGTGAATGTTAGTTTTTGCAATTGATATTTTATAGTGTTTTCTTATTTCACTAGCTTTGATAGCTTTTGCACTACATTATCCAAATACATCTCACCTTAACCCTTGCCCACATTACAACCTTGAAAATTCTTTTGATTTATGATTATGCATGTGAATCTTAGAGGTGGATAAATGAAATGTTATGCGAAGTCGTGGAATGTCATAGTTATGAATGGTGTTTAAGTGTACCTATGGATCAATGCTATTTACACACTCTCTCTCCAAGTCTACCCCTAGATTGCTTAGTTTCTAAAGGTGATGATTATTGATTGATTATGAGCAAAGGCATTGAATGTTGAGTTCTTGCTATGATTTTGAAAGATATTTCTCTTTTCTTATGATAATATATTATTAAAAAATATGGAAAATGAGTAAGTGCTTTAGTTTGTGACTTTGATTTTGTTGATTTGCCCAGGGATGGTCAAAGGCTAAGTGTGGGGAGACTTGATATGTGCTTAATTGATTGTACATTTATTCCATAATACTTAGTAGTTAATGCTATGAAATGTTTATGAAACTCATTTTGGTTTATATTCGATTTTAGGTACAATTTGAAATTTTAAGTGCTTAAGTGAGTTAAAAGCATATTCTTTACGCCATCTTTTTGATGTTCAAACTCAATTGTCTTCGTGGAATAAGAAGGAGATGGATTGGGTGAGGATTGGACAAGAAATTGCAAGAAGAGCTTCAATTCAACATGATCTAGGAGATACACGGCCATGTATCTACTGGTACAACTGCATGAGTACACGAATTGAGCTTATTTTATGTTTGTTTTTTAAATTTATCAAATGAGGGTTTTAGTCAAGTATTTTGAAACATGTCAAGTATCAAGCAACAATTAGAACATTAAAAGGGAAAAAAAGTTGATTTTGACTCTTTTAGGGCTTGTAAGTAAATATCAAATGCATTAGTACAAAGTATTCTCTTAAAATTTGTAAAAATCCATACATTTGGACTTGAACTTTTTAAAACTAAGGTGTGATTTTATTTAAAATAAGAACATATATGAATATTTAAATTAAATCTAAATGAATAAAATAAAAATCCATATATGTTGTTCATTTATAAACATATGCATCCTATGTGGAAACCAATGGGATAACTTCCCTCCAGAATAAGCTCATGTTTTCACTAGCTACGATCCGTGTGGAGACAAATCAGTCACCTATACATGGCTAGCTTATTCAAGCCTAACAATTCATATAGAGAATTACTAAGAGTGGCTAGGGGTTAAGTGAGCTAATACAAGCTTGTCTAGAACCAAAATGAGCCCAAAGATCTCATGCATAATGTAGTTAGCTTGTAAGTAGAAGTTTAACATAAGGGGTAAACTCAGTTTCCTAAATTCACCTAATCAGTGCCCACTATGTCAAGTTGATGTAGAAAACCACTGGCATCGATTTTTTGAATGCAGCTATTCTAATCAGATATGGAGGTACGCATCTTTGCTCAACAAATAGAGATGATTATAACTACATATAGGCATTAAAATGTCTAAAAGATCAAAAGGTTATAAGGGAAGAGGAGCAATTGACATACATAACATATATAGGGTCTTGCTTGTACAAGATCTAGAAAGAATGCAATGCTTGATGTTTCCATGGAAAAGAAAACTGGAGGTCTTTAATCCACCTATAGTATAGTAATCAAGTGTTAAAACTATACAAGACAATAATGGTTGTACTAGTCAAAAGCATCAATATCCTTATAACTAGATGCCTAGAAATGTCATTTCATACGTATACATGTATACTTACAGATTTCATTCATTAATTTAATGGCTTATTTAACTTTAAAAACCAATTAGCTAATTAGGTAGGGAGTGATAGAGCTTATGTAAACCTACTATTTATATTGAAATCTTAGGTTGCTTCCTTATTTTTATTAAGTCTTTTTTATTTTAATCTTGGCTTATGATGGGTTTATGATGATGTTCCAGTCCATTCCTAGTCACTTAAAAAAATAATGAACCTAAGAATAAAACATTTGATTGTTAAAGGGCATTAGTTAAAAGGCTTCCTAAATGCATCGATAATCTCTAAGATATGATGAACTGGACTAATTTCTGAATACAAATTTGTTGGGTCATACATATAACTAGAGAAATGAAATTTAATAAAAATGTAAACATCATTAAAATATTATAACATAGAAATGTAAAAATGATTCTTATTTAAATTTTGCGTTGCAATAATAAATAAGTCAAAAGTGTTGATAATCTACTTCTGTTCAAACCATCCTAAAAAATCAAATAAGGCCACAAAATAGAAAAGTTAATGACATCATACATCTGGACTCTAAATGAAACATCCTAACTCGAAACAATTACAACATATAAAGCATTATTCAAACAAATATCTAGCTTATGTAAAAGACTCATATACTCAAGATCTAATATAAAGTGAAGGTGTATTACTCTCGATGCTTTCTGACTTGTAGAAGAAAGATTTAATTAAAGTATTAACAAAATCCCCAAAGAGCTAATGATATTCCAACTTTTGGAAAACCAATCTCCAAAACTTAGAGTTTGAGATCAAAATAGAATAACATAAAAAGCCCATAACCTAGATCATGCACTTGAAACTCAAAATGCTATACAATAAGCATGAAAATCAAAATACCATTAAAATGAATTTTAAGACGTAGGCTAATGGATGCATAATTGACCATATTTATACCTCATATATTTCATGTATTTTTGCTTGATATTTTGAACTTTTGTTATATATTTGGTACTTAATTTGCTCCAAGTGCAGTCATAGGTGATAATTGCCTTCATGGATGAAAAGGAGAGGAATTTAGGTGAAATCATGGCATAGAACCAGGTTTTGAAGCAATTAAGAGATAAACGACTGTGTATGTGGTCGTGTACGTCCCTCAATATGTATAAAGCCATTATTTTAATTGTTTTTAGAGATACACGGTTTGATGCGTGATTGTGTATTAGACCTTGTATGTCTAAGAAATCCTAAATTTTCCTATATAAGGATGTGAATGGAGGTAAACAGGGGCAGTAGACTTTTGGAGATGATGCCAGATGTGGAGGATGTTCAAAAGGGACAATATTGATCCAAGAACATGGAGAACGTGAATAAATCATCAAAAGATCCATCATAATACAACATCAAACCTCTACCTTGCAAGAACATTCGATAAAAGAGAAAGTGAGATTTAGAATTATGAACTCTTTGTTTTCTATTCATTTTTCTTCTAGTTTATGTTTGATTTTGTTTTCTATTATGTCTAACTAAATGCTTTTTAGTGTATAGGTACGATGAACCCAATTTAAGATAACAATATGTTTTGATTTTTTTTTCTAATGCAATTTTTTGATTGATGTATTGTGATTCAATTTTGTGTTTAATATATGTTCTAATAGATCCAAAATATTAGTGAATAATTTGATTTCATAATATAGATATTGCGAAATCTTGTATATGAATAGATCTACCATAATTGAAAGGAGTTGACTATATACCTAAAGATAAGTCAATATAAATCCTCTAGATTAGGGTCAAACCTTATAGCGGAATTCACAAATCGGTAAAACAATCCTCTAAAATTTAACCTAAGTAAGTTGGTTGATAAAATTAAGATTAGTTGTTAGTAGACTCGAGAGAGCTACCAACATATGATAGAAATTTCCATGATCTAATAATCAATACAATAATTACATAATAAAAAGTTAATTATTTAATGGTTTTAGGGGGATTAACCAGATACTAACTCCTGATATTGATTGTTTTTCTAAGTGATTTATTTTGTCTATATGTTTAATATTGCTACCTATTTTATTTTAATTGTTAAGTTTTATTTTCTTAATTAAAAACCAAAATTCAATTCGTTGGCTAGCTACAGTTACACTGTACACTTATCGTAAACTTAATATTGGTATAAATAAACCAATCAAGTTTTTAGTGTTGTTACTAGGGATAGTGATATTAGGAACACCTGGATGTTATTACTTTAGCCATTATTTTTTGTATTATATTTTTATTTCTTTTTATTGTATTTGCTACTTATTCATTTAATTATTGTTTGAACTTCTCTATTTTGACAATGTGTTTGTGGTTTAGTTTAGGGATAGATATTTAAAGTCATCACCATAATTAACAATGGAAAGATGGAGTGATCGGTACTTTTATGAGAACTATAATGTGTCTTTGCAATATGTAATATCACCATATCAGAAAGAGCCATTTCCTTATATATTTTCGAAAGCTCAACAGATGTGTAAGTTATGTTGCTAAATTTGTGGGAGTAATTAGTCAAGCCCCAATACATGTGTGGGAGAAACAAAACATGTACAACCAACCTTAGGACTGATTATATGAGAATACGTATAATTCAAAGTGGAGCAAACCTTATGTATACAGATGGAATGACTATGCTCCAACTGAATATGTACAACAAGAGAAGCAGTATGAAATTATTACAGATAGACTAATGGAATATCTTACTGAGTGGGTAGCTAGTCAACGAGAAGTCAAAGAGAGGTTTTCTTCACTTGAATACGATGAGTATAATACCTCATACTATTTGATACCCCTAACATCTCAGAGTGAAGAAGAGACAAGGGTTGCTTTTATAGATGAGTATACATTTCAAGAACGTGACGAGATAATTGCTACTTTGAAAGATGTCATGGAAAAATTTATTCAAGAATCAAACATGAGGCATTAGAAGCCAGAGGCTTGTATACAAAATATGGTGAATCAAATCGACTAACTGGAGAAGATATTATCCGACTAGTTGTAGGGGTTTGCTTAGTACTATTGAAATAGATCATAAAGAACGTGGAATGACAATCACCCTTAGGAGTGGAAACAAGCTTCCAGAACAAGTCGAAGAAGAAGAAGAAGCCTTTGTCCAGGAAGAGGAAGTAGAGAAGTGGTAGGAGGTAATTGAGGAAGATGAGCTAAAAATCTTTGTCTAGGAAGTAGAAAAAGACGAATGGACAAAGGTGATTGAGGAAGAATTAGCAGAGGAACCAAAAAAGGAAACTATTGATAAGGCATCAGTAGCCATATTATGTACGGAGGGTTCCTACTTCCTTAAAGACAAACTATTCAAGTTAACCAATGATTTAGGGAGTTTCATTATCCCCCATTTCACTAACAAATTGTCACTAACAAGGAAATTAATGCATGCAATTGGATTTATCAATTTGATAAATTATGTCCTTGTTATTATCTTGCAACAAGTGACTTACTTACAAACTACAAAACCCTTATGCGAACAGATAGAAGTAAGTCGTTGATCATAGACTCAAGATGAGGGTAAACATGCTAGGTACGTTGAATTATCGACGTTAAATAAGCATTAAATAAGAGGAAACCCAAGAATAAGGATAGATTTGATTTTATGATATTCTGTTTTCATTTTATTATTTTTTATTTTTATTTTCTTTTATCTTTTTATCCCTTTTTCTTTATATTTTGCAAGGATGTAGTCGACTATAAGATGGATCAAAAATAAAAAAATTTCTTATTAAGGAAAGTATGAACTTAACCCTCTCACTTATTTTTGAATGCTTATAGTGTGCACATTAAGGACAATATACTACTTTAAGTGTGGGGAAGGGGTTAATGATTTTTTTAAAGCTTATTATAATCCTGATTATTAAATTTTATTAGCTGATATTCTAAATTGGTTGAAATCTTTCCGTCAATACTATATTTCATTATTGAATATGGATTTGAATTAGTATGCAAAAGGATGAAAGTTAGAATAAAATTACTTTTATAAGTCATATTTTATCGATCATTGAGATAGTCAAATTGAATGATATTGCATATTAATTACACATATATACCTATCTTTTTTATGAGCTTTTGAGTCTAAGAGCAAAATTTTCAAGCTCTTTTATTTATTTCATATGTGTTAACGTATATAGTTGAATAATTCTATAAGTTGCTTTCATTATACATATTGAGATCATATTTGTTCAATTAGAAGCATTAAAGTAATAAAGGCACCTAGATTTAATAATTTGTTTTAGCCTAATTCTTTGATAATTACCTTACCCTTAAATTATCCTTTAGGAATAACCAATTTATGCACTAGCATTTTTCTTTGATTATAACCCATGTATTAACCTTATTCTTATTTTTCTTTAAAGCCTTTTTATTGTTTTGAACCCTAAAGGTTATTATGTTATTTGGTTGTTTGAAATATGAAAATCTTGAAAGGTCCACTATTCCTTTAATTATTGTATTGAATGCTCAAAATTAAGTTTTGATTGATAAAAAAAGAGTATAGAAAAAGAAAAAAGAAAGTATATGGTACCAATGGAGTGCAATAAAAGATATGTGTCTATTATAAACAAGTTTTATGTAATTTCTCTTTGTAAATTTCCTTCTATTTGAACTTCTTTATTATCCTAATTATACCGTACCTAAGCCCCATTATAACATGTATAAAGTCCTTTTGATTTTTATTTCTAGTTATACATAAGTGGTCGAGATGTGATAATAATGCAAGCATATGGTAAGAGTTCTACTATGCATTGACTGAGAGTGTGATACTTTTCACCTTAAACACTTTAGTGTGTTCACTGAAATCTTGGTGAGGGTGTAAAAGTTTATGTTTTTGAGTTCAAGGCAATTATAGATGTGACTACTTTACTATTGACTTAGGAAGTTAACTTTAGGATAATTTGATTCTAATTGATTGTTAATTTGATTAATATGACAATGATTTATAGTATGAATGGAAATATTAAGATTAACGATGGATAAATGTTGTAAGATTAGTAATTTTGATTATAGTTTTTTTTAGGACAAGTAAAAGCTTAAGTGTGGGGATGTTTAATAGATTATAATTGACCATATTTATACCTCATATTAGATGCATTTTTGCTAGATATTTTATGCTTTTATTGTATATTTGGTATTTAATTTACTTCAAGTGCATTCATAGGTGATAATTGCCTTCATGGACCAAAAGGAGAGGAATTCGAGTGAAATCGTGACATAAAATGAAGATTTGGAAAGAAACGTGGTCATTTATGTGGCTGTGTAAGTCCTTAAAATATGTAAAGTCACGAGAAATCCTAAATTTCACTATATAAGGACATGAGTAGAGGCAAATAGGGGGAGCAGACTTTTGGAGATGATTCCAGACATGGAGAACTTCTAGAAAGGAAGATATTGATATAGGAATATGGAGAACGTGAAAAAATCATCATAAGATCAAATATAATACAACATCAAACTCATACCTTGGAAGAACATTAGATAAAAGATGAAGATTTAGAATTATGAACTCTTTGTTTTCTATTCTCTTTTCTTCTAGTTTATATTTGATTTTGTTTTTTTATTATGTGTAACTAAAAGCTTTTTATTTTCTAGGTATGATGAACCCTATTTGAGATAACAATATGTTTTGATTATTTTATCTAATGCAACTGTTTGAATCATTTATTGTGATTCAATTATATGTTTAATATATGTTCTAATAGATTCATTAATGCATAATATGATTTTATAACATAAAAATTAGGAAATCCTATGTATAAATATATCTATTATAATTAAAAGGAGTTGATTGTAAACCTAGATATAGGTTGACATAAATCCTTTGGATTGGGTCAAACCTAATAGCGAAATTCATAAATCAAAAAAGCAATCCTATAAATTTTAACCTGGGTAATTTGATTAATAAACTTGGTAATAGTTATTAGTAGACCTAAGAGAGCTATTAGCATATGATAGGAATTTCTAGGGGTCAATAAATGATTACATAATAAAAGATTAATTATTTAATAGTTTTAGGAGAATTCATTACCTAGACACTAATTCCTGATAATGATTGTTTTCTAAGTGATTTCTTTCATTTATGCGTTTAATATTACTGCTTAATTTATTTTACTTGTTATGTTTTATTTTCTTAATTAAAAACCAAAATCCAATTCATTGGCTAGATAATAGGAAAAAGGTAATTATAAATAATCAATATCTTTGTAGGATTGATTCATACTTGTCAGTACTATCTACAACTATGTTGTTCACTTAAGGTAATTAATATTGGTATACAAATAAACCAATCGCAGATAGAAATAGAATTTAATTATATGTGGAATTTTAAGCTTCAATATGATAAAACACAAGATATCATATAAAAAAACACAAAACTTGAACATTATTCAAACAACTAGAAGACATATGCAAAAATAATTAACCTAAAAAATCTTAAAAAGGTAAAATGGATGGGTTTAACTAGATATCTGCCTTTTCTTTTTTTCTTGTAACGTCAATTCCTTTTATTATCCTACATTTCAATTATGTGCTACCATTTTCCTTCTTCCCACATACAAGTATAACTAATGTCTTTTTTAGCTATTTAAAATCCTCCTTTTTGATTTCTCCTTATGCATCATTTCACTCTGTCAAACCTGTTATTTTATTTATATGTTTTTCTTTGGGAACCATCCAATTTGAAGTTAATTCCTTGTGTTATAGTTCAATCCTCTTTTACTTCTACACTAGATTTTAATATTTTTCTCGTTAAATATCAATTTAGTCTCATTTTAACTACTTTAACTTTTTTATTTCTTTTGATTAATCCTTATTTAAAAATAATAATATTTAATTCACCATTTAAGGCAAAACTGGGATACAATTAATAAAAATCATCTCCTTTATTTGAAAACTTTTAACTTATCAAAAAATTGGTTCCAATTTAGCATTCAATTCTTACACCATCATATTGAAGCTACATACTTTATTTATCTTTCTCATATCCTACCTCTTTTTATCTTGAAAACAAAATTATCCATGCCTTTGACTTAAGTTAGAAAAAATTAGTTTCAATTATAAAAATACTAAGCAAAACTAAAAAAAAAACAAAGACAATTTAGCTTAATTTATGCAATTAGACACATTCTATTGTAATGAGATCTAAATTAAAATTTGAAATATGCAATTAAATAAGTCTATATGCAACTAATCCTAATTTGACTTATCTAAATTCAATATTATGGAACTAAAAGTAAAAAGATTACAAATTATCAAAATTAAAGCACACTAAACCAATAATGCCCAATATACTAATTCTTAAGCTTTTAATGGATGAATATAGTAAAATTCATAATTTGAAACTAAAGACAAACCTCTTTTATAATTCAAATCCCATAATAATTGTCCAAAATAAATTGGAAAAAATGAAAGCTTATAAAACGTAAAATTTAAATATAAAAGAGAAATTGAGAAAAATCTTTAAAAAATGCCAATAACAATTATTAATGTCACTAGTTTAACAACATCAAAATTAGTCTTAAGTTGTTAAATAGCAAGTTCACACCTCCCCTTCATCTCTATTAGGTGCCTTTTAAGATAAGAAAACAGTACCATACTAAGTTCATATTACCATAACTACATATGTCTAATGATATATTGAGATGAACATAGACACCAAGTTAAGAGATACAAAACATATACTTAGGGTGCGGTTGGTTCATACAAGGGAATGATAATAGGAATGAGAATGAATATAATAAGGAATGAGAATGGATATTATCATTATAATTATGATAATTAGTTAAGAGGAAAGAATGATTACCATACCAAAGTTTTTGACATAAATGACTATTTGTAGTAGAAAACATACACAAAGTTCTTCTTAATGTCTAAAGGTGTTAAAATATAGTTGAAAAGGAACTCGTCCTCTCCACTAAATCAAGAATAGATGGTGAAAATACCACCATAGCTAAAAAAAAAGGATTCAAATGATAAAAGGGTTAATTGCAATAAATAGCAAACATGTGCATATATTTTTATTAATTAAAAAATTAATTATATTGTGGTATGTGAAATTACACATGATATTTAGCATACTTTAGAACTCACAATCAAAGGTACAATCTATTTAAAGAGAGCAAAGTAAGCATGTTTAACCATCAATATGAATTATTTTGTATGAAGCGTGATAAAAGTATTTCTGACATGCACATCAAATTTATTAAAATCATTAATAGGTTGGAAGGCCTTTTAAAATCTTACTTTAATGTCAAAATGGTGATAATAATTCTTAGGTCTTTACGCGATCAAGAATCAAAGGTGATAGAAGTCCAAGAGATTAAAGAACTCATAAAGAGATTTGTCATCCATGAGGTGAGACTTAAATAGACTCAAAAAGAGGCACTTCTAAAAGAAAGCATAGCTTTCAAAGCATCAGTCCCCAAGCAATAAGAAAGAAAACACATTAAGAAAAGGTGACACTAAGGCCAAGTCCTCATTAGGTCGAAACTTAATAAATTCCTCCCTAGGAGAGATTCCAAAAGTAAAGTCAAGGTGAGGCTACAAGAAAATCTAACATTTTATATTATTAGTATAGAAAATTAGGATATGCGAAAGTTCCAATATCTTACCTTCGAAGAAAATAGAAAGAGTGAAAGAAAAACTTCAAGAAGAAATATGATTTCAATGTCACACGTGATAATATTGGTGATTAGATGTAAAGATTTTGGGTAAGAAATCACAAACATATATTTCATGATGCTTAAACAAAGGATAAGTTGTAATCTCTTAGAGGATTTCGATAATAGATTAACTTTTGATAAATTGATTAAATTTTGAATAAAAATAGAATAAATTTACGATCTAAGTATAAAGAAATTAAAAAAAGTTAGTCGTATATTTTAAATAAAATAAGAAATTAAAAAGTGTTTAGAAATTCAAGAATGAGTGTTTTGTGAATATGATGATGATGCTAAAAAAGATTAGAAGAGAATGTCATATTTAAGAAAGTTTAAGAAGAATAGAAATCTCTTTTGTGGATATTGTGATAAGATTTTAAAAAAAGATTAAAAGAAGTTACATAAAGAGAATGTCATGCTTAAGAAAGTTCTAGAAGAATTAAATTTTCCTTTTTGAAGATTCAACAAAGATAAGAAAAATGAAGATAGTTATTGGACAAGTTGTCTAAAACTACTTTTGACTAAGGAAACCATATGAGTAAGTACGAGCGAAAGTGGTACTCTAACAGTGGGACTCTTCTTGCTAAAACTAATTATCATATGAATTACTGGTGACAATGTTAAACTTAATTATGATGCAGTCAATTTTTCTCGGTCCATTTAACAAAATTATAGACTTTAATTATAAACAAGAAAATTTTGAGACATTTGAATTTTAAATTGCTAAGTCTTAAAATATTTAAAGATAATCCGGTTTAAAATTAGAATTTAAGATTTGAAAATTTTAATTTAATTATGCAAAAGATTAAATTATCATAAATGATTATAAGTAAAATTTAAATTATTTAATATAAAAAACAAATAACATAGATAGCCGATTCCTTTTAAAAAATTTTCCTATCAAATAACTTTTGAAATTTTCTTAAATTTAAAGCTTATTACATGATTTGGAAAACTTATTCATAATTTTTATTTTTTGAGCTTCAAATTTCTTTTTTTTAATCATATCACAAATATTTAAATAGTTGAGGGTAGTGGAAAAAAAAGTACACAGTATTTTGAATTAAAATATTTATGCTTGAATTATAAAAAAGTAAAATATTTAGATTTACATACAAAATTTTTAAAAGGTTTGAAAATATTTAGATTTTCACAATTATTTTCTTGCTTCTAGATGTACCATAATACCAAGTCTTCTTTTGGCGTCGAAAAATGGACCGGCGACTTTGTCTCTGTTTAGAAAACTTCATCGCCTGAGGGCGAAAAATCTCCAATACAGCCAGGAGCAGTGGCGATGTCAAAACCTTCAAACTGCAGTCTCAGTCTCAGGTACGCTTAAATATTCACTGTCCTATGTCCCTTTGCTCTTTCAGAGCCCGATGCCTTCGAAGTTGGTTTAACTGAAACACCAAATCTTGTCCTCATCTTTCACAATATCTTCTTTTAGACGTCATCTTCCTTGATTTCTTAACTGGCTTACTTTCGGACTATTTTAAAATGCCCAATTTTTCTCATTCTTGTTGCTTCTTTCGCTCATACAGGTTTTGGCGTCTATACTCGTTGTCCACTGATGGGTTCACTTCTTTTTATTCCCAAATAAACCCATGTTCTCAATCTTCAAGTTCTTTTGGTTTTAATGGATTAACAGTTTGCGCATTTCCAATTCTTAATTTTCAAGCTTCCAAGTGTTCAAGTCAGAGTTGCTTTCGTTCTTACTCGGCATCATCTTATGAGCTCTCTACGTGTTACAGAACACCAATATCAACTCAGAAGCAAGTCTCTGAGATTGTTAACTTGATTAGGAGTGATAGGGATGACTTGGAGTCAAAGTTGGATTCACTGGATATAATTCTATCTCTTCCTCCATTCAAGGACTTGTTTGAGGTGTTGAACCGTGAAAAGCTGTGTGCTTTGCGTTTCTTTCGGTGGTTGAAAAGTTGGCAGCCAGAGTGGAAATGGAAATATGACGTCTGCAGTTTGGTTATTGCTAATTGCGGGCATTTAGATAATTATGATGCTATGAAATGTATTTTAGAGGAATTTAAGCAGAATGGAATTTGTTTAACCAGCAAGGCATTTGGATTTTTACCTATTACTATGACAGATGAGACTGTGATGAGGAAATCCATAAAGAGGTTGGTCTGTCTCTTGCATGAAGTAGGGGGCTCGTGTTATTCTTCCGGGATTCACTCATTGATCCGTATGTACTGTAGTTTTGGGCTCTTTGGCATGGCTAAGTTTGTGATGGAAAGCACAGAAAGAAAGATATCTTACTACAATTTATTGATTTTGGAAATGTGTAGAAGATCTAATTTTAAAGGAGCAAGGAAAATGTTGGACGAGATGAGGGAAGAAGGTTGTGATCCAAGTGCCCAGTCATACAATTATGTAATCAGTAGTTTACTAAAGAATGGTGAAAATGCTGACGCTGACAAACTATTTCAAGAAATGCGGGAAAAGGATTGCCCTCCAAATGCATTAACCTTTGAAATATTTATATGCAATGCTTGTAAGAATGGTAATCTAGACATTGCAATGCACATTCTTGATGGTATGGTGGCATTGAATATTGAACCTCGCCTTGGAACACATGCTGCTGTTATCAAGGGTTATTTCAAGTTGCAGCAAGATGGGGAGGCATACAAGTATATCGTGAATTTTGTTGATAAATTTAAGTTCTCCAGCAACATGAATTACAGCTTACTTGCTAGGCTTCATCAAAAAGGAGGAAATTTGGTTGTTGCTCATGATATACTTTCTGAAATGATGAGTAAGGGTTTTAGACCTAATTTTAATGTGTATTGGAAAGTTTTGAAGAAGCTCAAGAAGTCATCCCAAGAAGAAATGGCCATACATTTACAACGTCAATTCCTTAAGTTTGAATCTAAAAATAGCACAGGTAGCGCATGAACCATCTCTTGTGCATTTTTGTCATTTTCAGTTAATTTTGCCTCAATATTAGCCTGGTGTTGGGGATATTTGATGATATATTGAACTGTTCAGTGCGTTTATATTAAGATACATGAAGCATGGTTTTCCCGTTCTGAAAATTCAACATAGAACTTGTTCTATTGTTATTCTTTAGTCTTATGTTTATTTTTTTATAATTTCTTTGACCAAAGAATCATTTTCTTTTAGTATAAATCGTCAGCTTTGATCTGTGGAAAAGATGTGGGAACGATTGAGAATACAAAATGATAAGGTATGATCCTCCGGTATGATATTATGAGGATCTACTCAAATTCAAGGTTGCTAGTTGCTAGGCTATGAGTGCTAGGTTTTTATTGGCATTTTCACTTAATTTTTACATTACTGTGATCATTATGTGCCTATTTCCTTCATCCCATATGTGCAACACCACATAAGAGAGAGCGATATAGTAGCAACATACAAAGTCTCTTCTATTATGCTGAAGCTTTATATTCCAGGTGGTGATGTTTTGCCACTCCAGTAGGGGAATATAACACTTATGAAGAACAGATTTCCATGCTCCAACAATATACTTACATTTGAAAAACAAGTGGCAAATGCTCTCATATTTGCACAAGTAGCATCTGTTAACAAGATAGTTGATTCTGTTTAACTTGTCAATTGTCAGTAAGACATTGTTTTAACTCTTGTCAAGGATTAAAGTTTGCATGAGTTCCTTCTACTTCTTCTGAAGAGATGGTGGCATTGAAATCACCCATGAGCAGCCAAGGTTTATTGCATTGTGATGACAGGTTTCTATGATCATTCTAAAGCAGATTTCTTTGGAAAGCATTGTTATGGGCATAGATGAAAGAAATTTGACAAGGTGTATTTAAAGACTTATACATTACATCAAATGAATTGATCTATCATGTATGATTGAGAAACTTCAACAGCTTTGCAGTTTTAGAACCAGAATCCTGCCATTAAGGTGCATATGAAAGTTTGCTATCTCTTGCCATCCATTGCTTAACATTTTCAAAAAGTCTTCTGTTCCATTTTTATTCTAGATTCCAACATTGCCAAAAACTTTGGCTTATTTTCATGGATAAAATCTCTAATTAGAATATTTTTTGAGGGAGCATTAGCTCCTCTAATATTCCATGTTGTGATCTTCATGACAAAGGAGCTTGAGTAGATTGCTTCTTTTTCCTACTCGATTTTCTCCTATATACTGTTCCAAATTCCTTTCTAGAAGTCTGGTGCTCATTTCCCTAGACTTTTAATGTTGATTTTGCTTTCTCCACAGTGGGGTAGCTGCTTCTGAAATTTGTTCTAATGTTGATTTCACTTTCTCCAGCAATGGGGTAATTACATTTGAAATTTCTGTATTTACTACTTCAGTGTTTGCAAGAGTTTCTAATGGCTTAGCAGCTGTTAACATGTTTTCTGTCACCTTAACAGCTAGATTGGTATGTTTTCAGCCTGCTCCTCCACCTTATTGGTCTCTACAATTTCAATTTCATTCAACTTTTCATGTTCATCAAACCAAACGATTTTAAACTTCTACCAGTAGGCGTCCATCTTCTTGTAGTGACATTTTCTGGTTTCCAAGCATGTGTAACTTATAGGCTGTCTTCCATGATTTTTATTTGTTCATTCAATCTAACAATTGGTATGGTATTATGCAGGAAAGTCATTTTATTAAATAGGTCATATAATCTGGCAAAATTGATTCTAGATACCTCAGCTGTAGCTTGATCCATGCAGATTGGTTTTCGAATGAAGCTAGCAAGATAGCTCAAGTCATTGGTTTTCCGGTATTCTAGAGGAACTTCATGAATGCTGATCCACAATGGGATGTTCTCCGGTTTGATTTCCTCCTTTTTAATTCCCGTAATTGCAATATAATAGGTTTGTTTTGGACATGCCAAGGTCTTGCTTCAAGAACTTTGGTGGATGCCTCCTTGTTTGTGAATTTGAAGAAGGTGAAATCACTATTTACCAGCATGTCCATCTGTCCGACTTGCTTCCAATTTGTTATCGCCCATTGCTTCATCAAAGGGAAGCAATTCTCTTGCCAATTAAGAATCCTACAAGTGTAAAGCACCATGGCTACTTCTCTGTGCACTTCAATAGGTGGTGTAACCATTTCTTGTTCAGCTAGTTTACTCGGAGCGCAGTAGCACAATTTGGCAAAAGGGGTGTTGTCACTTGCACTTTGCACCTAGGTTTTTCTAATCCTAGAGGAGCTGCCAAGGTCACTAAAAGACGAATTGGAACCTTGAGGGGAAATAAGAGATGCTGCAGCCGCAGGAACTGTAACTCCACGGGGCGAGAAATAGTTTGGTGAGTCCATTGAAGATAAACCAACAGCTAAAGACCAGAAGGTTTTAGGTGAAGAGAACTTTAAGGAGAGCAGAGAGTAGAATAGGACAGAGTTGCTGAGTGAAGAGAACTTTAAGGAGAGCAGAGAGTACAATAGGAAAGAGTTGCTGATTGAAGAAGTCTAAGAAAAAAAGAGAGCTCAAAGGAGAGGAAGCTAAGCAAAAGAAGGGAGCACTGAAAGTACCAACAGAAGTCACACCAGTAGCTCCACTGGAGGAGAAAGGAACTGTTCACCTGTTCTATTCATGCGGGAGAAGAGGAGATTTGTTGCGGTATTATAAAGAGTTCAGATCCTCTGTCCATTCTTATTCTGTTTAACTCTGTCTAAGAACAAAACGACCCCGTTTTCTCTAAAAATTTGAAAGCAAATCAACTTAAATAGACAGACGCCTGTGGGACCCACCCACAGGCGCCAAGCTGGCTAGCCAAATCTAAAGCCACTTTTATATGCTTGCTATCAAACGTTATTCCAAAGCCAGTTTTCAAAACAAAAGTTTGTTGGAAACTGAGGGCGTATTTGCTTATTGGAACCAAATTAAAAATAATGAGCAATTTAA
>JANIJH010000003.1:40146743-40156827 GCA_024520975.1 Erythroxylum areolatum
AGGATCGTATCTTGCATGATCTTTTGGCAATAACCTAAAGTAGCAAACCTTAAATTCAATTCTCAAGAATGAAACAAAAGTCATAAGGGTATATGATGAAGTTCTTCTCAACCTCAAGGATCTCACATAATGTAAGATGAGATCTTGTGACTTACATTAATCCCTTTTTGTAGTCAGTTGTGTACACATAGTACGAGTCATGTGCTACAGTATTTACCCACTTCGTTTAACTTGAACATCTTTATTCAAGAAATACCATACAGATGATAGTTCAAACATACTTAATGTTTAACTTGAGTTCACTTATATACTCAAAAACTTATTCAGAACTCACATCTGGCAACGTAAGACAGATATAGTGATTAATAAATCACTTTGAATCAATTTCCTTATGGCATTTATCGTTTAAGTTTCTCGCTCTCAATTATCACCTAAATAATAAATGTTAAACTTGCCTCATCTTTAGTGAGCATAAACACTAGAGGTGATTTCCCGTGTGAGAGAGCCAATCTATAATCTCTCATATATTTATGATTCATCCCAAAATATATTTATAAACATGCACATATATTCATGAATCAAATGATACACAATGTATAATCTTCATCATACATTATATCCACACATATGACATTAGACTGAGTGAACATATATAGAGAAATGTTTATCAGTACATTTCAACATCAATATAGTCCTAGTGACTTTACATGTCCAATGTATACATCCCTAAAAATTGGCTTTGTCATTGGGTCTACTATGATATCTCGTGTAGATATATATCCCATGTTCACTTCTCCTTATGCAACTATATCTTTCACATAATTATAAACTATATCTTTCACATAATTATACTTAGTATTTATGTGCTTTGTCTTATAATGAAATTTGGCTTCTTTAGTATAAGCGATTATAGCTTGACTATCACAGTTGATGGTCACTGGATTAATTTTGCTTTTAGTGACTCCCAAATGCACAAAAAATCGATGAAGTCACACAGCCTCTTGTACTGTAGTTGAGAATGCTATAAATTCAGCTTCCATTGTAGATAATACAACGCAAGATTGTTTCTTACTTTTCCATGATATTGCTCCATGGTTTAGTAAGAATACATATCCCGAGGTAAATTTTCTTTCATCTAAATCTCCTCCCCAGTCTGCATCTGTATACCCTTATATACATAAATCATTACCTTGATAACATAGTGCATAGTTTATAGTTCCCTTTAGATACCTCAATATTCTCTTTACTACTTTCCAATATGCTTGGCCTATATTTGATTGATATCTGCTCACCATCCAACAGTATAACAAATATTTGGTCTTGTACATATGATTGCGTACATAAGACTTACAACTGCACTAGAGTAGGAAACATTCTTCATTTGTTTCCTTTCTTGTGGCATTGACGGGCAATTTCTCTTAATAAAGCCTTCATTTTTAGCAATAGGATTATCAATTGGTTTGCAATCTTACATACGGAATCGTTAAAGAATTCTTTGAATGTACATTGCTTGTGAAAGCGATAACAATCTTTTTGAACGATCTTTTGAAATCTTGACTCCAAGAATGTATACCGCTTTACCCATATCTTTAATTTCAAATTCAGATGATAACCAATATTTGATTTGCATAAGAAACACACAATCATTACAAGTAATCAATACATCATCAATGTATAAAGATAAAATAGTGAATTTATTTTTGGATCTCTTAACATACACACAATAGTCTTCATCGATCATTTGAAAATCATACGAAATGACTACATTATGAAAAATGAATATACTATTGTCTTGAAGACTGCTTCATGCCATAAATTGATTTTAATAATCGACTTGCTTTATTTTCTTGTCCTACCTTGATGAAACCTTCAGGTTGTTCCATATAGATTTCTTAATCGAATTCGCCATTGAGAAAAGTAGTTTTTACATCTATTTAATGTAATTCAAGATCCATACTGGTTACTATAGTCAGAATAAGATGGATTGAAGCAAACTTCACAACAGGTAAAAAAGTTTCCTCGTAATCAATTCCCTCCTATTGTGTGTATCCTTTTGCTACAAGACGTGCCTTATATCTTTCGATATTGCCATCAATTTTTCGCTTAAATTTGAGAACCCACTTGCTCCCAATTGCTTTACGCCCTTCAGGGAGGTCAACCAAGTCCCATACTTGATTTGAGCTTAAATAAGTCATTTCTTCTGTCATTGCTTTCATCCATTCTTCTTTAGCAGTGCCAGTAAGAGCCTCATTTACATTCTTGGGCTCTTCTTCCTCTTGCAGAACAATCATATTAGTTTCTTCTTTAATCTTAAAACAACCTCGGGGAATTATTCCTCAATTACTTTGTCTTAACCGAGGTTCATCATAAACAAATTCATGATTGATCTAATTGTTCCCACTCGGATCAGTCATCATAGAGAACCTTTCTGTGGAATTGCTCCCACTTAGTTGAAGTTCTCCATCTTCATTCTTCATAACAGAATCATTTTGATCATGCGACTCAATAACAATAGGTCTTTACCTATTTTGCCTTGCTTGGGAAAATTATTCTCTAAGAATGTTACATCTCGTGATTCAAATTCAGTTACACCTCCATTACCTTGTTCACTAATGAACACATATCCTTTTGAATGTTCTGAATATCTAATAAAAATATTTTTCTCCCTCTCGGGCCTAATTTCCCATGTTTATGAACATAAAATAAGCTGCACACCCCCAGGTCTGAGACTTGACACATCAGGTCTCCTACTAGTCCACAACTCATATGGTGTGCAAGTAACTAATTTCGTGGGCACACGATTAAGTACATAGATGGCTGTTAGCAATGCATCACCCTAAAAAGTGATTGGTAAATTTGTTTGGGCAATTATGGACCTAATCATCCCTAATAGTGTCCTATTTTGTCTTTTAGTGACACCATTTTGTTGTGGGGTTCTAGGAATTGTTAATTGCCTTTCTATTCCTTTCTCATCACATAAAGCCTTGAACTTTTCTGACAAGTATTCTTGTCCACGATCAGTTTGTAATGCTTTTATTTTCTTATCTAATTGATTCTCAACTGAGTTCATGTATTTTATGAAACAATCGAATTCTTCCAATTTATTAGAAATCAAATAGACATGACCATATCGAGTATAGTAATCTATGAATGTGATGAAATAAACTACCCCACGTCTAGCCCTTACATTCATTAGACCACATATGTCAGAATGAATTAATTGCAACGGATATAAATCTCGTGCTCCCTTTCCAAATGGCTTTCTTGCCATTTTACCATCTAAATAATGCTCACATGTAGGTAGATCTACTTGACTTAGATTACCTAAAAACCCTTCTTTAGCTAATCGACTGATTCACTTTTGACCAATATGGCATACTCTAGCATGCCACAAAGTTGCATCATTGTTGGAATTACTATATGTAAATAATGAATAACTAATATTATTATTTTCCTTTAACACATCTAGTACAATAAAATCATCCAATAAAAAACCATGACCATAACTAATAGATTCAAGACGCAAATCTATTCCACCACAGTGGAAATTTATATTAAAACCAAGTTTAACTAACAGCAACACAGATAAAAGATTCCTACGAACCTGTGGAGTAAATAATACTTCATGTAGAATGAGAGGTTGTCCTCCACGCATATCGAATTTACATGTGCTAATTTCTTGTACAACAACTTTGGAATTATCGCTTATATAAAGCCATCGACTACCATATGGGAGTTTACGAAATTCAATAAAGGCATCACGATCCTTTGTTACATAGTTGGTTGCTCCTGAGTCTGCAATCCACAAAGGATATGATTCAGTTAGAAAAACAGAACAAGAAATATTCACATAACAAATGTTTGTACTATAAAGCTTTACCTTCTTGAGCTCGGTACAATCTCAAGCAAAGTGGCCCTTATTACCACAATTATAGCACTTTACATGTTTCATATTCTTCTTTTTGAAGGGACATTTTCTCTTTCCACATTGTTTCCATTTTGCCTTCTTGGAGTCTTAAGGAGAGTGATTGAATTTCTTATTCTTCTTCCACTTATATCCACCAAGATGCTTGCGTTTCTTATTTATGGCTCCATGTGAGCTAGAACTAACTGCATATGCCTTAGAAGACATCTTATAAGATTCCTCGTAGCATCTTCCATTGTCTTGATGTTTTCATTATGAGTTAGGTGCATCTTCATATACTCCCAACTCTGAGGTAGTGAACGAATCACAGCTTGCACTTGTTGTTCATCAAACAACTCATGACCAACATCACGTAACTCATTTACCATATTGGACATTTTCCTCAGATGCTTTTGCATTGTATCATCTGGGCGCTTCTTATAAGTATCAGACTTAATTGTAAGTGACCTCACTTTGGTCATTGGAGCACCTACAAAATGAGCAGCCAATGCGGACCACATATCCTTTGCAGTTTCGAATTTATGTATCTCATGCATGATATCATTATCCATGCTACTCAGCAACGTGATGCGAGCTAAAGAGTTCTTCTTTTTTCCATAATTCATATATATCACGGTCCCTTTTATGTTGGGCTATAATGCCCTCCTCAGGAACGCCCATGGTTAGGTTTAATGGTTCAGGAGCCTCTTGCTCTTCCAGTACATAATGGATTTTCATACTCCAGATTTCATAATTGTCACCATTGAGTTTCTCACCCCCATTGAGTTCAGCAACAATATTCTTCGAAGCAGTAGCCATTTTGAAACACTAAATTTCTATAATAAGAAAGAAATATACATGCACATTAATGTCACATTAATAGTTCATAGAGTAAATAATGTCACATTAATGTCAAAAGTTTCCAAAATGTGTTCAATCATCATTCATATAATAATCGAATCATAATTACTTTACTCTAGATGAATTCCTATATAAAATTCATGTAAACATATCACATAAATATTAAGACTTAGTTCTTATAAAACAACATATTGTATTAATTGTGCTTCAACCTACGAACAGTCAATAGGTAACGAATCTTACGTGGAAATGAGTTCACGTGACACAGTTCGCGAAGCTCGATTTATAATAGCTCTTACTATTTCCATTGGAAGACTTATAGGATATAAAGTCCTAATCAACTCTCTTCCGCATCTCTTTAATAAATGTCATCACTAACAAATTATAAGTCTTCTCCTTAGGCAATATTATTCCAAAGCATTCATAATAGTTTGCCTTAAGGTTGACGTAATGTCACAAGCAAGGTCATGTACTTTTACTTCAACATCTACGTAAGCTAGGCAACCTCTAAAATATAACTCCTGCATCATGTTATTAACTGCAATAACATGTTATGTTAGACCATCTCTAGGCATTAAACGCTTGTTGAGTAACTACACATATATGCTGCCAATTTGTCTCTTCTATGTCTTATATCGAATAAGCTTAAGCGTTTGCTTAATAATAGGCATTTTCTTGAAAAACAAATTTTCAGGAATCAGAAGAGTATACAAAATAACAAATCATTTTGTCTAACACATAACGAACTTATGCTCATAAATGGAAGTAATTTAATTTATTATATTTTTATCAACAATTTATTAAACTAATCAAAATATGCTTTTAATATCTAATCAATTAGAAACTTATTTCTAATTTAACTTATAATTGAACTAATTAATTATCTTGGTTTAATTAGAAACTAATTTCTGATAAAATTCCTTTTTTTAATTTCAACTAAACAAATTAGTTTTGATTTTAATTAGAAAACATATGTCTAATTTTAATTCAAAAGATAATATAATTAGAAAACTCATTTCTAATTTTGTTGATTTTAGAAACTTATTTCTAAATTTATTTTAACTAAACAAATTAGTTTATTTTTATTAAAACAATAATAATAATTTCTAATAGTTTATACTAATTAAAAACTAATTTAACTAACTTAATTAGTTTGTGTCAATTAGAAAACATATTTCTAATTTTTATGTTACATTTATTTTAAAAACATATATCCAAAAACCTATTTATGAAGACTTGTCTTCTTTAACGATGTAATACTTTAATAATAAGACAAAAACCTCTTGTCTTCCTTAACAATGTAATGTATTAATAAGACAAAAAGCGTTCACTTTACACGTGCTTCTTTGTTGGTTAACAAATGCTTAACCAATGCAACGTTTGAGACAAAACAATACATGCCTCTCTGTAGAGAAAGAAGAAGAGTCTTCTTCCTCTTCTTCCTACATTTCGGTGTTTTTCGTTTGTTTGTGTGTGTTTTTTTAAAATCTATGTTCATCATCAACGCAACAACAACAAAAAAAATCTGGGTGAGTATTCACCTAGCAGTGTTGCACGGTGGTGATGCCAAATTAGTGGTGTCACCAACCTATATCACTAGCGGCAAAACGCCGCTGGTTTTGTCATTGTCTACAGTAACCTTGGACCATAAACTCAAATGTTTATTGGTCACACCAAGGCTACAGTACATATATGAGAGGCTTTCATACAAGAAGAGTAAGGAACATATGCAGATGCAATAAACATACACAAACCCACAGGACAAATATCTCCTATCTAGTTCAGTAAATACAAGTCCAGTATACGTAGACAGACACAAATTATATGGAAAAACAAATTTTGTTTTTATTTTTTTTATTTTTTCGAGCATGGAACAAATAGTATATGGATCCAACAAAAAAAACCATAGATGCAAACTTAAGTGTGGTAGACAATTAGGGAGTTCAAAAACAATTTCTCACAAACCATATAGAAAACTTGTTAAACAAGAACAGTATGCATACATTTAACATTAAAAAAAATTTACTCTGGCTCTGATACCAATGTTAGATTATAAACATGATGAAACATAATCATATAGATCAATGTTAGATAGGATCACATTTATATGCATATAATAAACAAAGAATCACGTACTTGGATTTTGTTATAGTTCCACAGGTTAAAGAACTATTCATTACCAATTTACTGCAGAGCTTTTTTGTTTATACTCTTCTCTTTATTACATAAAAGAAGTTAAGCCACTTTAAAACATTCATGCCCAATGTATGTCTATCGTTTATTTTAAAATGGCCTCTATATAACTACCTTTGGTAGTTATTTCAAGAGTCTAAGTACTATTATACCCTTCATGGGTGTAATAATAACTTATAAGAACTTACCTATAAGATTTGATGCTAAGGTGCCATCCAATAGAAATGTCCAATTATGAATGTTCATTCTTTATGAGGAATAATCCAATTCATACTGGTTGTGTTAAATTCATCCAATTTCAAGGATTCACCCAATTTTTAATGATATGTTACTATCAAACTCAGTGTACTAGTAAGCTTAGAGCTCACCCATTATATTAATGTTTAAGGGATGTTAAACTTTAAGATGCATTAAAAAAAATCAATTTGTCTTTTAGTAAACTTACTTTTTTAAATTTTCTTTTATCATACATAGTCTTAATTGATTAAAGGCATTTAAAAATATTTCTTTTAAATCATCCAACATCCTTAAATTAGCAAGTTTCTTTTAAAAAAAGGTTATTAAATTCATTTTTGAATTTTATTATTATATTTTATTTTCATTTTTTAGTTTATAGTGTTTTTTGAAAAATTACGTTTTCATTTCATGATTTTTTTTCTAACAAGCACATGCACAAGCACATACTAACATTTTTTTTAGAGTTTTAGTTGTAGTAATAGTAAATCTGTCATTATATAAAACTTAAATGGATTTATATTATGTGAAACACCTAGTATGAGATGATAAAACATGATGAAATCTTAGTCTAGAAATAGCGTATACTAAATGAGCTACAATATGAACGACAAGATTTGAATTGATCATTTTATTTTTGAAAGCAAAGAATAATATATTTTATATAATGATAGATGAGAACTTGTGTAAGTTTGATTGTCCAGTTCTTTTTATGTTCTCATGTTTATTTTCTTATTTAAATTTTAGTCTATTTTAGGCACAATCGTTTAGTCATATTGTTTAAAGAAAAATGATTACACTAATCATAAATCCAAGAAGAAAAGTTAAAAGACTAGATAAGTGAAATTTTTTTCTCATAATGGCAAAGACCAAACTTATAGAGTCACCTCAACTAGAAATGTTTTAAATGGATGAATTAAAAGGAGAAATTATCCTAAATGGTTAAAGAGTCATGACTTAATAGGATAACCAAAGAAAAATATCTAGCTAATTAAGGGATGCAACCTAGTAGATTAGGAGCATAAGTTCTCTTTATTACAACCCATCTATTTGATATGTATTTCGAGTTTACAGAGCCTCTTAGATTGGCATCTCAATTCCCAACAATGTTAGAGCCAGAATTTCTATCATCATAAACTTAATTCAATTCTCACTTGCATGAACTTATCATTTTCATTCCATATCCGCTTACTAGTTTGTTACATAGGTATGCTACGAGCTACCAATGTCTGCATATCCCATACCAACTATCTCCACATATCATATTCCATAAATTGGGGTATCATACCTTACCTATTCCATATAAATCCCTATACTTCATGACTATAGAGTAACAATTGTGAATAAACCTAATTTGTATGACCCTTTGATGATTAAAGTGATAAAGAGTGCTGGAACCCCACCCTGGTGAGTCACGTATTCGACGTCCTACGTGACATCTAGATGCGCATCCCACGAGGGATGAATTCCCCACCACGTCAAACCATAAACACAAACCCATTTCAATTACTTCCGAACAGATCTCGAAAGATTCACCCTAATTTTCCTCCTGAAAAATTGATCTTCTTAGGGCCCAAAATTAAATCTGATTCTTAAGCTAAAATGAAAGTTTCATGTCTCTATATTAATAAGAACCAAAAATCACCTCAATCGGATCTCTCTAGATCAAGAAATCACCAAAGTACGGAAGCATGTTCAAAATTTCTATCCAATTGTCTCATTTTGATTTAATCCATAAATTTTAACTTAAACTTGAAGTCTCTAAATTTTGCATGAAATGGTAGAAAATTTTCTTAGAAAACCAATGCTTCGAAAATCAATTAAATCAAAGGTCAAACAACAAAATTACAAGCAAAAAGAGTGAGAGGAGGTTGAATTTGAAAAAATAGGAAAAATCATAAATTAAAATAAATTCAAAAACTTGCAAACAGCGTCGCCTCGCGCGCGAGCGCTCTCGGGGGTGAGGCCCTCGCAGGGCTAGGCGCTCGCCCTCGCGAGGGCGCCTGCGAGATCCGAAAATATTTTTTTATAAACAAATCAATACACTTGAAATTTTGAAAATTCATAACTCTTCAAACCGAATTCCAAAATTCGAAAATTTGGTATCAATAAAAAGTTAAAAGGAAGCACTACAACTTCCATGAAAGATTCAAAAACTAATTTGGCCTTTAAGGGAGTCAAAAGCTACTTCAAAGTGACTGCCCAAATTAAAATTATCCTACACAATGACAAAAATTCAAAAAATCATATCTTTCAACTCAATGGCTCAAAAATGTCACATTTTACATCAATGAAAAGATAAAAAGACGATTTACAAATTTCATGAAGGATGCAATAATCAATTTAGTCTCTAAAGGAGGTAAAAACTCTTTCAAAGCTACTGCCTATAAAAAGACAATTCAAACAATAACTGAATTTTTCCAAACCTCATAACTTCTTACTACTAAACCCAAAAATGGCATATTATACATCAATGGAAAGAATAAAAGACAATCTACATCTTTAATGAAGGATGCAAAAATCAATGTAGGCTTTAAGGAAGTGAAAACCCTTCCAAATGTACTACCTAGACAAATACCCTTTCCAACAGTAATAGCATTCTTTCAAACCTTATAACTTCTTAATCCTAGGTCCAAAAGCGACATACTATGCACCAATGGAAAGCTCTAAACATGAACTACAACCTTCAAGAAGACCCTCCAATCCAATTCAAACTTTAAGAGGGTCAAAAATTCTGTCAAAGTTTCTGCCCATAATGTAAATTTTGACAGCATCTCCCTTAAATTTTCACTAGCCAAATTCTTCAACCTTCAACCAATTTTCCAGCACCTGCACAACCACTTCTATATCCACATTCTTCAATCTCCCAAATCCAAACACCTTACACAAAAC
>JANIJH010000003.1:40230108-40248577 GCA_024520975.1 Erythroxylum areolatum
TTGTGACTTGAGTAGCCAGTTTGAAGCGCTTCCACGTAGAGCTTTGCTCCGTGATTTCTGATTCTGCACGTAGAGCTATGCTCTGTGATTCTGTTCTGACTAAGCCATATAGGCCAGTATTTGTATAAGTATATGATAGGCACTCGGCCACAACAATAAGAACAAATATGAGTCTCATGCATATAGCATTATAAGATCGATATCCATTGAATGAATATCTGTGAAATATATGATATGTGTTTATGATCCGGTGAACTCATCAATGATAGTTCACTCATTGAGTTTGCAAAACTTACTCAAATTTTGCAAATATTTTCAGGATCAGAAGAATACTTTGTTAGGCCAACGGGAGTATACTTATAGCATTTAAGTGAAAGATTGAAGTTGGAATCGGTTCGCATCTGCGTTGCATTTCTTTATTTTTGTATTGAATTGTGTTTATTATAAATTTTTTTGTATCAAAAATGTATTCAGAAATTTTTGCACAATGTGTATACAAATGTATTTTTGTTGTAATGTAAAGACATTATGATCAAAGTGTTTTGTTTTTGTAATGGGCCCCAATTGGCTATTGAAATCTTATTGATTGTATTGTGTGGATTGAAAATTGGAGATTAAAACGGGCTCAAATTGATTATTGATTTTCCTCAAAAGTGTGCATTGTTTAAAAAAAGAGAGACCTTGTATTGAGTTTTGATTGTTTGAGTGTTCTAGCACGCCACTCTCGCGGGGCACAAACTCGGATATCACCCATCGATGTCGGGTTCTGGTCTTGCGGAAGTGGGGTGTTACACCATATTTATGAAAATTATGTATTGATCACTTATACAATAAGCCTTTGATTTGGATAATAGTATACCATTTCTTTAATCTGCAAAAGGACTAGTTTTAAGGGCATTTATTCAAGGAAGATGAATAACTAGGCATCATCTCAAGCCTTCAAGTTATTGTTGGTAAAGTAAGTTCATTGTTTGACTTATACTATTCTACATGTACTTTAAGGATGAACTACATTTTGGTGACGCTAGGAATATTTCCCTCGATCAAGACTATAAGCCAAAATGATACAAAATGGCCTTCAATTATAATAATCTTGACAAGTTTGGCATTTAGTACACTTCTTAGTCTTATCTCACTATATCGTATTGGTGTTGGTACTGAATTTGGTTTTGGTATAATATGGTATCGAAACTGGTTAATATCAGGTATGATTTTGGATAATTTTTTAAAATTATAAAATAGTTCATGAATTTTTTAAAATTTCAAAATGATCCATCAATATATTATATTGTAAAATTTTTAATTTTATATAAACCATTTCTCTAAAATTATGCATTATAATTTATTTCATAATAATTTCAGATGATCTCAACCAATAATGCATTTTAGAATGATAAAATCATCTTAAATCTCAATGAATTATTTATTCTAAAATAATAAAATTATCACAAATTTCAGTCAATAATTTATTTCATAATGGTAAACATCA
This sequence comes from Erythroxylum areolatum, assembly GCA_024520975.1. NCBI lineage: Eukaryota > Viridiplantae > Streptophyta > Magnoliopsida > Malpighiales > Erythroxylaceae > Erythroxylum > Erythroxylum areolatum. The sequence continues at coordinate 40,231,598 of JANIJH010000003.1, forward strand.
TTTAAAATTTAAAATCTAAATTGTAATTTAAAACTTAATTTTGATTCTCTAACTAAGGACTACTGATTTAACTAAATTAAATACTAAAATTATAATATAAGACTAATAAATTACTAAATTTATAATTTAAGAGTAAGAGACAAAGTCAAAGACTAAATTAATGTTTTAATTCTCCTTCTATCTAATTCTTTGATCAATCAAATATTAATGACTTAAATTCTTAAATCAAGCCACGCAATTAATCAAAGCCATACACACACATTTAATCCAAGCCACGAGCTTAATTTGGTTAATCCAAATTATACACCTACACATGTCCAGAATTCAAATACAAAACAAAAATGACCCGAAGTTATGTTTGGTATGGTGATTAGTAAGGGAATAAAATGACATGTATATTATTATATCGTTTAGGATAATGATTTATAATAAAATGAAATAAAATAAGTTAAAAGGGAGGTTTCATATTACATCTTATTTTATTCTAAACAATAAAAATGAGTCAATTCTGATTTGAAAGGTTTACGATGAAATATAAAATAATAAATATATACTATCTAATATATCCTCAATAATTTTTTATAAAATTAATTATATTTTCAATTCTAATAACAACTAGCAAGATAATACATCTTATTATTCAATCAAGAATAAAATAGTCATTTATCATTATTAATACTCGTATATTACGTTTCGTTTCAATATTATGTTATAAGTTTTTTCATCCTTTTCAAAAAATAACTTTTTAATATTATATTCATTTATATTCTATTCTATTATAATTTTTTCAATTCCATTAAAATCTTTACCTCAAACGAAAAATAGGATGACACTATGATGTAAGAGGAGCTTTTCGTTTCGTATACAAATGAGTAAATGACAAAGTTGAGAGTTGGTCTGGCCGCCTGGGTCATTGGCTCATTGCCTGTAGGAGTGAAGGTGAGGATTGTTGTTGGTGGCACAGCATAGCAGATTTAGTGGAGGCTGATTTGGGTTATAATAGCAATGTTGGGAGACCGACGGCAAGTAGCAGATCTAGTGGAGATCCGACTTGAGGTGTGCTTGCATGTGTCTGGCGCGGCAGCGATGAGGGTGGCGACTGGACACCGACTAGATGGCGAGTTGGAGCGCCAATGAGAGACTTGGGACTTGGGACTTGGGAGGCATCCGAAGGGGCAAGAGGAGGGAGGAGTTAGGTAAGTGAAGGTTAACCCTTTTTCTTATTTTCAATTTAATCCTAAAGTTTTGAAAAATTACAGATTTTTAACGGTATTCAACAATATTTCTAATAACGGCACTACCATTTGATATGGTTGACATGGGCTGTACCATAAGCCAATACGGTATTAGGAATAGGAGTAACGTAAGAAAGTAATCATAGGTTGAATAGAAAAGAAATAAGGAAACAATAATTTTAAGAACAGGTGAATACGAATACGTACTATTTTTCAACCTTTAAGGTACTTTTCTCGCAATAATGCTATCATTTCGAGAAATAGATCAGCCACTGGTTGATGCAACTAAAAATGACATATCGAGGCTGTTTGACAGCACTGAAAGTATGATGATGGAGACTTTATACTTTGAGGAGAAACTGGTAAATGCGTATAAATTCCAAGTTCCTGTTTCAGTTACATTTTTTGACTTAAGAATTAGCTCTAAACATTTCATTTTATTCTAGTATAGATGACAAAAAGAGTCTGGCCTAGCCATGTCTTAACTAAGCACATCAATCATAAATTGATCAAGGTACAGGCTGAGTTTGGACCTTAGGGAGTTGCCCGAAAGGCTTCACTTCTTTAACCGAAATAACCGCACTTTTTTATGGCACGACCCATTTCTATATCTTTTTTCAAATCCTAAAACTCAACTCTATCCATGTCATTTTAATTTTTCAAGGTGCTAAGGATTAGCTTTAGGAATTTTATCTTATTTTCAAGTACTAAGACTCAATTCTAAGCATTCCATTTTAATTTATAAGCTCTAGGAATCAGCTTTAGGCATTAAATTTTAATTTCCAAACCTTGATATTAAACTCTAGGCATGTTATTTTTATTCTAAACTGTAAGACTCAATTTTAAGCCTTTTCTTTATTTTAAATCCTAAAACTCAACCCTACGTTTTTGCATTTTAATTCCTAAGACTGATCTCTTAACATATTAATTTCATTTAAAACCCTAAAATATAGCTCTAGGAATTTTCTCCACTTTAAAACTAAAAACCCAGCTCAAGACATGTCTTTCTAATTCTAAACCCCAAGACTCAACTCCAATTTTTTTTTTTCTAATTTCAAGCCCTAAGACTCAGTCCTAGGCATTTTTTTGGCACCTAATAGGGATGCATTGGATGTTTACAAATTTCAGCAATTTTTCTAACTAATGAACTTAATTTAACAACAATATATATATATAAGAATAAAGGGATTGCTTAATATAAATTAATCAAATAATTGAATAATAATTTAAAAAGAATAAGAAAGAGGAAATACAAATTGATTTATAATGGTTCCATAAAGAACTCTTCTCTACATTCAATCTCAATGCTCTTTTTAAAATTATATTATAATTCTTATTTCAAGATAAAGAATAACGTTTGTACGATTTTTCTTGTAAAAGATGAAACCTTTTACAATTTTTTTTTCATGGTAAAGAGAAACTTTACTCCTATTTGAAACACACATAAGTACAATAATATAATGCTTTAACAAAATTTTACTACTCAAAATATCTCACTTTATCACTTGATAATTCCAAAGGGGCTCACTAATATAAATATGAGAAAATAATGCTCAAATAACTGAAAAGCATTTTGAAATATCTTAACGCATGCATAAGACACAATTCAATATCAAGAATAAAAAAGTTTTTAATTTCAGGAGATATTCAATAACAAATAAAAGAAATATCCACATATAACTTCAACATAGCATAAAATTACTCAATATATAAATGTACTATATGAAAAAAAATTACCTCAAATACAAAAGTCACTCCCTTTGAACATCATCATTCCCCCTAAATTTAGCTCCAATCTTTCTCCCCTTTTTTTTGAATCATTAAAAAGAAGTCCAATCTCCAAAAATGTATAATATGAAGTGTCATGTGTAAAGCTAATTTAGTTAAAAGATAAAAATAAAATTGTCAAGAATGGTAAGTTTGTTCAAAAAAGAGGAGTGTTAAATATTTAAGAAGTCAAAATAATTATTAAAAAAGCATCCCTAATTGTTTCTAAAAATGATCAATTTTGGTATTTTTGCCTAAGTTGAAAGATTCAAGTAAAGCAACAATGGTTTGATAAATTACACGTTGAAATTGTAATAAATATAAGCATAAATACAATATCTGACAATCAAGGTCATAAAATAATGTATAAGTTTAAAAACTCCAAAATTTCAAAAATAATTAAAAATTCTCAAAAACCAAAATTGAACAAACTCAAAGATGCATCAATGTAAGTGATAAGGAGACAACATTGACTCCTTTTACAATTTAACTATGGAAGCATCAATTTAAAGAGATAACTTTGACTTATGAAAACTTTTTAAAATCCATAAATTTAAAACCACCCAAGAATGACAATTTTTTAATTTGATTGAATCCAATGAGATTTTTATGAAATGGGTGATGATGCTTTTCAAAGAAAGGAGTGAATTATTTAAGATTTTGGAAGATATAAACAATCAAGATGAAAAATAGGAGAAGAGAGGAGGAAAAGTGCTTTAATCATGAAGACTAGTTGACCACATGGCTTCACTAGTTGATCAGTGTGTGTAATCAACCAAACCTATCAGCCAACTAAAGTAAAAACTCCCTAAAATAAAACTTTTTAAAGAAAAAATCTACATTGTTCGACCACTAAAGTATTTTGGTTAACAAAAAAGGGTAGCTGTTTGATTATTATATACAGCCAAACTTAGACCAAACTTAGTGGAAATAAATAATTTCTTAGGTGAAGTGAAATTGTTCGAACATAAAAGAATATTAGTCGACCAATATGTCTAAGTGGTCACCCAGATTAGTGAGTTAACAACTAGCAAACTCACTGAAAAGTAGGAAAGGAATGTATTTTAAGGACACTGGTCAAATACACTAGGATATTGGTTGACTTGTTGACTAGGAAACTTGAAGAACAACCTTTAGACTTAAATAAAACATTAACACACTTAATAATTCATGGTAATAACAATTAAGAACAATCATAAATAATAAAAGAGACTTTAGTCACAAAGAATAATGGATTAGTTTAGTGAAATTATATCCTAATTAGTCTAGTGTATCAACAAATTTTGACTCAATATCCTTATTTGGGCATATTCTTTAAGTTTAGTTCTATAATATACCAAAAATGATGTTCAATTTATCATTTGTAGTGTAAACTTAAACATTCCTCACTAAGGGTTTAAACTCAAATTAAACCAAATGCAAGATGTCACATATTTTTAAAATATAAACTAATAAATACCTCTTATTGCACATTATCTACGATATGATTTGAATGAACATTCTTCTTGAATTTTCATTCCACTATAAGCATCTCATCCTTTTTATAATCCTAACTTGGTTTAATAATTGGTTCTTTTAAAGAGTGTTTGATTGCTCTCTTTAAGGACTAATTTTCCCATATTCTACATAAAGATTTTTAGGACATTTTTGAACGTAAGAAGGTGAGATTCTTCAAGATTAAAAAAATTGAAAATAATAATACCATCTCTACTACACACCATTTGCTCTTTAAGAAATCTACAAAACAAGTCAATCAATGTGTTTTAATACCCAAATAAGCTTGGTTCTTTGTTTAGATTCCATTCCAATTTATACTTTAAAGGGTTTGCTTAGTGTCTTTTAATTAATAAAACAAAATATATCAAAATGTCCATATTTATCATAAAATAACATACTGTGTTGTATGACTGATGATGCGTACATTACTTGGTATTCTATATGTGTATGCATAATGAGGAATATTCTTTTGGACATTAAAGGTGTTGAATGTTTTCCTAGGGTAGTGAAATTTCCTACAAAGATAATATGTATGATACCTAATATGAATGAAGGCATGATGTATACATCTTTAAGTCCTAAAAGGGTGTGAGTCAATTTGCATGTTATCATAGGATTTATGCCTATTTTTCTTTAATAGTATTAAACCTTATGCCTAGATTTTAGGCCATGTACTAAAGCATGATGCTTTTTAGGAATTAATCTTAGTGGAGTTGGTATATGCGTGCATATTCTTAGATATAGATGCTCCATACTCATTTATCATATTTGGCGATAGTTCTTTACATCAAAAATATTTTCCTTTTACAAATTTGTTTCTAGAATTAGCTTCAATTCCATGGTTATATCATATTCCATTATTATCATTAGAATTATTTTGAGATCCTACCATGTTTTCTAGTTTTTCACTCTTTTTGATAAACTTGGATAATAAATCCTTTATAACATTGATCTCCTTTCTTAATATCTCATTTTTATGTTTTTATGTGTCTAATGCATGATTTCCATTAATGATCATTCTATGCAATTCACTTTTTATCATTTTATTCTCATTTATACATGCATCCAACTATTTTTGAACTTCCTTAAGTTTGGAAGATAATTTCTTCCTTTTTTCTACTCATGATTTCTAAACTTTTTGCTAATTCATTATAATTCAAATTACTAGTGTTATCACAAGAGTTAGAGTTGGATGTTGCCGCATCACTATCCATAGCATTAAAGTACATATGAACTATCACTATCCATAGCATTAAAGTACATATGAACTATCTCTTCTTTTAAATGTTCGTTTTTTAGTTCGCTTATGTCATCCCAAGTTGGGACTTTAAGTACTTTCTTCTTGTTTCTCTTCTTCTTTTTATAGTTTATTTCATACTTCTCTTTATTTTTGTAAAGGACATTGTGATTTCATGTTGTTGAGTTTTCTATATTAAAAGTAAACAATTTTATAGGATTTATGTTTTAAATCACTTTTACCTCCCTTAAAATCCTTTCTTTCAAAGAATTTTTTCTTCAAGAACTTCTTGAAATTTCTAGTGATTAAATCAATGTCTTCTTTATTGCTTTTATTAGTTGATGTCTCTTGCTCTTTGCTTGATTCTTCATTTGAGACTTTGAATGCTTAAATTAGAAAGAATAATTTAAGCATTTAAATCCTAACTTATATACTAACTCCCTTCTTCTTTAACAAAGTCATCACCTTCCTCAAAATCACAATATCCATTTATTTGCTTCCAATCTTTAATATTTTGAACCCATCTCTTAACTCATCATCCTACCATCGTTTCTTTTTTTTTTTTCACCATTTTAGTTTGCATATCATTGTTTTGTAGTATTTTAAGCATTTGCCATTAACCTTTTTAGTTTTTTGTTTTCTTCACACATGGAGCATTATGTAAGAGTTAGACTTATATTGAAAATAGATACTCATTTAATACCTTTAATTTAGTGAAAATGAGACAGTAACATGAATTTAATTACCATATCTTTGTTGTAGCTTCCAAATGTATAAAGATCTCACATCTTTATAAAATTAATAATTCATTTATATTATATTGTATTATTGAATGACTTGTGGATATGTCATATTAAATTAAATTAAATTAAAAATGAGCATAATTAATATAGTTCTTTTAAAATATTTTTAAATTAATTATATATTTTAGTGAACAATTATTGAAATTATAAAAATAATATCCAATTTAACTTTAAATTATAAAGATACTATAAAATAATCTTAATGATCTTGTAACAGATGTATTACTTATAAATAATATATTCCTTATTAATTGCATAAATATGATTATCTTGTGCATTTCAGTTACAATTAGGTTATGTGATATATTTGTTTAAGCATATTATTTATTATTTTGAAAGAAGAAAAGTTTTTGTTACATTATACTAAATTTCTAATACAATATGAAAAGAAGATTTTTTTAATAAAATTTTTGAACATGGTTATGGAGATTCAAATTTCAAAATATCCTCCATTTGGAGTAGTTTTAGAAAATTTTAAATCTCTAAATAAAATCACCTTAATTCTAGTGGTTAAACCAATAGAGTTTTTTTTTTTTGGTGTGTCATGAGTTATCATTATGTAAATGAATGACTTTTAAAAAGAGAATATAACTTCTTTAAATTGTTGAGATGTCGTGGCCTAAATTTTATTAGTAGATTTGACAATTTTCTAAGTCAAAAGATGAAAGAAAGATAGTGTTCCACTAAACCTATATATTCTACCTGAACAAATTTTGTGTATAAATTGTATAAGAGATTGAAAAGATGATAAAGAGAAAATAAAATTCTTTTGAACTTAATTTTTTAATTAATGATAACATTTTTTTAAAAAATAAAAATTGAATAAATGAAAGAAGAGTTAAAGTACATAGGCGTAAGATAAGAAAGAGTCCTTAACGAACAAATCAGCAAAAGAAACTACTACAACATAGAATAGATGAAATTAAAGAGTTCTGTAGTGACATTATGCTTCGTTCAATCAGAGATCCTCTTTGCGAAATATTAGCACTGCATACCAATGACAAAAACCAATAACATCTGCAGAAGACCCTCCTTTGAGAATCAACTTGAACAAGCTTTTAGATACGTAAAATTGTGTAAATATTAGAGCTGCATGATACATGGAGATTCTTTGAAAAAACGATCTCACGAATATCAAATATTATCAAAGAGATCAAGCTTTCTTTTGTCTAAGATTTGAGCTGGAATTGTAGGAGATTTCGTTCTCTCCAAAGCGAGTAAATACAAACTCTCAATACAATAGTAAGAATAAGTCTTCTAGATGCTGGTTAAGAAGAGAGACAATTTGTAATAGCAACCACATCCGATCCTAGATCTGTCTAAGAACATAAGGTAGTGATATATGCCCATATTGTTTTGTTGAAGGGGCAATCGAAGAAAAGGTGCAAGCATGATTCAATATGTAGAGAACACATGGAATAGGATTGATCCATTTGCACATATAGAATACGGTCCGCTGTGGAAAGCTTCTTCTGAATGGCTAACTAGAAGATGAAGGAAATCCTTGGTGTTAAATGGCAGCTCCAAACAGTGGCAGCCTAAGGAACAGTGGTTCTATGATTACGCAAGTTATCACTAATTAGTCTACTAGTCAGTTGGTTTATAGAAACACCTTTCCAGAAGAAGGCGTCGGGTTCTTGAGGAGTAGGGGGATAGTTGGGATGAAGGTGGCATAGACTTCCAGGAAGGTTTCAAGAGTTCCCAATAATGAAAGCCATCATCCGTGTTTTTAATGGGAACAATGGGGAAGTTCGAGAAAGATTCACCTGGTGAATTAAGGGGCCTCTACTAGACCAATTATTGTACCAAAGGAATACTAGCCATCCATTTTTAATAACACAGGAAGTCTCCTGTTGAATATCATCCCTTAGCTTCAGTAACTGATTGAGAAAGAAAGAATGTGAAGCTTTCGAATGGATAGCCCATATGCTTTTCCCTTTAAGGAAGTAAACATGGAGCCATTTTATCCACAAAGTTTTCTTATCTTCCAAAATCCACCAAAATCTCTTAAGAATCAAAGAATGGTTAGACGTTTTAATAGATAGAATGTTCAAACCTCCTTCTTGCTTTGGATAGTAAATGTTGGCCCACTTCACCTTTGCTGTGCTAGGGTTGCCATTTAAATGGCTCCATAAAAAAGTGCGAAGGATCCTTTCAATCTCTTTGATAATGCTTTGCGATAGGAAGATGTGGGAACTCCAATACACATGCAAAGAATTAAGGATTGATTTAATAAGCTGAAGCTTACCCGCGTAGGAAAGTGACTTATTCATCTAAGATTTAACTCTTTTCTGTATCCTTTCTGAGAGGGGGCGGCAATCTGCATAGTTAAGCCTCTTGGTCGTCACAGGGAGACCAAGGTAGAGTAGAGGGGGATTTTGCATCTTCACGCCCATTGCCTTTGTAATGGTGGATTCCAAAGTAGTAACTCCTTGGGACAAAATGAAGTGGCTCTTAAACAAGTTTATCTGTAGCCCAAAAACAAGTTGAAAACGTGGAGAGCATGCATAAAAGTTTCTACAGATTCCAAATCAACCCTATAAAATAAAAGAAGGTCATCTGCGAAGCATAGGATAGTGAGGCATAGTTGCTTGCATTTTGTATGGTACTTAAAATTAGGGTTGAAAATAGTCTCTGATCTTATAAAAGCATTGAAGATTTCCATAGCCATGATAAATAAGTAAGGAAAAATGGGGTCGCCCTGTCTAATTCCTCTCGCTACTTTGAAATAATAGGTAGGGGATCCATTAATCAAAACGGAAAAGGAAGTTGAGATAATGCATGCCATGACCCAATTGATAAATTGATATGGAAATCCAAAGGCTGCCAACATAGATCGCAAGAAATGCCAGTTGATACTATCAAAAGCCTTGTAGAAATCAATTTTCATGGTATAATTTGGAGGGTTGTGAGAAGTAGAGTAGCCTTTCAAAAGCTCTTGTACAATAAGAATATTGTTGCCGATGTATCTACCCAACAAGAAGGCACTTTGGTTATCACTAATCAAAGGATTCAAGGCTTTCTTCAATCTATCAGTGCATGAAATGGGACGGTAATCAGCAAAGGTGGAAGGATTTGTCCCTTTCGGAATCAGACATAAGAATGTAGGGTTAATCTCTTTAAGAAGTATCCCATTCCTAAAGAATTCATATATGGCTTCCTTGACAAAACCACCAATAATACTCCAAGATTGTTGATAGAAGTAGCCATTAAACTCATCTGGCCTAAGAGCTTTCTTACCATTCATTCTAAAGACACATTGCTCAATTTCGCTATCTTACACCGGCTTAGTTAAGAGCTCTAAATTAGATGTAGAAACTTGTCTAAGATTGAGATGTTGAAAATCCTGAAAAGAAATAGTAGTGCTTGCGTCAGTGCCAAGTAAGGAGTTGAAGAATCTGAATGCTTCTTCCTTAATATCTGTCGGATTGTGAAGAACATTACCATTGTGAGAAGTAATAGAATAAATCTTGTTGCGGTTCTGTCTAGATAAAATCAAATGGAAGAAGAATTGTGAACAGTTGTCTCCTATTTGAACTTCATCTTGTACTACTTAAATTTGATTTGATTTGATTTATTATTTAAATTTAATATTTTTTCTAGCTCATAATCTTTGTTTATAATATAGTTTTATAGAATTTTTTATGCGTATTTTGTTTGAATTCTAATTTATTCTTATAATAGAGGATATATTAAACATATTCTTAACGTCTAAAGAAAGATTGCAGAAATTTTTCTTCAATACAATAAGTAACTTCTTAATATCACTAGATTCGAGCTTGTTGATACAAGTCAGCTTTGAATTTACTTGTTTATAAGAACAGCCCGTATATAGGCATATCATAGAATTTAATCGGGTGGTTCACATTCTTGGTAACACCCTACATAGGAGAATGAGGAGTGGACCCCGCTGTACTCAGACATCAGGCATAAAGTTGTGAAAGACAAGACAACCGCCTTAGGACTTTGATGTTGGCTATGGCCCACCAAAATCTTCCATCTTTACTTACCCAATTCTAAGCCTGTTCTTCCAATTTCAGTCATAAGAATAAGCAAAAGACTTCCCATAATATTAATGGATCGCCTTCTCCCCACTTTCCACGAAGGGATGTAACAGTGGCGTCACTTGCACCAAGACCTTCGGCAGCCAACAAACCCAGAGTAACATTGTTGAATTAATTGACACATCCAATTTCTTCGTATTTGCATAGCAGAAGTCTTGAAAACTAATATGTAAAATAATATAACTATTTATAATTAATATTTAAATCTCTCTTGAAAACTAAAATATGCTATAATTCCTGTAAACAACTCTTCCTAAACTTCAATAGTGAGCCACGTAAATTAATAGGAACAAATAATCACTCCAACACATAAAAATTTTTGGTGAAATATGTACTATTTTTGACTTAAATGAGGGAGAGCGTTTATTCAAAATAAATATAGCACATCTCTGTCATAACATATGTATATATTTTAAAAGAAAGGATAAAAGGTCCCATAAGCCCGTAGCTTACAAATATCCATATATAAAATGGATAAAAGGTCCCATAGGCTTGTAACATACAAATATCCAAAGGACCAAATCTAATAAGCAATCACGTAATATTATTGTATATGATTGTCCTAGTCACTAAGAAGTCGTATATTCCATTTCCGACATAAAACTGCTTGTTACCTAATTTACTCTTTTAAGGATCCCAGAGGGAATCATTGTGCGTACTATAGTTCCACTCATTCTCTTCGCTATCACCGGAGAAAATCATTGCCTCGTCATCCAATATCGACGTCCCCGCTGCCATTTGCATCCACATCTTTGGTGAATCCAATGGTGATTCGTTAATAGCCTGAATTTGGCTTGCGGATAGCCGAACTGTTACTGGAGGACTACCAGTAGAGTTGCCTAAGCCGCGGCCTTCAGACACACCAGTCGCCGGAGGGTAAAGGCGCATGGCAGCCTCATGAGCCGCCATGCGAATGTCTTCGGCATTTGAGCTCACAGGCTTTGGGAGTCTGTCGACAGATTCCGGGAAGTTGAGTCGTGCTTCGCTGCCTCTAAAATGCAACGCTGCAACGTCGTAAGCTGTGGCGGCCATTTCTGGAGTCTCGAAGCTCCCTAACCAAATTCTGGTTTTTTTCCCAGGTTCACGTATCTCTGACACCCATTTTCCCCATTTTCTCTTCCTCACTCCTCTGTAGGTTGAAGACAAACCTCCACTGCTACTGCTAGTTCTCGTTTCCATAGATATACCAAACTAAGCACTAAAGGCTGATATTCTCATAGGTTTTTTTGATCACATAATTATAGCGTTGTAGGTAAGAGCTAGTGTTATCCAGTTATACATATATATAGATGTACTGGGAGGAAATTTAAGTTGGTGAAGTGAGCTTCGACGTAGTTGCCTTGCCCCAACAAAGATATACGTCTTGGTGTGTGCATCTCTGACCATTTTGTCATTAATTAAAAATCTGGGAGTTTTTAAGGAATTTTATGGTAATCGTATGAGATGATGGAAAGTGTTATCTGAATCCTAAATATTCAACGGGAGAGGTCGTGGGGGAATATTTATTCTAATTCATGTTTAATAAGAGACTAAAAAGGGTAATGAAACAGACACTATATTGCTCCTGTTGCATAACGCGGTTTGAGAGCTCTAGGTGGAGGACATTATTAGGACCCCACAGATCCGCATGTACATCTACTTCCGTGAAGGATATTTTTCTGTTTATTATATCGTGTAGTGTGTTTATGAGATCGGTCGAGATATAAAGTTAGCGGCTACTTTGGGTTTGATTGGCTTTCCATCCATCCATCATCACCTCCTGTGGAGTAACAAGAGGATTGTAAGATGCAAAGCTATGACTTAAAGAGAAATTAATGAAGGAACAAGTGTTGTTATTGAACTATTGGAGTTTCGTAAAATGATAACCCAATTTTGTATTTAATGGACTTGTGGTAATTTTATTTCAACATTTAATTTTTAGAGACTGAAAAGAAAAACTAACCTCATTTTTATTATGTAATAATGAGTAATTAGAATCATAACATTTAATAAAATAATGAAAAAATTATAGATGATTTGAAGAAGCCTTACAAAGAACTTTAGGATAATCAAATACATACATGTCCATATCATTGACGTGTGATAATAGTTGAAATCCGATGGGCTGGTGAGGCCATCCAACGGCAAAAACCTGATCCGAGTAGCTAACAAATAGCAAGCAAGGGTATTGAAAAGGCTAGCGGCAGTATCATTTTGTTTCCAATTGATGAACTTTTCTTTATTGTCAACATCAGTGTATATAGATATATATATAGACACTGAGATTTTTGGTCTTTTCTTTTTCTTTTTCTTTTCCTTTAAATAGTTATTAACTCGTAATTTTAAAAAGAACAAGTCCCAAAATTTACAGAGATATTCACACGGGAAAGTTTTTGATCGTCATGAAGTTTTCACTTGGACCTTTGATAGGCAAGGGAGTGTTATTTTTTATATATATTGTTCCACATGTCTCTCTCTGAGTCTGTCGTATACCTGAACCTCGGTATAAAAGATCTCAAGGGCTGTCCTATACAGTACAAAAAAGGGTCTCGTCACCGAACGGTTGGTGAGCGTTTATAATCTATGCAGCATTTTTTTTTTAAAACTTTTGAATGGCACGGACTAAAGTGGAAACGTCTCATTCAAGAATTGAATGGTTCATGTACTCTTACTCCCCCTCAGTTTTGTTGTGGAAGTGTACACATTTTATATTACACTTGCCACTAATGCCAAGACAAGTCAGCTAGGAATTAGACACGTGTAGCTTGTATAACTCTGCGAAAACAATGAAAAGGATGTAATCGATGGTCCTATGAAATTGAAAACAGCTGGATCATTCTCAGCATCCACAATCTCAGATTTTAAGTAACTCAATATTATTAATTAAGCCTTAAAATCAATAAGAAACCTTTTAATCGAAGTCAGCAATCGTTCTTCAATCACAATACATTGATTACAACTTTCTCTTTCGGTTTCTTTGTATTTTCTTCTTTAAGGTCATGCTATTTTAAATTTTTAATAGAATACAATTATAAGTTGAATCGTCGGCTTTGGGCAAGGAGGATTGAGCAGGAAACTCATTGGCTGCAATACCGTGACATTGTTTTGTAGATTTTTGCTCATTTCTGTGCTATGCCTTCCGCTCCGGTTGACTAGACCTTACCTAATCCCATTTTTCTTGAATTTTCTTTTAGATATTTAAGAAGCCATTCAGTCCTCTTTTTGTTTTTACGTTGCAGTTTTATTTCATTTTTTCCTTTTAAATAAAATACAATTCTATTTAATTATTAATGTCAATTTACTTACTTTTTTAACACCGATAATAATTATATATTAGATAAATCTTAAACATAGGAATACCCTAACTAGAGGGTTGCGAGGATAACAAAAGACCAATGACAATATTATAGAGCAGATCTCTACAAGAGTTCTAAGATACGAAAAGAAAATTGACAACTAAGACTCCATGTATGCTAACCAAGACACAAATCCTTTTTCCTCAACAGACGTAAACTCTCAAAGCTTGCCTCTTAGGGATCTCTTCCTTGTATAACTCAAAACTCAAATAGGATCATAGGTTCGACACTTTCTTATGCACATGGTCCTTATAGAAAGGCAAGTGCAAAACATACTTGTATTTCGATGTGACAAAAGTAAACCTACTGAAGACTCAAGCTTTTCAGAGAGAGAGATATTTAGAGATAAGCCATAGGGAACACACAATTGTTATTGATAGTAATTTCTCAGATACAATCAAGCTTTCTTACTTCCATCTAATCAAGCAAGCTTGGTTACAATAGAAGAATCCCTTGCTTATATAGGCAAAGGATATTACAAAAGACAAAAATGACTAGATAAGATTAAAGTCACATCATACTTAACAAATAAGAACAAAATCACATAACCTGTTCTAGATAAGAACAACGCCACATCAACTATAGATAAGAACGATGTCATATTGTACAGTAAATGGATAAGAACAATATCATATCATAGAAGCACCTAAACAAAAAGACAAACAATATTAAATAAAGGGACCTATAATAGTATGTGGAATCCTAATCATCATCCCTATTGTGTAGGTTCTTGCCATGATTGGATGGAAAGTTTCTCCACTTGTATTTCTAGTATCATTGCGTAATTTTAAAAAAAATTATTGAGCTCTTCATCAATAACATAAATATCATCATAGGATCGTGGACATCTTGGAAGGAGAAGGATGGAATTTGAGATGGTCCTATAGTGTCTAGGCTAAAAGCTGAAGATGGTTCAGCAACGTCAAAGTCCAAATCTATTGGGCTATTTAGGATCTCAAAAGTCTGGCATTTTGGGTTCACTAGGAATAAATTCTCTTAGATAGGGTATAATAGAGGTAGAGACAGCTGGGGGTGTATATTTAGGAAAATGGTTTATGTCCTTTAGAAAATCCCGAAAGTTTTTAAGGACTTTTGCCTTGTACCTTGGCCAATAGAGTGAGGTGTGCTGGAAGAAAACCTGATTCTCATAGTAGATTGCTCCAGTATGGTATGATCAATGGAGAATAAAGAAGTATTGGGCAGATTGCTTTTCTACTGGAGCCTCTCATAACCTATACTATTCAATAACTTATGAGAATTATTGCGACCTCCATTGCACCAATGGTTGATACCATTTAAGGAAAGTCCATAAGAGAGAAACTCTCATTGTCTCTATCACACAGATGTTGATAGACTTGTAAGGGAGGAAGTGTTATAGTACATGCATAAAGAGTAGAGAGTGCTCATAGTACCATAGCACATTTCTCATAGTGGACCATTGATAAAGAATACATTGAGGTATGGTGCTTGGAAATTGAACAAGGTAGCTTTGTTTGGTTGAGAAATAGGTGGAAATAATAATACAAGCTTAATCGAGCAAGAGAGGCTATCTCATTGACAGTAGTATGTGTGCTTGCAATAGGAGGGAAGAACTTCTTTGTCCATGCAGTGATAGGTAGGTCAGCCATTGAGAGAAGGAGAGGAATATTTCTAGAAGAGGTGAGAAGGCTGATATGCTTTTAGGGTCGAGAGAGGAAATTAGCTAAGATGTTCTAGTGACCTTTGATGTGGTGGATTATGAATTTATAATGAAAGAACCAGCCTTCCCAATAAAGCAATTGACTTTCTAGTAGTAGTTTTTTGTTTGGATCTAATATCTTTAGAAAGGACATATTGTTCATTTATACTGTAAAGAGATAAGTGCTGAGGTGAAATTTGAACTTTTCTATACCGCTTTTAATTGCCAGAATCTCCTTGTAGATTGTGTGATAAGGTCTTTCTGATTGTTTAAATTTTCAGCTAGCATATTAACAGTAGAAGCTTTTCGCGTTGATTTCTTCTATTAAAATTGTTCCCTAGAAATCTTCACTGGCATCAGTTTGTAAGATTCGTTTTCTTTTGTCAGGAATTTTGAGTAGAGGTGGATCCTAACTGATTTTCTTTAAATATTAGACCACCTTTGTCTAATCTGGACCCTATGGTTGTGGCTTTTTCTTTAATAGTTTTGATAGCTGGCTGACATGTTTTGATATGTGAGGGATGAAATCCCTAATATAATTGATGATTCCTAGAAATTGTGGGATCTACTTAATAATGAGATTCGCATATAAGAAGTTTAGTAGTTCACCAATTATGTATAGGCTAGGCTGGTAAAAACCATCATGGAATTTCATACCCAAGAAGTCAATATGAGTTGAACAAATTTGGCTTTTACAGGCTAAGAGCATGATCCCATGTTTCTTTGTGAGATCTAAAAATTGCAACAGTAGGGTTTGACGCTTTTGCTAAGTCTGAGAGTAAAACAGAATGTCATCAATGTAAACTAAAGCATTGGATAAGATACTGTCATATATTTTGGTCATGACTCTTTGAAACAATGATTGCGTGACTTTTAACCCGAATCACATGACTGTCCATTGGTACTGGGTATTAGGAATGTAGAATGTTGTCTTATACCAATCCTTTGGTTTAATACCCAATTGCCAAAATTTAACTTTAAGTCAAAGTTTGAAAATAGTTTGGCTTTGTTTAGAAATAACACTTGCGTATTGATCTTGGATAGATGGAACTTGTCATTTTGTAGAAAATGATTTAGAGACTTGTAATCAATAACTAACCTCTTTTTTCCTCTAGTCTTTTTTGCTCTTTTTTCCACATAAAATTCTTGGCTTGCCCAATCTGATTTGGATGGCTCGATCAATCCTTGTTTTAGAAGTATAGCACATTCTTCTTGTGCCATCTTTAAGTCATTTAGATTCATTCTTGGATGTGTGGGTTTTGTCAGATTGATGTAACATCCCACCCCCAACAGGAGGGTAAAATAGTCATTTGGCAAAGGTCGAGAGTGATTAGGATTATAATGTTATGCATACTGGTATTGGT
>JANIJH010000003.1:40250608-40283734 GCA_024520975.1 Erythroxylum areolatum
AGTCCAAGCCTTCATTTAATTTCTAACTTCTAATCCCAATCATACTTGCTAATTCCAAGACTCAATAAAATATATATCTATATAAACACATAATTAAAACAATTAAAGCAAGAATAGCAAATAAATCAATAATAATCAATTAAATAAACGAAAAAATTTTCGGGGCCCAACAATTTAAATGATGTTCATAAACCATTTAAAAATAATATTAGAATACAAAAAGTTAATCCATTAATTTAATTTTAAATATTAAAATAATTTAAAAGTTACAATTTTATAAATTTTTTGTTTTCTAACCACTAACTGCATATGACCCTTACCTCACAGTTTTCTTATTGTCTTACATTTTTATGACTTGTATTTCCTTGATTAGTAGTTATATTTGACAGCACTCCTAGTTAAGGTGTACTATTAACTTTTCATGATATTTATTTATTTTTCTTTAAAATGAACCATTATTTGATGGATTTTTTAATATATAATCAGTTGGGGCAATTATTCATTTGAATTCAATCCTGTGGGTGACTATCACTCACTTGGCATTATATGTTAAATTATGACAAATATTTAACAAAAATTTATTTTCAAAATTTTTAATATCATAATGAAATTTTATGTTATTTTAAATAATAATAATAATAATAATAATAACAATAACAATAACAATAATAATAATAATAATAATAATAATAATAATAATAATAATAATAATAATAATAATAATAATAATAATAATAATAATACTAACAATAACAACAACAACAATAATAATAATAATAATATATAGATGAATGAAATCGTGTAAAAAGTTTTGTCTTTTCTTTTGTCTCCTGCACATCCAATATTAAATTCGTTACTCGATTATAAAAACGGACACAATCAGGTAACTAATGGACCATATCTGATGGAGAATTTAAGCTAAATGTGAATGGAACTGGTTTGGTGATCGTGGGAGATGTGTGGACAATTTTGAGTTTTATCTAGTAAATAAAGAACTAGGTGTTTGAAAGATGTTTTCCAGGTTATGGGCTGGGAATTTGGTTTTGATGAATGAAACAAGTTTGTAGAATTGTTTGTGAACTACAAATTCATCTAAAGGTTCGACTCAATTAGGAAAATGGTTGAAAAGTTATAGAAAGTTTTTTGGGAACATGTCTAACTGGCTAATAGAATGAAGATGGTCGAGAAAATTGGCATTTTTGGTTAGGCTGGAATTCGAGCTAGGTAAAATGATTAACAGGTGAATTGTAGGTCTGGATGTTTAGAATAAACTTGTTTTTGAAAGTTTTTCAATTTGGAGAACAGGTGAAAAGATAAACGAGATTTCGTGACTGGAATTCGGACTGGACGATATAATGAGAACTATTGAGAAAGTGAGTGTTTTTGATCAGGATGGGATTTGGACTGGGTAAAATTGTTAACTGGATATTTGTAAGTCAGGATGTGAAGAACAAACTTGGTTGTGGAAGTTTTTCAATTCGACAAGCAGATGAAACAATAAACTGAAAATCATGATTGTAACTCGGATAGAATTTGGAAATAGCTTAACACAAGAACAAATTGAATGTTTTTGGCAAACAAACACCCAATGATTATTTTTGGAAAACAATCAATCAAACCATACAGAACTTGATCTACCAATTGAGAGAAAATCTCATAAAAAAATCATTCACTTTTCTAGTTGTCTTCTAAATGGAGACAAACTAGCTTAAAAAAGGAAAATGCTGAGAATGAGGATAGTCATATGTTGACTTCTCTTATTCCTTATAACAGCTGAATTTAACACATTAAATAACAGCTAATTAAGTATTTGAAACCACATAATTAAATTCACAAACTCAAAACTAAAATGACAATAGTAAAACAACTAAAATGACAATAGTAAAATAGGAAAATAACAAAGTAAATAGGTGAAAATAAGTAGTAAAGTTTGCATAACCGGACCAAAATCAGTAAATTTAAACCAAATCAGTAATTCTTGACCAAAGATAAAATGAGATCTCTTTGACCGACCTTCTCATCCTTCTTGGGTGGCATTTTGGGCTTCTAATTCTGCATCAAAGTGCTCCATATGAATCCAAGCCTTATAGTCCCCAAATGGCTTCAATAAGGCCTAAAATGTAAGAAAACTAGTCATCCCAATTTCTTCTTCAATTGCTTGATCAACAGTAGCTTATTTTTCTTCACCGAGGCCCATAGCTTCAATATCTTGAATGGATAACTTGGATGCTCCTCCATCATCCTCTCCCTCTTGAGAACTGATCTCACTTGTTGGACTTGGAATTGTCATGGTGTCTTCCATATAAAACTTCAAATCACTAATATTGAAAGAATTGGATATGTTGTAGTGACTAGGCAGCTCTATTTTGTAGGAATTTGATCTTCTTCAGCACTTTGAATGGACCATCTGCCCTATCACTAGCCTTGAACTTCCTAGCCTTAGAAAACCGTTCTTTCCTTAAATAAACCCACACCAGATCTCCTTCCTTGAACTCCACGGGCTTCTTCTTCTTGACTTTCTTTTCAAGCGTCATTATACTTCCTTATGTTCTCCTTAACCTACTTATGAATGTTGACAATTTTCTAGGCCCTTTTCTCAGCTTGTAGGCTTTTGAAAGGCCCATCTTGCACAAATGGACTAAAGGTTGATTGGAGTCAATGGACTGGCCTCTTAAATAACCTCAAATGGTGAGAATTTAGTTGAATTAGACCTGGAACAATTATAAGCAAACTCGGCTTGTGGCAACATGGCATCCCAATTCTTTGTTTTTCCTCTTAAAAAACTTCTCAAAATTCCCTCAAGTGACCTATTTACTACCTTGGTTAGGCCATCATTTTGTGGGTGAAAGGCTATGCTAAGTTCATGTTTTGTCCCTAATCTAGCCCATAACACTCTCCAAAAATGACCTATAAACTTCACGTCTCTATCACTCATAATACTCCTTGGAAGGCCATGCAATTTGACAACATTATGAAAATAAAGATCCATCACATGTTGAGCATCATTAGATTTAGAACATGGTATGAAATGGGCCATTTTAGAAAATCTGTCCATAACTACCATTATGCTATCAAATCCCTTCTTTGTTCTAGGCAATCCTAAGACAAAATCCATACTCACATCTTCCTAAGGGTTATTTGGTACAGGTAGGGATGTGTAAGTGCCGTGGGCTTGGGATGTTATTTTAGACCTATTACAAGTGTTACAACCACTCACAAGCTTAGCTACCTCTCTAAACTTCCCTGGCTAAAAGAAGTTAGAATGGGCTAATTCAAAGGTTTTATACCTCCCAAGATGGCCAGCAAGTCCACCCCCATGGACTTCTGTCAATATAGCTTCCCTCAACGAACAATTTGGAACACAACAAGAACCAGTTTTGAACAAGTAATATTATAAAGAACAAAATCCCTAAATGCACTATTGTTTTCTCTAGTCCTAGCAAATATTTCTCCAAAATCTTTATCACTCTCATGCAAACCCCTAATATCATCAAATCCTATAACATATGCATGCATTGAGCTCAGTAAGACAAATTTCCTAGACAAAGAATCAACAACAACATTTTTGGTCCCTTTTTTTATACTTTATGACAAAGTCAAAGGAATGAAAATATTCTATCCAAATAGCATGTTTATGACTAAGATTAGATTGACTTTGGACATATTTTAGAGCATCTGATCAGTGAAAGAATGAAAGGATTGGCCATTAAATAAGACCAGAAATGTCTAACAGCCCTAACAATAGCATAAAACTCTTTGTCATATGTTGAATACTTTTTCCTAGCTTCATTGAGTTTTTCACTAAAGAATGCTATTGGTCTACCCTCTTAGCTTATAATAGCCCCTATTCCTACCCTACTTGCATCACACTTAAGTTCAAATGGTGTATTAAAATTTGCTAAAGGTAAAACAGGTGCTTTTGTCATTAGATTTGTCAAGGTGTTAAAAGCAATTGTAGCTTGATTAGTCCACTTAAATTCACCTTTCTTCATACATTTAGTGATATGAGTAGTGATTGAACTAAAATTCTTAATAAATCTCCTATAAAATGAGCAAAAACTATGGAAACTTCTAACTTGAAAAAGGCTTGTTGGGATTGGCCATTCAACTATTGCTTAGACCTTTGAGGCATCCATACTAACTCTTTCATGGCTAATGACAAATTTTAGGAATGTCAGAGATTAATCACAAAAATGAAAATTTCAACATTACCATACAAAGACATTGATCTAAAACCTCAAAAACCATTCTCAAATGTATGACACATTCTTCTAAAGATTTGGAAAAAATCAGAATGTCATCAAAATAGACTTCAACAAATTTGTGAAGGAAAGGTTTAAGTGCCTCATTCATCAAACTCATGAAAGTTGATAGTGAATTTTGAAAGTCCCATTGGCATGACTAACCACTCATACAATTCTTGTCTTGTTTTGAAAGCTGTTTTCCACTCATCTCCTTCTCTCATTTGGACTTGATGAAATCCATTGGCAAAATTGAGTCTAGCAAAGATGGTTGCTCCATAAAGATAATCAAGTATGTAATCAAGTCTAGGAATTGGATGCCTACACTTGACTGTAATTTTATTCACTGCTATTGAATCAATCACCATTCTCCACTTCCCATTTTTCTTCAGAACCACAAAAGCAGGCATAATATATGGACTAGTTAATGGCCGAATGAAATTCCTCTCCAACAGCTCCTCTATAATCTTTTGCAACTCCTCTCCTTCTTTAGGACTCATCCTACAGGACTGTTTGTGTGGAATAATAGCACCTGGTGCAAAGTTGATTTCATGTTGAATGCTTCTCATAGGAGGCATCCTCTTTGGAAGTTCTTTTAGAAAAACTCTAGGAAACTCTTCAATCAAACTTTGCACCACATCATCAATTATTGACTCCGGCTTCACATCATCTTCAACATATAAAGGCACAAATGATGGCAATTCATCCATAATAACCTTCTTTTCTTCTATACTCATTAAGGAAACTTTATGATTTGTCCTTCCTTTTACCTACGATTTCATTGGCGTATGTAGAAATTTTCTGCCGTCATACTTCAAGGAATATGTATTAGCTCTTCCTTGATGGCTAACATCCCTATCATACAACCATGGTCTTCCTTATAGTAAATGACAAGTTGACATTGCAATAACATGACACCACACTTCATCTTCATACTTTCCAATGGAAAAAGGCACAAGACATCTTTTTGAAACTTTGATCTCATGCTTCTTGTCAACCCAAGTGAGCCTGTAAGGGCTTAGAATAGGCTCGATTTTCAAGTTGAGCTTGTCCACCATTGTAGTTGAAACCACATTCTCATAAGCACTACTATCAATCACAATAATTCACTTCTTTCCCGATGTATCACATTTTGTGTGGAAAAGATATTTTCTCTTCCAATCTTCACCTCCATTTTCACTGATAAGAAGCCTAAGCAAGACTAATATTTTAGCATCTACTTCTTCTCCACTGGCAACAATTGTTTCATTACTTCCATGTTCATCTTCATTCACTTCATCACTAAAATGAACAGATTCTTCAAGGTCATTATTAATTTCCTCCACTTCTTTTAAAGTCATAACTTTCCTATTTGGACACTCCCTGATTGAAAATGTCCATAGCCTTGAAATTTAAAACATATAAGCTTGGTTTTAGGACTTTGTGAATTGCTAGGCATGTATGGAACTTTTGGAGTGTAAGGTGAATGTAAATTACTTTACTTTGGTGGTGGAATTGGTGTTCTTTGTGGTGAGTTTTGAGGTAGTTAAAATTTTGGCTTAAAGTTGGATTGAAAAGGGCTGGCTTTTTTGTTGAAAGTTGGGCTAGGTTTGGCTAATGGTTTCTTGGCCTTTTGATGTTTAAGGCTGGTCTCACATCTAAGAGAAAGCTTCTTTAATTTAGCAAAAATGTCAAAAGGATAAAGATTTACCATATCTTGCAAATCGATGTCAAGACCTTTGATAAACCTTGTGATGATCACTTCCTCAGTTTCCTCCAAGCCACACTTTAAAATATACTACTCAAATTCCATAATGTACTCCTCTACTAACCTGCCCTCTTGAGTCAAACCAAACCTTTTTTCTCAATTATCAATTTGAGGCTTCCCTTCTCTAACCCTCCTATTATGCAAATTATCCCACCATAGGGCATCATACCTTTTGAACTTCATAGCCTCAATCTTCACTTTCTTATCCTCAGCTACATCTTTCAAATAAAAAATTCATTCAACTGTATACAACCACTCTTGAAAAACATCAGCATCAAATTTCCCAACAAATTTAGGCACATCAACCTTAAAATTAAACATATAATCTCTGTCATTCCAAGGTTGAACAACATTTCTAACAATAGTCTTATGACCTGTATCATGAGGGCCTCTCCTTCTCCCTCTTGTACTAGCTCCTCCTAAATGCAAAGCATCATGACCAAAAGAGTTAAATTGAGTTACCTCATCATTGAATTCATCTTCCACGGACTAGTTGGTTTGGGAATTATTTCCAGGGGCTTCATAGTTGCCTATACAGCAAAAGCAGTGTTTCTAGCCTTCATAGCCTCAAACTTCAGGTGTGTAACTTCAAACTTCTCCATTTGAAGGCTTATTTGATGGATTTTTGCAAATAGTTTCTCCAAATTTTTTTGTGTTGGTGGTCCTGACATGCTGGGTGTCAAATAACCTGGCTCTGATAATAAAATGATGGAGATTTTAAGCTAAACGTGAATGGAACTAGTCTGGTGGTCATGGGAGATGTGTGGAAAATTTTGAGTTTTATCCGATGAATTGAGAACTAGGTGTTTGAAAGACATTTTTTGGGTTATGGGCTGGGAGTTTGGTTTGGATGAATGAAGCAGGTTTGTAGAACTTACTGTGAACTACAAATTTGTCTAAAGGTTCGACTCAATTAGGTAAATGGTTGAAAAGTTATGGAAAGTTTTCTAGGAACATATTTGACTGGGCGATAGAATGAAGATGGTCAAGAAAATTAGCATTTTTGGTCAGGCTGGCAATGTCTTAGATAGATAACTTTAATGGTCCTCCATCAATATCTCACCATATAAAACACACTTTCGGTCATAAATTGTTGACATTTTAGTAATAATCGAAGTTCCAAAAGTTATATTAGATTGGTCTAACACAATAGAGAAAAAAGGGGAACAAATTACTATATTGGTTTTATGTGGAATAGTTTGGCTATAAATCAAAAGTTAAACAACAAAACGCTAAAATTCTATTTGTTTGATCCAAATTTGTATAGAGATTTCATAAGATGGTTTAAATTACAATAAAATACCAACTTTGGCATATATATGTTACCTAAATAAATAGATCTTTAAGTGAAGAAAAAAGTAATTCTTGCTCTTTAAGAAAGAAACACATATTATAGTAGTGGAACCATAAAGTGAGCATCAATTGGGGAAGTCTTGTTTTGCCCTACATCCATACATTAATAACTAATTAAAACGTAATTGATTACTAATGTACTTGCATAAGTTAACAGTGGTTAGTAACAAAACAAGTAGGGGAAATTGTAAAAATATTTAAGAATAATAATTGATAACCAATTAATTAATTTAATTGTGTGCTTACTTAGATTCAAGGGGAACAATTCAATTAATGTGATGATGTCCCCACTAATTCTAATAATATAAGACTAGACTATATAAAGGACAAACGACAACTTTATATTCCATTTATCAATGACACAAAAATCCAATAAATCAGACAAATTATTAGATTTGCTAATTTAATGTGACACAGGAAGAAAAGAGATAACAAGAATAGATAATAATGAATGAAAGAAAATAAGAACACAGATTTCAAACAAAGTTTGATTAATTGGTGTATATAGGTTATTGAGAGTTAAACATGATTATTTTAGGCATATTAAACTACATTAGCATATGTTATCTTATTGGGATTTGGTTGTGTGTAAGTTTTAATCATTAACCCTTGATAATTTGCAAGCGTACGGTTCGTTAACATAGTATCAAAGATGTCGATCGTACGAGTATCCTAAAATCTAAGGCTAGAAACAAATAACAGAAATTTAAGATGAAAAGAAACTAATACGAGAATTTAATTCAATCTATCAAATTAAGAATCAAATATAAAATATTAATTATTAAGCAATTTGCAACCCTCCTAAGAATCAACCAAAGGAAATGACCAATTGAGAGAAAGGGAATTTTACCTATACTTAATGCTAACATAATTGATTATGAATTATTGGATTGTTGGTTCTAGACTATCCAAGGGTTGATTACTCTCTCTCGAGTTATAAACATTAACCCTAAATTATAAACTCTAATCAGTTTATGGAGATTGCAATCTCTCAATTCACAACCTATCCAAAACCCTAATTAGTTTTGAAGTTCTCTAATAAACTATCGAAAACCTATACAAGATCTCTATCTGAGCAAATTATCGATCTGATTTAATTCTGGTCTCTATTAAATCATCTAACTCTTATTAATCCAATTTAATTGTTTTCAATTTGATTCACCCTCTCAGTTTATTATCAAATTATGCAATAGTAGAATCAAACCACAATAATATCCAATAAACACATAAAGAATCAAATTCTCATGAATTCAAGAATAAAAATTTGAAGGTGAATTTAGAATATCCTCGACATTCTAGATCATGTCATCAACTGTTCAATCCAATTCTATACAATAATAAAACTTAAAAGAACAAGAAATACATTCCAAAATGGATGACGGGAGACAACGATGTCGGGAAACCTTCTGATTCGGGAAATAGTTTGAGTTAGCTTCTTCTTCTTTTTTCTCTTCCTCTATCTCTCGAAGATCTCTCTCTACTGTTTCACAAGGTGGCTGATGCAAAAAGCTCCTTTCTCTACCTCTTTTTATTCTTTTTATATCCCCTTATATTTTAGGTAACCCTAGGTTTTTTCAGGGTTTGAAAGGTCTAAAAAAATCTCAAAATTTGACATTCGTGAGTGTCTACGCGTTTGCCCAACATAGGCCACGATCCTAGCTCACATTTGAGAATGATTCTAAATCTAGAGGTTCTATCACGATCAAGGCCTAACATGGTATGATCATGGGCTATTGTTTTGACTCGAATGTCTCCAAAACTCCTTCATTCTTCGATGTTAACCCTAAAATACTAGCAAACACATTAAGGTATCTAAAAAACATAATGTTTAAGCTCAGAGACTTATAGTAACCTATAATACACTTAAAACATAAATAATTAACAAAATAAAACAAATTGAACCTAAACATATGCTAAATAATTGAATTAACGGCTAAACATATATCAAATTATGCCCTAAAATAGGATGCAATTTACACTTATCAACATCACCACACTTAAACGTTTGCTTGTCCTCAAGAAAACAAAAAAACAAACAACACAAAATTACAAAGCGCACAGTGCAATAATGAGACAATGACTTCAACTTCATGAAACAAGTTTAATTCTAAACACAGTCATTCATGTTATTCCAAATCATAACATGCTAAATCTATGTTTAGGAGCTGCAGAATAAATATACATATTAATCAAAACCTAAATGTCAAGTTATTCACCCTTTTCAATTGTACACACAAATTAATAATTATTTGGTCATTCAAAGTCTATAACTACTCCTAAGTACGTTTTCATGAAAAGTTAAGCTGCTTACAAGTTCAGTAGGTTTTATTAAAAACCATTTTTTATTATTTTTTTGTGGACATGAACTTAATCTTTTACACGGAGGCAAACATTGGTGATGAGTGTCAATCTGGTTGCTCCACTAAGTCATGTTTTTTTTTAAGTTGCTTGGTTGGAACGTCATTATAGCCTTTTAATATGAAGGCACATATTTGTGATGCGTGTTGATTCGGTTACTCAGCCATATTACGTTCTCAGCTGGCTACTAGCTCTATTCATAACCCGAAGGCTAGTAGAATATTTATTTATTTAAAATTTACAAACATATATTATTATTATTATTATTATTATTATTATTATTTAATGCCGACCTTGTTGCTTTAGCTACTCATTTTTATGGAAAAAAGTAGCAAAGCTACTTAGTTAAAAGACCTAAAATTATGAATGAATGTGACAACTTGTAGGATGATAAACTAGCACTAAATCTTAATTAACTTGCATATTTAGCTAAAGAACCCAGATCATTAATTTCGTGAGCTAACGACTCTTCACAACCTAATAGATTATGTTCAAAATTAAATCAATTTCATTCCATCTAAGTCATCAACATATTCACAAAATTCACAATATGCAACCTAAAAAACTATAATACAATATGCAAACTTCACACTCAAAGTAAAACACACAACCCTCCCCGCACTTGAATAACACATTGTCCTCAATAAGTGAAGGAGACAAACAAACACATTTGGAAAGGAAAAACATAAAATAAAATAAAATAAAACAAAAATAAAGACTAAATTTAAAAGAAAAGGGTTAGAAACAAAGCCTTACGGTGATAGAGGCGATGATGGTGAGGGATTAAGAAAAATTTCGTTAGACACCTGAGATTGTTGTCTTATCTAGGAATTGTTAAAGAGAGCGACAGAATTAGTGATCCCATATCAATTTAAATTACTAAAGTTTTATTTAAAATTAAAAACAACTTTAAATAAACCTAACAATTTAAATCGAACTACTGAACATGCTAATTTATGGTCATTAGCTTGACCTTACATCCATAGAGGCATCTTAATTATTCAAACAGAAGGAAATCACTTCCCTATCCTTGGGAATCGCTCCTCTTAGATATAGTTTGCAACGATGGTCGTTGACCTTAAAAGTTTCCTTGGTAACATTTTCTAGTTTGAGGGATCCATGATTGAAAACTTGAATGACCGTAAAAGGTCCACTCCATCGAGATTTTAACTTCCCTGAAAACAGCTTCAACCTTAGAGAACTATGTCTCCTACTTTAAATTCCTTTTGTTTAATATGAGAACCGTGCCATTTCTTTACCTTTTCCTTATAGAGTTTGGCATTTTTGTACAAGTTATAACGAAACTTTTTAAGTTCATCTAGTTGCAAAAGTCACTTTTCTCCTGCTTGCTTTCAATCAAAATATAACGCTTTTATCACTAAGTACACCCGATGTTCTAGTTTGAATAACAAATGACAAGCTTTTCTGTATACAAGCCTAAAAGGAGTTGTTCCGATAGGTGTTTTGAAAGTAGTCTTATAAGCCCATAAGGCATCATCTAACTTTATTACCTAATCCTTTTTGGAGTTGTTCACCATCTTTTCCAAAATTTGTTTCAGCTCTCGGTTGACAGCTTCCACTTGGCCACTAGTCTACAAATGGTAAGGTGTAGCAACATGGTGGTGCACTTCATATCTTTTTAAGGGGGCATCAAAAGATATGTTGCAGAAATGTGTACCTCCATCACTTATTATCGTACGTGCACTATAAACCGATCAAATAACTGTTTGATAAACTTTTGCACTGCCTTTCCATCATTGGATGGAGATGTCACTGCTTTAGCCCAATGCGAGACATAATCCACCCCTACTAAAATGTACATGTTTCCCATTGAAAATGAGAAAGGGCTTATAAAGTCGATGCCCCGTGCATCGAAGACTTCCACTTCTAAAATGTTGGATAAAAACATCTCATTTCTTTTGGAGATGTTACCTATTCTCTAGCATCGATCACATTGTGCCATAAAAATTTAAGCCTCCTTAAACAATTATGGCCAATAAAATCCACTCTTGAGTATTTGAGTTGTTGTTTTGTTAGCTCCATAATGTCCAGCATATTGACCTTCATGGCATTGTTTTAAGATTTCCAACATTTCCTCCTCCAGAATATATCGTTGCATTAACCCATCAGTGCATATTCTATATAAAATTGGCTCATCCCATAGATATCGGTTACAATCATGTAGGAATCTCTTTCTTTGATAGGAAGATAAATCATAAGGAAGTTTACCACTGGCAATATATTTCATGATATCGGCAAACCATGGTGTAGCTAAACTTTCGAGTAGCATTAGGGTTTCATCAGGGAAATTTTCCTTAATATCTTTGCTTGGCTTGCATTCCATTCCTTCTAGTCTGGATAAGTGCTCTGTAACCTCATTTTTTGCTCCCTTTTTATCTCTCACTTCTATATCAGATTTTTGTAAAAGTAACAGCCATCAAATGAGCCTTGATTTTGCATCTTTTTTGATGAAAAGGTATTTTAACGCCACTTGATTGGAGAATACGATTATCTTTGATCATAAAAGGTATAATCAGAATTTATCACATGCGTACACTACTATGAGTAATTCCTTTTATGTGGTGGTGTAATTAAACTGAGGTCCTGTAAGGGTCTTACTGGCATAGTAGATCACATGCAGTCTTTTGTCTTTCCTTTGGCCCAATACATAACCTGTAGCTTGGTCCTTGCATCGCATATAACCTTAAATGGAAGTGTCTAGCCCAGTGGTGATAGAATTAGTGCTGATGTTAATGCCTCCTTTAGTTTGTTGAAGGTAGATATACACTTGCCATCAAATAGAAAGGGAATATCCTTGACTAACAAGTTTGTCAAAGGTCTTACAATTTGTAAGAAATCTTTGATAAATCGACGGTAAAATCCTGCATGACCTAAGAATCCTTGCACACCTTTTATATTGTTTGGTGGTGGAAGTTTCTCTATAACTTTTGTTTTTGCTCTGTCAACTTCAAATCCTTGGTATGAGATTTTATGCCCAGAACTATCTCCTCTTACACCATAAAATGACATTTCTCCCAATTCAACACTAAGTGTGACTCTTCACATCTTTGAATAACTCTGTCCAAATTGGTTAAACACATTTCAAAAGAGTCTCCAAAAATTGAAAAATCATCCATGAACACCTCCATTATATCTTTGATCATATTGACAAAGATAGATATCATATATCTTTGAAATGTAACTGGGGCATTACATAGTCCAAAAGAAATTTGTTTGTACGTGAAGGTACCATAAGGGCAGGTGAATGTGGTCTTTTCTTGATCATCAGGGTAGATGAAGATCTGATTGTATCCCAAATATCCATCTTAGAAGCAAGAAAATGAATGACCAACCACCCTTTCTATCATCTGGTCTATGAATGGGAGAGGAAAATGATATTTCTTAGTCACTAAATTGAGTTTGCGATAATCTATGCACACTCTCCAATTTGTGATCATTCTTGTTGAAATTACTTCTCCACTGTCACTTTCTATTATTGTCATTCCACCTTTTTAGGTACACATTATTCTAGACTAATCCATTCACTATCGCAGATGGGATAAATTATCCCTGCCATTGATTGTACTCAAGCTTCTCATATTCTTTGTTTGTCTCTATTGCCATTGATTGTACTTCTATGATGCAACTCTCAACTTGTTTTTGCAAATTTTGATCCATAATTTCAACCTTTATGCACGTACTGCTTGCTATTGGGTTCTTTAAAGGCTTATTCATATTAAATTTGATATGATCTTCACCTATTCGAAGTGTTAATTTCCTTTTGTGAACGTCAATTATAGCTTTCCTTATATTCATAAATGGTCGACCAAGGATCAGTGGACAGTTCTTATCTTCTTCAAAATCGAGAACCACAAAATCTATATGAATAATAAACTTGTCCACTTCCATCAGAACGTCTTCTGCTATTCTAAACGGTCTTTTAATGGATTGATCAGCCAACTGAATTAACATCGCTGTTGGCTTGCTTCTTGAATATTGATAAAGGCATAAGATTAATACTTGCTCCTAAGTTGCACAAGTACTTTGTGAATTCAAATTTACCAACCACATAGGGTATTGTGAAACTACCTAGATCCTTCAATTTAGATGACATCTAGCTGGTGAATATAGAACTATAGGTGCCAGTTAGAGCTACCGTCTGATTATCTTCCCGAGTATGCTTCTTTGATAATATGTCCTTAAATTTTTTTGCATATTTAGTCATGTGTTCCAAAGCCTCTACAAATAAGAGATTTATCTATAACATCTTTAATTTCTCAACGAATTTTGGAAATTGTACATCCAGCTTCTTCTTTTGTAATCATTGAGGAAAAGGAATCTTGGGTTAATATAGTGGAGGAGCAACATAAGGAAGGTATTTGCTCATATTCACTTCTTTCTCCTTTTCTTGATCTTTCTAAACAGGAGGGAAGGGCTCCTCTATTGTCTTTGTGGGTGGTTCAAGTTCCTTCCCACTTCGAAGTGTAATAGCCTTTAGTTGCTCCCTCGGTTTTGTTATTCCCACATTTTGCGTAAGAAAAGCGTTTAACAATTGGTTTACTTTGACTCTAGATTGTGGATTGAAGAGACATGGTTCTTCGTTACTTGTTTAAATATTCCTTCCAAACTCTTTTGTGCATCATCTAGGGTCCTAAGCTTGTCTAAAATTTTTTCCTATTTGGATTCCATTGAACTTAGTTTATCTTGCTGGAAACCTGGTGGTCCTTGAGGTCTAAACTATCATCTAACATTGTTCATCCAAGAGAAGTTAAGGTGATTCTTCCACCCAGGGACATATATGTTGAGTAGGAATTGTTTCCCACTCCTTACCCATTCTGAGCTCCTATATAACTAACTTGCTCCGTATCATTATCCTTCATGAAGAAGCAGTCTATCGTATCATGGTCCATTTTTCCACAGAGTTCACATTTTAGTTGCACGGCTTTTACTAAAGTTGAGGATGAAACCTTCATGTTGTTGAGCTTTCGAGTTAATTTATCAATTTTCACTTGCATCTTCGTCATTTGATCAATAACTACCACTCCTTTTTATTCTCAAAAGGTAGTGGGTTGTCTACTCCACTCGTTCGTCCATAGGCAACTATTACTTGCCATCTCTTCTATCAGCTATTCTACTTCATCTGTCATCTTTCTCATCAATGATCCTCCTAAAGCTGTATCAATCATGCCTCTCATGTGTGGGGTTACTCCATTATATAATGTTTGCATCAAGAACTCCTTAGGTAAGTTATGGTGTGGGTATTTTCGTTACAAGTACTTATATTGTTCCCATGCTTTAGCAAACGATTCCTCATCACTTTGCTGGAAGTTTGTAATCTCTTTGATAATCTTCTTGGTCTTGGTAAGGGGAAAATATTTATCTAGAAAGGCATGAACTAGTTGATCCTAAGTGGTGACATTGGTTGGGATGAGGGAGTGGTACTAGGTTTTACTCTATCTCTTAGGGTAAAAAGGGAAAACCTAATTCTTACTGCATCCTTCTACATTTGATGGTACTAAAAGGTATCATAGATTTCAAGAAAATTTACTATATATGCATTGGGATCTTCATTCGTGAGTCCATAGAATTGCATGTTCTATTGAAGCATATTTAAGAGGGCTGGTTTAATTTTAAAAGAGGTTGTTTATATGGTGGCCTAGTTACTTCTTAGTTAGTTGCATTGAACCTTGGTCTCATGAAATCCATAAGGGTTCCTTTGTTAATGTCCTTGATTCACTTTGTGATCCAAGCCTTGCTAAAATTCCTCGGCCATTATTGCTTTTGTGATTTCTTCTTCTTCTTCGCATGGAGCTTTCTTAATTGATCGTTCTAATTGAGTGATATCTAGCTCTAAGGTTTCAGCTACACGACTCAAACTTCTCATAACTCTTGTGTTTATGTAAGAGCACAAATTTAGAAATAGAAAGAAAGAACGGAAACTAAAAACTAACTAAAACTCCTTAGACTAAAGAACTAAAATAATCGCCTCCCTAGCAATGACGCCAAAAACTTGATTGTGATTTGGTTTTGTGTAATTTTTAATTATTAACCCTCGATAATCCGTAAACGCACTGTTCGTTAACATAGTACCAAAGGTGTTGATCCCACGAGGAGGGAACTAATCTAATCTTAAAATCTAGGGCCAGAAACAAATATAGAAATTCAAGATACAACAAAACTAATAAGAAAATTTTATTCAACCAATCAAACTAAGAGTCAAACATGAAAATACTAATTATTAAGCAATTTGCAACACTCCCAAGAATTAACCAAAGGAAGTTACCAATTGAGAGAAATGGAATTTTACCTATCCTTAATGCTAACCTAACTGATTATAAATTATTGAATTTTTGGTTCTAGACTATCCCAGGGTTGATTACTCTATCTCAAGTTATAACTATTAACCCTAAATTAGATTATGGATATTGCAATCTCTCAATTCACAACCTATCCAGAAGCCTAAGTAGTTATGAAGTTCTTTAATAAACTATTAGAAACCTATACAAGATCTCTCTCCGTACAAGTTATCAATCTGATTTAATTATGGTCTATATTAAATCACCTAACTCTTTTTCGTCTAATTTAATCATTTTTATTCTATTCACCCTCTCAATTTATTATCAAATTATGCAATAGCATAATCAAACCACAATAATATCCAATAAACATTTAAAAAATTAGATTCTCATTAATTCAATAGTAAAATTTTAAAGGTGAGTTTAGAACATCCTCGACATTCTAGATCCTATCATCAACTGTTCAATCTAATTCTATACAATAATAAAACTGAGAAGAAAAGAAAATACAATCTAAAATGGATGACGAGAGGTAATGACGTTGGGAAACCTCCTAATCTAGGAAGTACTTTGAGTCAGCTTTTTCTCCTCTTCTCTCTGCTTTCTTCTCTTCCTCTATCTCTCGATGATCTCTCTCTAGGGTTTTTCAAGGTGGCTGATGGAAAAAGCTCTTTTCTCTACCTCTTTTTGTTATTTCTATATCCTCTTGCGTTTTGGGTAACTATAGGGTTTTTTTGGGGCTCGAAAGGTCTAAAACCTCAAAAATGATGTTCGTGAGTGTTTGCACAGCTACCTGACATAAGCAATGATCATAGCTCATATATGAGCCTTCTATCATGATTGTGGTAGCCAAATTTGGAGGTTCTGTCATGATCGTGGCCTAACATACCATAATAGTAGGCTATTGTTTTAGCCTGAATATCTTCGAAACTCCTTTATTCTTAGATGTTGACCCTCAAACACTAGCAAACACATAAAGGAACCTAAAAAATATAATATTTAAGCTCAAAGACTTGTACTAACTCATAAAACACTTAAAACATAAATAATTAACAAACTGACGTAATTCTAACCTAAACACATACTAAATGATTGAATTAACGGCTAAACATATATCAAATTATGCCCTAAAATATGATGCAATATACATTATCATTCTCTTAGGCATATCATTGACTTTGTCATTATTTTTAGGTATTAATCCAAGGAAAGTACAAAGTGAATGACAATAGGGTCGAGCCTTGCTCATTTTAAATCTTTCTAATATCTTATAAAAGTAATTGGATTAATATAATCACAACTTTTTAGAACTTTTATATCTTTGAAGCTCTATTCCTAACATTTTTGGTAACACCAAATCCTTCATCTTAATTTCCTTTCCTAAAAAGGACATTAATTTGTTCATATCATGCATATTCTTTGCAACAATCAATATATCATCCACACATTGTAGCAAAAAATAAAGGATCCATTATGAACTCTCTTAACGTATATATAACAATTATACTTGCTTCTTTTATAGCAAATTTTGTTAATGCAGAAGTCAAATTTTTTGTTTCATTTATGTGGAGGCTACTTCAATCCATAGAGTGACTTCTTCAATTTACATACTAGATGCTCCTTTGCAAGTAGAATAAACCTTTTATAATGTTATATGTCAATTTTATCCTCTAAGTAATCATAAAGAAAAATTTTCTTCACCTCTGTTTACTCCAAATACATATCCAAACTTACTACTAATACCATCAAAATCATGATGGAATTATAAAAAACCATTAGGAAAATATTTCATCATAATT
Source organism: Erythroxylum areolatum (assembly GCA_024520975.1). NCBI lineage: Eukaryota > Viridiplantae > Streptophyta > Magnoliopsida > Malpighiales > Erythroxylaceae > Erythroxylum > Erythroxylum areolatum. Next base: position 40,268,403 of record JANIJH010000003.1, read on the forward strand.
AATCCCCTTTTATTATGCATAAATTTTAGCTATTATTCAAGATTTGAAGCTTTCTCCTTTTCTAGCTGCTTCTAACTTTATCTTGTATATCCATTTGAACTTTACAGGCCTCTTCTCGTTGGGAAGCTGCACTAGCTTCTGTCTTGCTCTTACTTAAAGATTTAACCTCCTTTGTCATCCTATTCATCTATCCTTATCCTAACTATTCATAGCCTCTTAAAATTTAGTTAGATCCCTATTTCTTATAATGGGTGTGAAAGATAACAAATCTTCACAACTATATCTATTTGGTAGCCTAATGATACATCTTGCTCTAACTGTAACTATTACCACCTGCACATTCTTTATACTACCCTTTGCCAATATTGACATATCTTCTTTATATGTTTGTTTTAACATATAACGCTTATTGACAATTGTAGCCTTACTAACCTTTATCTTCTTCGAGGTTGGATCCCATAATTGTATCCGTTCACACCTTTAGGGTGGCCAATAAAGATACAGTTCTTCAACTTCGAATTAATCTTAGAACCCTCTTCACTACAAACATGCATAAAAGTAAGAGAACAAAAGGTTTCAAATCCAGATTAATCTACCTTAATTCATGTCCACACTTACTATGTAACCCTCCCATCCAGTTATATATATGATGAATTATTATGACATGCTGTTGGTCCCCGAATTTTTTTCTTGATGAATAAGCATGATTTAAATTAATTATGAGGTCTTTATGGAATTATTTTGTGGAGTTAATTATTATGTTAATGTTAGTAAGATTATATGACATAGGTTAATGGAATTAAAGGTTAAGGTAGTAAGATTGTATAAGGGTATTTTTGGTAGTTCACTTACGGATAAAAACCATAAGGTATATAAGGAAGGGTAAAATGGACATTGCACACTCATTAAGGATAGGATTGGAAGATGAAAATGTGATCTTGCATTTAAGAGAAGGAGAAAACGTGAATTGAGGGAGAAGAATGAAAATAGAAGAGAGAAAGAAGAGAGTGTCATGGAGAAGAGAGAAAAGAAGGAAGTTTGAGTTAGGTTTCAATTTTTCTTAGCCTTCAAGAGAGATTTTGAGGTGGTTCAAGAAGAGAAAAAGGAAAAGGAAGGTAAGAGATTCCATTAAATCCAAATGTCTCTTTATTTGGTGAAGAATCAAGGTGAGTCCATTTTGAATCTTTTGGATTTTTGGAAGGGTCAAGAAGCTTAGGAAATGCATGGGTTTAAGCTTTCTAGGATCAATTTTATGCATATGTTTCTTTGGGTCCTCAAATTAGAGTTCCTATTGAATTGGAAATTTTGTCAATGTTAAGGGAATCAAGAAAGGCAAGAGGAGCAAGAGGAGAGGCATCTTTGAGCAAGTATTAAGCAAGGAATTCAAGGTGGGTTACATTTTTTATAATTGAGTTAATAAGCCATTAATGTTTCTTTCAAATAAATGGAATTAAATGATTTCCAAGTACCTTATAAATGTGCATTTATTGTTCTTTAAATGCTTTGAGAATGTGCTACATTTATATGAATTTTGTGGATGAATTATGAACTGATATGGAAAAGATTTTTTTGAAAAGACTTTATGTTTATGAAATCAAGTTACAAAAAAGTGTCGTTTTAGGAAACATGTTTACAAGTTGTGAAATGCATGATTATGTGGGTTTGGTTTTGGTCCATTCTGTATGCCAAGTACACTTTGACTAAAGGCTTCTCCCACCTGCCTGCTAGTGGCATAGAACTCCTTCATGAACTCCCCTAAATTCACAGCTACATAAAACCATTATGTGGGATTGCGATAGTACGTTCTGTTCATAGCTACACCAAAAATATGTTAGTACATTCTATTTATAGACTTACCCAAACTATTCTGATGTGCTTATGTGCTTATAGTATGTTGACAAGATTGATGCATACATAATTTGTATTATTGTGAATTTGGTTGAGAATTCAAGAACTATGCATTTTATGAATTTAATATGAATTTTCTATAACACATGAACAATTTCAAGGTTTTGCTTATTATCCGTTATAAACTGTTACCCACGAGCTTTTAAGCTCACCCCCATTCCTTCCCATCTCTAGGTGAGGAGTAAGAGATCGAGTGATCGAGAGTCAAGGAATCACTTCGGATTTGCATGTTTTGTTTTGTTTTGGAGTAATTTATGTAAAACAAGGCTGTAGTCGCATTTTGAGCAATTATCATTCAATTATCTTTTGTATTTTTGGTTTTTGCAAAATGATATATTGTGGCTTGAAATGTCATTAAAGCTTTGTAAACTCTTATCTTATGATGTTAATAAAATATGATTGTGTTTTGCTCATGACTTTCCAAGTTGTACATTGCATTTTGAAGTCTTTCATAAGGGTAGAATATGTATTCCAACTTCAAGGGAAAAACTGTATTAATCTAGGTTGAATTGGACAAAGTTGTCTTCTTAGAAGTTGTAGATTATCTTTCTATCTTTCCATTTATATAAAGTATGAAATTTTTGGATATCGAAGTTGAGAGATATGATCCTTATAAGTTGGTGATGCCGCATAGGACATATATATAGGATAACTATAGTAATTGATGAGAGTTAGTTGTAGTGATGAATCACATGAATAGAGATTAGAGAGTTTAATAAAACAAAGTTGGTATTTGAATTGTTATAAAGTGATATTGCACTAAAAGAGTTAAATTTGGGAAGAGTATGAGTGAAAGTGATGTTAGAATGGATGTAGGAACCATTGGAAAGGCTTTGGAGGGGCTTAGGTTTCACCTATGTCTATTAGACGGACTTTAGGTCCACTAAACGGACCTTTTTGGGTCTAGAAATGTCCCCAAACTTGTTCATGTCTATTAAACAGACCTTTACGAGGCTGGAAAACACTCCAGACCCCGTGTATGTCCGTTAGGTGAAGGTATATGTCCGTTTAACTAACATAAACTGTACACTTTTGGAAATTTACGATTTTGACCTTTGAGATGACAAAATCCCTCTTTAAAGTCTTCACAAAAGTTGTAGATCTAGAAGTCCTATTCGAAACTATCTTAAAATGACCTCAATCTGATAACTCTAGTGAAATTTATATCAATTGTCCCAAAATAGGTAAGGATATAATCATGTTTAATTCTTTTGGCCATAACTTCATCATCAGACCTTTAAATGAAGTGATTCTTAAACCAATAGATTCCTAACACATTTTCTATCTCTCCATAAAAATTGGTAGCCTTTGGTTTTGATTTGAAAAAGATTGATGGGAAGAAAGTGAGGGAATCGATTGGAGGAGCATGACTTGGTTATGAACATACTTTAGCTTTTTAATCATATATTGATTTATAGAGCTCCGAATGAGGTGGTTATTATTTCAAAATAAACTATAGACATAGAGATACAATTGTTCTGAAGAAGTCAATTTGTGATTTTTGGTGACTGATTGGTGTGAGCATGCCACCCTTGTGGTATGCGTGTTTAGATGTCACGTAGAACGTCAAGCTCTTGTCTTGCGAGGGTGGGATGCCCAACACATACTCACAATTTTGACCAGAAAAACTTTATAGAGCCCTACATTCGACCTCAAATAACTAGCCCTTTTAATTGTAGATCTATCCATCCTCTCTAAAATTTCATTCTGTTGTGGTGTTTTTGAATTGTTTAATATCCCTAAATTCCATGCTTTTTATATGATTTTTATAATTGTAAATCTATTAACTCAATACCATATTTTGATTAGGTACTTATTTTTTTTTCTTGTCTAATTCTCCATCTTAGCCTTCCACTTTGTGAATCTTGTGAAGACCTTGGAGTTTTACTCCATAAAATATAACTATGTTGTCCTTAAAAAATCATTGATAAATGCTAAAAAATATTGAGATCCACCCAATGACCAACTCTCTAGTAAGACTCCACATGTTATTATACACATAGTCTAAAATTCCTTTGATTTTTGCTCCCCCATCTTGAATGTCAACTCATACTATTTACTAAGAAAATAAAACTTATAGAAATCTAACTTAAGTGTTTGAAGCCCTTCAGTAGGCTCCTTTTATGAACTTTGTCATCCCTCATTCATTGAGAGGACCCAATCACGTACTATCATCATTTGACTTAATTATATAAACCTCTCCACCTACAATTATACTCCTCATTAGTATATAGGTTGTTACCACTAATCTTAGCCCTTTCTTTATTTTCAATTAACTCTTTTATCACTTTAATATTGTTTTCATGAGTTTATAATCAATGCCATTTACATGCAAATAAACTAAATAAATCATGTTCTTCCTTAAATCTAGTACATTTTGAACATCACATAGCATCTTGACAATACTATCAGATATTTTGATCTTAATCTGCCCCATTATGATGATTTTGCAAGATTTATCATCCCTTAATTGGATAGTGCCAAAGTTACAACATGTGTATGATATAAATCAATTCTTATTTTATTTTGTATGATGTAAGCATCTTATATAAAAAATTTATGAGTCTTAAAGTTATGTGGTTGAAATTTGGAGCATATCTCCATCACTACAATATGAGTCCCCACTTTGCATTACGTTAGTAGACCTTGATGAATTATCAATTCCTTTGGTCATCATGCCTCTTCTTGTTTAGACAATATTTTCTAATATATCCTATTTTCTTGCACTTGTAGCACTAAACTATCCTTTTTACTATTGAATTTAGACTTATAACCCCTCTTGAAAAGAGCCATCCTTATTTCAGATCCTTGAATGGTCCTAGTTCCCCTTTAAAAACTTCCCTTCACCTTAAATATTTCATCAATATTGAGTCTCTATTAAATGATAGCTAATATTACAAAAGTGATGTCCTCTAAACCAATAATCTCTATACCTAATGTGAGCACAATCACTATATTTTCGAGAGAAAGAGGAGGGGAACAAAGTAGGATCATTGCTTTGTCCTTATGAGTAATAGTCACCTTGAGCTTTAATAGTTTACAAACTATTTGGTTAAAAGTATTGATGTATTGTTCTAGAATTGCTCCTTCATACATCTTCATCTTGTATATTTTTTCTTTATATAACTTATTTGTGAGAGACTCTGATATATACCAATTCTCCATTTTCTTTTCTATTTCTACAAAGGATGCAATCTTTACGAAATGTGACATTACCTTGTCTGCTACAAAAAATTGTATGGTTCAAACTTCCAATACATGTAAATCTTCCTAATTATGCTTACCCATGTCTTCTGACTTGTTCTCTTATAAACCTTTCAATATGCATTACCATAACAATAAATCCTTTATACTATATTACCCTATTTTAAAATTGCTAGTTCTATTAAACTTTGCCACTTTAAAATTTGCAACCGAAGTCATTGTTTCCTCAACAATGCTTTACCACTTATTAAGAAAAATAGATAACATGAATAAAGAATAATGAAAGAAAGAAAATAAAAATATAAAAAGGTTTCTAATGAGATTTAACCATTTTGGTGTGCCTACTACCTTGGGAGGCAAAAATGATTATTTAATTATTGAATAATAAGATGATAGCTACAAAAAGGAGCTACACACACACACACGCACACACACACACACACACACATTCATATATTGAAACTTCAATTGTCATAATTTTACTTAAATTGTCCCATTACTAAACCAAACATAATTTAACTATCACTTTAATAGGTCTTAGATCCCTTCTAGGGATAAAATCCACCAAAAATTGCATTTTCTAGATAATATTGATTATGTTAACATGATCCGGGGACTTGGTTGTCCTAAACTGTGGTTTTTATAACTCTAGAACATATCAAAGGCTTTAACATGCCTATGTACACTAATCATGGATCCTTTAGCTTCTTTGCATACTAAAACATGATCTAAGATATAGTTGCATTCTTAGGCATGGATCCTCCTGTTTCTTTATACATGAGACATGATTTATGAAACATCTATTTCCCAAAAAGTAGACATGATGTATGAAACACCTATGTCCCAAAAAATGTCTCCTTTAGAAAAAAACCTTGCCACACTAATATTCCTGTCTCATTAGCCTATTCCTTGACCTTTAATTTCTATAAAGTACATGCCCTAAGCCACACCCATATCTTAGGTCACATCCACTTAAAGAACTTCTAATAAGTGCTTATTTCCACATAAAAGCTATAAGATTACATACACTTATATATGAGCCATACGTAACAAATGAGAATAGACTCACATTCAGTCAAAAAAAGAAATATGTTAAGTAAAGTGAAGTTTCAAATCATAATTTTTATGATAACAAAATATTTATTGTTATTATATTTTATCTTTGTAATATTAGTAATATAATTTATTAAATAATTAAGTTATATAGAAGAATCATGATAATGAGATCTACACACAAAAATAAATATAATTTAATAAGTTAAATAGAATAAGAAATGCATTAAAAATCAAAATGCACAAAAAGGCAATTCAAACAAAATAATGAAATTGAAAAATAAAGTCAAGATGTGCATGAATGAATAAAATGAGAAAAATGAAGTATAAATAAAACTGAAGAGTGTTTAAAAGCAGTTCTAGTAAAGTAGACCAAGAACAAGGAATAATAAATCTTTGCAGTATTGCAAACGTAATTTCCTTATAAATCAAGCAATTCTAGATTTTCTATATAAGTACAGAAAGTTTTAGAGTGTAATGATTTATGAGTTTTAGACTTTTATTGGACATTTGATTAATCAATATGCCAATAGAAGAGAAATTGATCAAATATCTTCGTGGCACTCTTTCAATAATAATTAAGCTAATTGAGCCAATGATTTGTTTATCGAAATATTTCCCTATATTGGAAAATATAATAAAATAATTTGTTTTATTTTAGGGGGTTAATCTTTAGTTAGTAGAGAATGATCCTTATGTCCTAATAAAAAATACTATTGATAAATAAAATAAAAATTAAGGTACTAATGGATATAAATGAGTGAAATATTAATGATAAAAGACCCACTATGTTAAAATCTAAAATCAAAACCATGCATATTTTATATCGTACTCTTTTTTTTCCTAAACTTAAATGAATTGTATATTATAAAAGAAAGTAGCTTAGCCTATCTAGTCTTAGTACATGGTTTCCATAGGCTTAGAAACATTCCAAAAAAGAACATATACATAAAATTTATAAGAGATTCTCTAATATTTCAATAACTAAATTTCTTATTGGCCGACACTTTGAGAGCATATAACAACTTGTTCTGCTAAAGGTTGCAAGTATAGAGAGCTTAACCATCCCTTCATAAAAAGTTAAATATTAATCTAGGGTTCTTAGCATTTAAGTTTTTATATTTTTCTCTTCCACTCATCATACTAATCTATTTGTTACTTCTCAGTATTACTTATATTTTCAAGTGAGTTCCTATATTGAAAATGAAGAGCTATAATAAGGAGGATCCCCGATAAGTGATTTTCCTGTGTTATATATCTCTCCCTCTTTGTTAGTCTCCAATTCTCCATGATTGTGCTAGCTCTTACCTAAACTATCTTGCATTTTTTTTTATTATGTTGAGCTCTTTAATCCACTTGGTAATATCATCCTTGACTTCTAGAATAGTACGATATTCATTTCTAAATGACCTATGATCCCTCCTTCCATAATAACTGTGGGCTAGCTCTAAGTGCCCTATATATTATAAGTTTTTTTGTAGTGTGTTGGCCTCTAGGCTCTAAAATCCATTGAAGTAAATCCCTCCAGTTATAGAGGTTCCTTGAGATCTGGCTGATGTTTAGTATGGCTCTTTAGATTTCTTTAGGGAAAGCACACTTAAAATAAAGGTGCTCTAAAGACTAAAGTGTACATGAAATAGTTTATAATCAGATGGACTAGATACGAAATGTAGCATGTCTAAAGTCAAAAGCCTCCCCTTGAACATTAGTTAGAGGTGAAAGGATGCCTTAGGGGAAGAGTTTTGTTCTATATTGCCTTACTCCATCTCATTTTATCACCCCAATTTCTAATGCAGGCTTTAAATAAGCTGCTAGTAAAAACTGATGTAGAATTTCTCATCCATTTGTATATGTCTTCCTTTGAGTTATCCAGGTTGTAATATAGAAATATTTGAGTTAGTTCCTTAGAAAAATTGCAATGTTATTAGTTCCCTGGAAAATTGCAATATTAGCTCCTATTTACCCATTGCTTTACCTTTTTTTTCTTTGGGAATGTTTGTTAAACTATCCTAGAGTGTTTTGTATTTATTCAGGATACCCACCTTACTCCAATTATCAAATAATATGGAGGCCTTTTCATCATTAGCCACCATACAAGTTATATGCTTTAACAAAACTTCTTTTAGTTTTAAGAGCTATATAAGAAATAAGGACTGATCCTTGGGAATTTTTATCTCCCAAAATCTATTATCCTTTAAATAATAAGCATTGTTCCATTTAGGCCATTTTATCCATTAACAATCTCAACATCCTATGTTCCATCATTATTTTATTAGGGGAGCTAGCCTAGTGTGTTTGATTTCCTCCTCTCTCCCTCGACATACAAACTTACTTATAACACACTTTGGCTATGAACTTACCTTCCTTACATCCTCTCCATAGGAATACCCTTAACAATTTCTCCAATTTTTTTGCTGCTTTATCTAGGAACAAATCTAAACTCCAATATATGTGAATTGAATTCAAGATTGCCTTTATAAACGTTACTCTTCTAGTTGGGGATAGGAATTTATTATTCTAATTAGATATTCTCTTTTACACTCTTTCTATTAGGGGTAAGCATTCCCTAAATATTAATCTTCTTGATGTTATAAGCAATCCTAGGTACATAACATGTAGTTGTTTTAATTGTAAACTTGAAAAAACTTCAAGTTAAAGAGCTAGTTAGCTTGCATTCTTTGAAATTATGAGGTGATTTTTCTTCTTATTGACATTCAACCCTAAAAGTGCCTTGAATAGGTGAAGAGAGAGCATAAAGAAGTGGACTAATTTATCACGAGCCTTGGTTGGAAGCAAAAGTCATTAGTAAACATAAGGTAGGATATCTTTGTCTCCCTATATTTGAAGTGAAATTTAAAAGTTGACTCTAACATGATGTTATGATCCAACAATCTAGACAATACCTCTATACAAATGGTAAAAATGTAAAGGTATAAGGGATCCTCTTGTCCTCCCTTTGAACATCCTTTTAGGTTCTCCATTGATTAGTATAAAAGGAGATTTAACACAAAAAAGGATCCACTTTTTGAACTTTTCTATAAAATTAAATACCTCTAAAAAATGCTTAACAAAAGCCCAACTAACTGAGTCATAAGCTTTGCTCAAGTAAATCTTCATAAAACAATGCCTAGGGGCTTTCTTCTTATTAGAGCCTTTAAATAACTTCTGAACAAAGACTAAGTTGCCTCCTATGCTCCTCTTTTCCAATAATGTTGTTTGAGAAAAATTTATATTGGGGTTTGTTACCTTCTTTAATCTTTTAGCTGATAATTTGGTATAATCTTGTATAGAAAGTTACAACACGCTATAGGCCTATAATCTCCATATGTAGTAGAATTAGAGGACTTATAAGTAAGGCATATTGATTTTTTATTTATCATTAATAACATTATTCTGAATCTAATGTTTCCGACACTATTTTGATTACCATATCCTTTATCTTAGGCTAATCATTTTAATAAAAAGTGCTATTTAAGCAATCAGGCCCTAGAACTTTAGAGAGATTCGTTTTAAAGACAAAATTTCCGCTTTACTTCACGCAAAAGGAGTTGCAAGATCCTTACTAGTCTCATATACGAATTGATTATGAATAAAGGATTTAAGGGGTTAGGATGAGGATAATCTTAATACTTTATGCCCAATGGGTCTTTAAACCATTTCCTTAATGTCCTATTTGGAAGAAAAAGCCTTCTAATTTTGATTTTTAATGAAGTAGGTCCTATTTATATTCCTCATAGCTAGGAACACATAATGAAGAATTTTGTATTCCTATCCCCCAACTTTAGACACACTACCCTAGCTTTATGCTTTAATAAAGATTTATGATCATGTAGGGCTTTAGAGTATTTATAGATGGCTTTGTTCTCTTGATCGTTCCACAATTTATCCCCTAGTTATTTGTAAAATTCAAAGAGAATGTTTTCCAAAATCCCCTTAATTTTTTCAACTTTAAACCAAGTGTTACCTTTAGAATCCAATTTTCTTTGATTAAATTTCTCTTTGATAAAGTTTAGTTTTTGCATACATAAAAATGAATTATAAATATGAAACTCCTTATGCTCATTCTCTTCTTATTATATTTAAGAAATCCTTACGTTTTGATATGAAATCACTAAATCTAAATGGAAAACTTCTTCTAGCTTGGATAAGGAAGTTGAATTTTTAAACCATAATAGAAAAGTGACCTGAAATATTAGGGGAGAGAAATTTTCTTTGCTCTTTAGAAAAGAGTTCAACTAAGTGCTACCTACCAATTCCTTATTATTTTTCTTTCCTACAAACCACCTTGATGCTTGTTTATTACTCCTCGTATAAAAGCACCCCTTAAAATTTAGGTCTATTAGTCCTAGCATATTGACATGCTCATTAAACTCCATAGAGTGGCTCCTTAGACATATATTAACTTATGCTTTAGACCAAAATATTTTACCATTAAAATCTCCAGTATTATCTATGGGTTTTAGGTTATTGCTTTGATACCCTTAAGATGTCTCCTTAACACTAGCCTTTAGAAACCAAAGTTTGAATTGTATGTAAAAGTAACCTATAAACTATTCTCTTTCCTTATGTACTTAATCTTTGTATGTAATTATTTATCACTAGAATGTCAAAATTTAAGCTTAAACCCTTTGAGTTAAAAGCCATTATGATTCTCCTATAATGGTGGTGGTCATGGTCTAAAGAAAAAGATCATTAGTCACCCTTATAACTAAAGTTCTTGAGCTTCTTTTCAAAATAGTTTAGTTTCAAGGATCCCCATCACCTATATTTTATTGGACACTAATATCCCAAAGAGACTATTGTTTTATGGTGGTATTTAATTCCCTTATATTACATGTAGTTGTTGATATAACTAGGTACTTTTGTAAGGTGAATCCCTCATTTTCCTGTTCCTACCCAATTTCATTTTGCTTACCAATTTAAACCAGTGTTTGTCTTCCTATTTCTAGTTATCTTAAATGCATTTTTTGGCTTGTTTGCAACACTTTGATTCTTACTTCCTAGCCATGGTTGCCATGGTAGAGACTTATTAATTTCCACCTCAAGTGGTAATGTTGTTTGAGTGCTACTTGTTTCTTGTGGCCTTACTTCATATGTGACTCCATCAGGTTTTATTTTTTATTTTCGCAATGGCTTTTGTACACCACTTAACTTGTTTTTGACTTTATTCCTTATGAGTATAGATCCCCATACTCTCCTCGGATCTAAGATTATCTTCCTCTTCCAATCCCACTAATTTAATATAGTCTCCTTTTTTAAAATTCTTACCTGTTGTAATCCATTTTTTCCCTATAGGATTCGTTTAGGTCTCTATTGGTAAGATACTCATATGAAGATTTCAAAAATTATGACTTCATCCCTAAGCTTAACTATAGAAATTATGTCTGGAAGATTTTTGTTACTTTCTGTATTAACATATATTCTAACATATCTAATTCTCATTCTACATGTCATCATCTCATTTATGCAAATTGGATGTTTGATATAACCTACTAGGGCACTCAAGCCCTTAGAGGACCAATATTCTAAAGGTATTCCATGTAAATTTATCCAAATGGGAATTGTATCATTTGATAATTTTTCTATATTAAAACTTAGTTTCTATAGCTATATGAAGAGTGGCTGGTTCTTCACGTGCCATATCCTTCCCTCCATCACCTCCCTAGTAGTTTTTTGATTGGAGAATTTGAATAGTATAAGGTTTTCCTTTGATTGGAGCACCTCATCCATCCTGCTAGTTCTCCAAGTTTTCATAATCTATTCCCTGAGTAGAAGGAAAGGAGGATGATTTTCATTAAAAAACCCCACTAATGATGGGATCCATGATTTCACTACTTCCTTTAGGACTTGTACATCTAGAGCCTCTATGCTTTTTCCCTCTTTAACTAGAGGAGGAAAGTACTATAGTGGTTCATTATGCTCCTCACCTACCACTTGCTTCCAAATTAGTGAAAAGTTGAAGGAGGCAGCCCCAATGGTCCTTGGGTTGGATTTTGGAATCTTAGTAGTTGGTTAGGAGGATGGGGTAAGGAGGGTAGAGAAGTCGATAAGAAAAGGAGTTAGGGGTATTTTGGACATATTAGTGTTGGCAGAATCAAGGTTTTTAGTTCCCAACTTTGAATGGAAAAGATTATTTTCACAATCCAACTTTATCAAAACGTAGTTATTACAACAAGTAAATGGATAAAAGGTAGGAAAATTTAATAAGTGAAAAGATAAGAATAACTTTAATTCAAGAGCCATCTTGTATGGGGATAAAAGTAAAGATGTCCTTAGGATAGAGGGGAAGGAGGGCAAGAGAGAGGTGAATCTAGCTAAAGGGCTCAGATGATTGAAAGTAAAAGAGGATAATAGAAGGACACTAGTGGAAGAAAAAAAAGATGATCAAGGAGTTTAGTAAGTGCTGGATAAGTCGAAGTGTTATAGAAAAAGGTTATTATTTCTCCCATTAGTCATTCTTTCCTTGGTATTTGGATTTCAAAACTATTGTTTATATAAGGATATCATACTTCTAATGGAAATAAGTTTAGTTGGGCATTAATGTACAAAAACACTTATGTGATATAAAAAAATACTTGAAATAATATAAGAGGATAGTAGTCAATTAATATATAGAAAAAATGGGCATATTTGTGTAAAATATAAGTTATTTCATATGGAGAAAAGATGAATTCATTTCTAGTATGTGTTCTTGATTCATTGATATTGTTAATACTCTTTAAGGGATTGGTGAGACTTGTACTAATGTTGAGTTGGTAAGAAAATTTCACAGGTCTTTAACAAAGGCCTGAGAAGGAAAGGTAAATGCAATATTATAAGTAAAATAAATGAACAACCTATCATTGAAAGAGCTTATCATCTCATTTGTCACATATTGAATGCGAACAAATGAAATGCACGACGAGATGTGACTATAACAATGAAAGACGTATTAAAAAAGTAATTCAAGAAGTTTCTAAAGAAGAAGAAGAAGCTGTCAAGTAAAGGGCACTTCAAAGAGGGTAAGAAAATTTCAAGAATATATCATTTAACTTCACTCGTCATAAATGAAGGAAATTGAAATATGAAAAATCAAATGTCCTTTTCTCAAAGATCATGTTATGTAAACCTAATAAGATATAAGTTGAAAATAAATTAAAAACTTAACTTCAGGGAGCCTAGTTTATTTGGCAACCAAGATAAAGATCATCCCTTTCCTTAAGATATATAGAAAGAATAACAATTGGTATGATAGTCCATATACCTTAAAAGGAATACATAAAGAGTTTGTATCTTTTTGAAGGATAAAAACAAGTGCTATCAAATGAGGAACAATAATAAGGAATAGTAATTTATCTCTAATAATTGATATAAAAGTGAAAAACACCAAGAGTATAAACTAAATAAATAAATTAGGACCAAAAGGTTAATTATTGAACTAAGGAAAAATAAGAGGAAACTATTAACTGCATATAAAAAGAACTAAGAACTTGCTTTCATATTATTCTCTTTAGGTACTTTAAATTAGCATATATGTAAAGGAATTATTTTTTTTAGAAGCTAAGAATGAAAAAATTACTAAAAAATTAATAGGTTAGTACATGAAAAACATTAATAGGCTCGTACATAAAGAAGGAGCAGACATAGCTATATAAAATTTATCACTACAAAGAGGCTATCAAAATTCTACAAAATTATGTTTATTTCATAAGGAAAATGCTAGAATATTGCTGTTTTAGCTCGGCAACTAGATTAGTATAATTTCTAGTAAAGTTAACAAAGATCAAGCTCGGTGATAAGAATAACCTAAAAGTGCATGTTTATGGAGGGAGAAATTTAGGCAACTTTGAATTTGTATTCATAATGAATATTACCTTGAAAGCTTTACTTTTATATATGTTCCTTAATAAGAACGTTTCATATTTGTTTCACCTGTATGATAGAGTTTGAAACGTAGAGACTGGCATTGTTTTAATCAAAATTTCCTTTTGATGTTTAAATAATGGGTAGAAGGTAATATTGAAGCTTGATTTTTTCTAATTCCTTAAGTGATGCATAAATCAAAGAAGAGAATAGATTCAATATTGATTTGATATAGAAGGATCTTACATATAAATGATCATAAAATATTATATTCTTAATATCAATAAAAGGTTTGATATCATCAAAAAGAGAAAGATTTTCAAATAAAGTGAGGTTCCAACTTATAGTTTTATGTAACCAAAACATGTTATTACTAATGATTTTTTTTTGAAAATTCAAAGAAAGAATATATTAAAATGCCTAAAATATGGGAAGCAATGTCATGGACTTATATAATGGAGATAATTATAATATTCTAAATAATCCTTGGAGGTAATGATCAAACTTATAGCTAATAGAATCTAGAAACAAAGCTTATTTAAAAGCCCATCTACTGTAATATTAAGCAAAATTTGGAAGATGAAAATAATGCCAAAGGATCTAAAATAAAATTATAGTTAAAAAACCTATTCCCCAAGCATAAGCTCCTTTGTTAAACTCCATGAGTTGTTTTCAAGCTTAGTTTATGGTTTGAGGCATGTTACATATTTTAGCCATATTAGTGCTGGTGTGAATAAGTGAGCCACTTGTCACGATTGTTTCTCTAATCCAACCAGGATTTCTCCAAATCATTGCTTAGATATTTTGCTTCGAATAATGGAATATTCTATATTTTTTAATTTTCATATTATATATTGTTGGATCGAAAACAAAATTGTGCAAGATTTGGCTAAAACGGTAGATTTCAAAACTTTTTCAAAATAAAAATGCAATGGAAATAACATAACAAATCAACATGTTTCAGCCATACATGATACGATACGAGGAAAATAATCCTCTCCGAATCCTTGCTATATCTTTGACTCTTTTATATCCTTTCTTTTGTCAATGTATCCTCTCTTTATTGTTGTATCCTCGACCAATATGATCTATCACTTGTTCTTCTTGGACAACTTGGGGGTCGTTTGGTTCCACTTCTGTTTTTTTGTTGTTGTTTTTGGTTTCTATTTCTTGTTTTTGGTTTCTGTTTTTTTCCTCAAAAAAACGAAAACCTGTTTGGTTGAGATTTGTAAGATAAAAACTGAAAACAAAAACCTGTTTGGTTGAGATTTCTAATAAAAAACTGAAAACAAAAACATGTTTGGTTTTATTATCATGTTTCTATT
>JANIJH010000003.1:40358042-40378033 GCA_024520975.1 Erythroxylum areolatum
AGGCTTCTTCTACAATATTAGAATGTGTCTTCTTTGCCTTCTTGTTCTTAGGAGACTTCTTTCTCGTAGACGGAGAAATTTTATCTTCATCTTCTTTTCCATTATACGAGTATTCTTCATCAATATCATTTCCATGTTCCTCTTTTGTACTATTCGATGGAGATTTAGTTGATGGATGCGCATGCACACCAGTTGCAATAGTATCTCCAAAACCCTAAAATTTACTACAAAAGGACCTGTTCGAGGGCAAAATGGGGGAACAGACATTATGAGGCAATTACAGAAGCTGAGATCATTCAAAAGGGGTGATTTTTAGTTAAAGAAGTGGAAAACACAAAGACATCATCGAAATATCCATCAAAATACAAGATCAAACCTCTACCTTAAAAAAATATTCAATAGAAGACAAATAGGGATATTTAAAATTATAAAATCGTTGTTTTCAATTCATTTTTCTTATGTTTATGTTTAATTTTGGGTTTTATAATGTGTAACTAAATTCTTTTAGTGCCTAAATTAGATGAACCCTAGTTTTATGCAATAACATGTTTTGATTCTGTTAGTAATGCAATTATTCAAATTGATATATTATGATTCAATTATATGTTTACTAATAGGTCTGGAATTTTAGTGCATAATCTAATTTCATAACATAGAGATTAAGAAATGTTGTGTGTCAATAGATCTACCATAATTGGAAGAAGTTGATTGCAATCCTAAAGATAGGATGAAATAAATAATCTAGATTAGGGTCAAACCTAATAGTAGGATTCACACATTAGTAAAGCAATTCCATAAACTTTAACCTGATTAATTCAATTGATAACCTTCGGATTAGTTGTTATTAGACTCATGAGTGAGCTATTAGCATACCATAAGAATCTCCATTTTTCAATAAATCAATAAAACAATTGTTTAATGAAAGATCATTCAATTAATAGTATTTAGGGGGATTTGAAACCTAGACACTAATTTTTTATATTGATAATTTTCTAAGTAATTTCTTGATTCTTTGTTTAATCTTACTGCCTATTTTATTTTAATTACTTAAGTTTTCTTTTCTTTGATTAAAATCCGAAATCGAACTCGTAGACTAGATAATATGATAATAATAACTACTAGTATTTATTGTCTTTATGTGATTGACCCATACTTGTTGATACTAACTATATTGCATAACTGACACATTTAGAAAAAGTCAATGAATTTTTTGACACCGTTATTAGGGACGGTGATATTATGAAAACCTTAGTAGGGGGATAATGAATCCCCTTACCTAGCACTTTACCCTCATTAACGAGTCTTATTGGTTCCTCATTTATAAAAATGCTAAAGAAGGTTAAAGTAACGTACTCACTAACCTAATTTATGAACTTAAATAGAAATCTAAAGGCCTGAAGCAGCTGCATATCCTAACTAATTGTGTCATAAGCTTTGTTGAAATTTACCTTCAATACACAAATCTTGGCCTAGTAGTATATTATCCCTAATAATTCTACCTTTTATGAATGCCCCTTATGAGTCATTTGTCAATAGTGTAACACCTTTTTTCATTCTTCCGGCAAGTAAATTTGTTATGATATTTACACAAAAATTTACAATATGAAACTGATCTATAGTTACTTAGAGACTATGGAATATGTCTTAAGGACCGAACAAATAATCTATAGTTTCTCATAGACTATATATTATGTGTCTTAGGGACCAAACAAATAAGGTTTTATTAAGTTCCTTTGGCATCCTTCCATTTTCAGAAACTTTAATATTGTATCAATTACTAAGTTCTTAGTCAAAGGCCATGTTTTATGGAAGAAAAACCATTGAAAACATCCAAGCCTAGAGCTTTATAAGGGTTTAGTTGAAAAACCACTTTTTCTATTTCCTGGACAATGATTAGCCTGCTTAAGAATTCCTTCATATCCTCATCAATCTGATTGTTGATAAAGGAGCTGAGTAGTAGAATTAAGGATCTACTATTTGCTTCATTACCAAGGAACTCATTAAAAAACTTGTATGCCCTTTTTTTTTGCCTTTAACTATGTAGTAACTTATTCTCCATCAAGCTTGATCAAGGAACTTATCATGTTGGTAATATTCCTACCTTTAACTGAGTTATGGAAGAACTTAGTTTTCTTATCCCCAATTTGGATCCATTTAATCTGAGCTCTTTGCTTCATAATGGAATTATGGATTGCTAATGATCTTATGTACTTACTACTTTCTTCTCTTCTTGACTTGAGTTGTGATATGTTGGTTTTAGCTATAAAGTTTTTTAAGTAATTATCACTCTAGCTTTAGCTACATCAATATTTTCTTTAATGTACAAGGTCCTTTTTGCATTGAATTTCTTTAATTCTTGTTTGATCAATTCTAATTTCATCACACATTTAACATTTTACATCCCTTCATCATTAGTTCCATTCCTTTAATAATTTATTCAACAAATCCATATTCCTTAACCAGGAAATAATTAAATCTAAAAGGATTTTTCCTTTTACACTTATTGTCCATTCCCTGTATGATTATTGGAGAGTGATTAGATGTCTTCAGAGCTTCAATGATAACTTTAATCTTAGGGAAAATTTCTATTCCTTATTAACTAACACTCTTTATATTTTTTTGCTTAAAATCTATCTTGTATTTTGCTTATTAATATAAGAGAAAAACCAATCTTCCATCTTCAAATTAGTTTCTCCTATTTTTTTTTACTCATTCCTTAAACTCATTATTAAAGTACTTCTGTCTCATATGTCCCTCCACTTCATCTTTATGAAGGAAACTATTGAAATCTCTTAGTATAATCTAGGAACCTTGCAAAGTTATACTAATGCTTCTTAGCCTTTCCCATACAAGCCTTCTTTGTAAATTGAAATTAGAGTAATACATACATGTAACATTAATCACATAATTATGTTGGAGCATTCTTACTATTAAATACATAATCTAGTCATTGGAATATGTTAAGTTCACTTTGACTCTCCTTAAAATCATAAGCAAATATTATATAATCGTAGTGATGATGACGACGGTTTGATGGGAATGACCGAAAGTTCCCTAATATTCTAAACTTTAAGATATTCTCCCTCTTAGGATCAATTTCTAGCGATCCAATTAAAGTTGGCTTAGTATTGAAGGAAAAATCTTTAACATTTACTAACTTATTGGGGCAATTAATACCCCTAATATTCTATGATACAATTAACTTCATCTAATGTTGAAGGGCTTTGCACCTTTAACCTAATTTTCCCTTACTAGTTCCTTCAATTACTACTTTGAAACTCACCTTATCCATGTCCCATTATTTCTTTTATTAAGACACTCTTTCTTGGATCTCCTTCCTTATATAATTGTACCTTCATTCTCAAGCTGACTTTAGGAGGTTTCTCCATGATATTACCTTTTTCCAACATGATACTTTCGTGGTATGTCATATTTGACTTCCTCATTTCCATGATAATCTATTAAGTTAGTTTTTAGCTTTTCTAATTGCAATGATTTTTTAAACTTAAGTTCCATCTATGCTTTCCCCTTGTTCTTTCCCCTACTACTGTACCTCCTTCCTAATTTCTAGTTTCATAAGCTCCATATAGTCCCCTTTTGTAAACTTCCTTCTTATGGGCTTCCACTACTTCTCTTATTATTGTAATGATGGCCTCTAGTTATAAGAAACATTAATAGAATCCTCAGTGAGCTTTCCATGCTTTCCTAGTATCATTAGAGGAATAGTTTTTGGAAGTGTTTTATCTAGCTCCATATTGACACAAATTCTAGCAACTCCAATTCTTTTCTTCTTAGTTGTAATCTCATTAATGCATAGGGGTCTTCTAATGTAGATGGCCAGTGAACTAAGCCTCTTAGTTAACCAATACTCCAATGGTATATTATATATATTCACCTATATTCGTACGTTTTCATATTTGATTAATTCTAGGATAATTCCTCTCCTTCATATAGAAGGCCAAGGAACAATTTTCACTATTCGTTTAGCTTATGCTTTATTTATGAACTTGAATAAACTATGGTTATCCTCATAAATCAAAACCTCCTATAAAGCGTTACATTGCTGTATATTTTGTGCCCAACATAGAACTTCCATATCTGGTGCTACAATGATTTTACATTTCGAGTTGCAAGGGGGCAATATTACAAATTGCTATCTAAAGACATGATAATTTATTTGATATTTACCTTGTAAAAATTATTGTTAATCCAACTTTATGTTTGAAAATATCCCAATCTTGAAATGAAAATATGAATAATTGACAAGCTCCTAAGAAGTAATAATACATTATAAAAGTGATAATTAGTTAATTTTCAATGCTTTATAACGTGATATTTCCAAATAGACAAACAATTGCTTTACATTTATATTCATAATTTTCATTTAAAAAATATAAATTTACATTTCAATCTAAATTTATAGTACCATATTATAGTAAGAAAGCATAAACGCTTAAAAAAAATATAATCATTACCCTTTTTTTCTAAACTTAATTTCATTGATATTTGACAATGTCATCTCTAATCAACTTTTATTTTGTACATTTAAAATGTAGGATAATCCCAAGGCGCAGGTGAGTTGGTAAGGGGCTCTCCTAGCTTAAGTGAGGTCGCGGGTTTGAACCACCCTCATGTATGCAGCTATTTAAAACATGGGGCCAGAGCTTTGCCTTTAGCAATGGACCTACCCGGCTCGAGTAAGAATTAGTCTGGGAGTGGATGGCTTAAAGGTATCTTCTTATAGTTAGGACCATCCTAGGACACCTTGTAGGCAACCAAAAAGAAATGTCAGATGTTGAGGGCGGTAAATTCTCAAGTTAAGCTCCTCCAATGCACTTGCTCTTATTGAGATAATCCTTAAATTTTTTCCTTCACTTATTTATATGCTTAAACTCAAGCAGTCACGCCTAATCTTAGGACTTGGACTTGCATTTGAATGTCATCTAACGTGCTTGCATCGCTCTTACCAAGAGTCTTCATAAATCCACTTAAATATGTGGATAAAAATTAATGAAACAAATTTAGAATTCGGTTACGGGGTACAGAGGACACCCTCACTTTGTCAACCACCAACAATTATCATAATTGTCATCGAGAAATGCAATGTTTAGAATGGTGAGAGCAATTCCCTTCATTAGAGGCTAGATTCTACCAACTTCCTCTCCTTTTCAAGGTCATATTAGATTGCTTCACAACACGAAATAAGACGTCCTCTCTACTGAAAGGCTTTCAGGTGTAACTCACATAATGAAAAATTAATCAACACAAACTTAAATAACAAAATTTTTTATAATTTTTCATTCGAATTATTTTAATATAATAGTTTAAAATAATAATCATAAAAATAAAAGAGTAAAAAACAAACTGATTTAGAACCTATAAGACTTTTCTTCACCAATGAAACATCCATAAATCTATTCAATCATTTTGCCTTTAATAATATTCATAAAATAAAGATAGAAAATCTTAACAATTTTAAAGAGGGTTTCATGGAGAGTGCTATGTCCTTTAATGTTTTCTCCTTTATATATAAAAAGCGTAGAATTTACCAAATCTAATTACAATGTATAATAATTAATTAATATTTAATCTTAATAAATTCAAACATATCATATTTAACACCTAAAATTTATTAAACTTTACAACTACGTCTAACTTAAGTTAAATTAAGTCAAATATATCGTATTTAACACCTATTATGTTCCTAATATGTGAAAATGACTATAAATTATAATAACAATTTATAATTAAAATTTAATGAATTAAAACTTATGTTAATTTATTTAATTAAACAATTTATAATCATAAACATTGATATTTGTCAATATATCATGGCCAGATATTACGAATGCCAAAGTGTTTTAACTATAATTGGATAAAATGTATAATTTAATCCTTTTTTCATCCAACATTCTAATTTGACATAGAGTATGAGATTAGTGCTTGCTGTATATAAATTCAATCATGTTCATTCTTTCAAATAAATAAGTAATTTATAATTTATATTTGCAAACAGCCTTTTCAAATCTCAATCTAATCTAGTTAGAGAATTCACAAATCAATACTAATTAAATAAATAGGATCTTTTCTGTAATTACTATAAGGTTATAAATCCTTTTTGATTTACTTATGTATCTTTATATAGTTCATCCTATATCTAAGTATTATTTATTGAACTATCATAAATACAAAAGGTTATAAGTAGCATTAAAATATAGTAAATCTTATATGAGATATTTTGATAATCACAACTATAAGGACTAATTATAAAAACATCATAACGAGGCATACACAAATACATAAGTAATGTTTTATGAAGATAAAAAATGTTTTTTTAAAGATTTATCTAACTATTTTTTCACATATGATTTTGTTGATTATTTCTAAATTGTTTTAATTCAATACATCATTTTTAAGAGTTAGTTAAGTATTTGATTTATACATATTATGGGTTGTTATCAATTGGTATTGTTTAGTTATATATTTGTCTATATACAGGCTTTAGATTTTGAAAATTTTTTTTAGTTCTTAACCTTTGTTCACTTATTATTCCTATTCGTATAGTGGTACTAGAGTCAAGTGATCTTGAAAATAAAAACAAGGCAGTGAAAAATTCTTTCATCTATTTTTCATTTACTTAATGGTTGGAGAATCTAATTGTGTGAAAGCATCCAACCCATATTTTGATGAACTCTATGACCATTAGAGCATGTAGATGGAAAATTTTTTTCGATCAAAGAAGTTTTATCCATTTTTCAAATATGTAATTCAAAGGGACCCAAAAGGCATGACATTAACAAACTCTCAAGTAAAAACTGAAAGCTAGAAGGCTAAAGGATCTGAAAGTAAAAAAAAAAAAAATCTCTTTCAGGTTGTTGATCATCACATCTTAGAAACTATTCTTTGTAAAAAAATTCAAAGGATATTTAGGATTATATAAAAAGAAATATCAAGGCTTTATCAGGGTCAAGTATACATAATTTTAAACCTTAATAAGGAATTTTAAAGCACTCACAATGAATGATAAATAATTTGTCACCAACTATTATGTAAGGACAGGATATGAACAATAAGATGTGATTTTATAATGAAGATAGATGATGTATATATTGTAGAAAAGCTTTTTTGTTTCTTGAAACTAAAACTTAATTTTTTTGCTCAATTAAAGAATCAAAACGTGTAGATTAACTCTTTTTAATGAATTATTAAGCTCCTTATTAGTCTATGGGTTGAAGATGAATCAAGGTTCAATATTAGAGGAGCAACCATTGAGGGTTACTACCAATACTCATTCCAATAATTCTATAGAAAAGGGTAAAAGTATAGGAAGAGCTAGAAGACGCAGAGATCATAGAAATAAAGATATCAACAAGGATTTTAAAACCAATAATGACCAATTTTAAGGCAAAGATAGAGGTCAAGATTTTAAAAAATCCAAATGTCAAGTGATTTAGATGTCACAAGTTTAGACATCATACTTAATACAAAAATAAAAGAAAGAGAGATTAAATCTTTCCAAAAAGAAGGAAGCATTAACATTGCTGATGGTTGTTTAAGATGGAAAGTAGCTCAAGTTATACATTTGATACGTAGAAATAGGCTAATATGACCACAAAAGTGACAACAAGTCTTCATTTTCTTATCTAAATGAAGAACGTTATTCTATTGTGATTTTTAGTGATTGTTCTAATTGAAAGTGGAAAAAATGATATAATGATAAAAATCAAGAAAGACTTTGTGGAAATGATCTCTAGTATGTTAGAAAGGACCATAGATACCCAAACCCTCTTTTATCATTTGGCTTGTTGCTAGAAAGAGATCAAAAACTGAAAGATAAGGTAAAGGGATCCAATGACTAGATATGTTGTCTTTGTAATTTGGTGCCTAAAACTACAATTCATCTTTTCTTCCAATGCTGCTTTTCTACTACCATATGGGCTAGATTGCTTCACATTATGAATATGGCTTGTACAAATGGCAATTGGGATGAAATCTTGGTGTTGGCTGAAAACTGATACAAAAGAATGAGAAAAGATAAAAAAAGTTCCTAAGCTTAAGTGATGTAGATCAAGATACTGACTGAATGGCTCCAAACAATGTTAGCAAATTTTCCCAAGACCCAATGCAAGGAATTAGAGGTCCAATGACTAGAGCAAGAACATAATTAATGAAATAAGCTTTGTAAAGATTAATAATAGAAATGCAAGAAAAGGAAGCTATTATTGAAGGTGCTAAGGCATTACCAAGATTAATTACTTATCTTCACGTACAAGATGTTAGACAAGACTCAATACATAGTGAACTAAGCTTGGAATCCAAGATACAATGTTGATCATCACATATGGGTTTGAAGGAAGCCCAATCTACATAATTAAGATGCAATCAACAAGTGGGCTAGTTATGTTGATTTAATTAAGCCCAAATTTACGTTTTTAAGTGAATAAGGCCTTATTAAGACTTGATCCTTAATAATTTTCGTTCATATCTTGATAAATCATATTTGTTTCCTTAATTTAGGAGATATCCACATTCAAGACTGATTTGTATCCTTAAATTAAGGATTCACTTTCTTATTTAGGTCTTTCCTTACTTAGGTATGAACTAGGAATAGGTAAGAAAACCCTTTACTTATAGGATTAGGATAGTTTATGCCTATTTAAAGGGCTATCTGATGTATTACAAGATCGTCATCATTATCAACAAAAATTGAGTCATTTTCTACCAAGCTTTGCTTGTTCTTTTGTGTCTTGGTGGAATACAAATACGAATTATCAAAACAGTAATCAACCTTTGTGGTGTCTTAAGATTGGGGTTTTAAGGATTCAGCTTCCTTAACTTTCTAATCTAATTGTTTAAGTTGATTTGTAGGATTCTGGGCATGCATAACAAATGGATCAAGAATTCCTAGGGTAAGTCACCTAGTGGGTTCGTATCATTTGGTACCAGAGCCTTAGGTTTGCAAAAATCATGTTTCTATCCTTTCGTTATCACTTTTTGGTGTTTGTTTCCTTTTTTCTTTATTGGAGTCCTTGTGATTTACAATTTCAGTTTATTCTTTAATTTAAGTTCAGTTTCAGATTCATTGCAATTCTTTTGTTGCTATCTTTCAAAGCTAATATCGTTCTTTTCATTTTGAATCAATTTCGTTCTTAAAAAAAGAAAAAGAAAACCACATTTAAAAAACAAAACAAAACATAAAACATAAAACAAAACAAAAAAAGAGAAAAGAAAAGAGTCGTTGTGAACTGATTTGTGTATTTTGCATCTGATTGTGTTATCTATTAGGATT
Organism: Erythroxylum areolatum; assembly: GCA_024520975.1. Lineage (NCBI taxonomy): Eukaryota > Viridiplantae > Streptophyta > Magnoliopsida > Malpighiales > Erythroxylaceae > Erythroxylum > Erythroxylum areolatum. The sequence goes on from JANIJH010000003.1 coordinate 40,367,332, forward strand.
ACAATCTGATTCATTTTTGTAATCAAAGAATCATATTCTAAGACAATTATTCATAAGATATTTTCTTTCCTTTTCTAAGTTTGGTTAATTTATTCTAGATCATTTTTCTAATTTTTGAATAATTTCGTGCTCCTCTCTTTGTTAGACAATTTATGTGTGATAGAGCAATTACAAGTTGTTCACTTCTCTTTTTATGTTCTAATACATTCTTTTGCATGTCTTTTGCTTCCTCATGAAGTTATCTTGTTTCTTTAACTCCTTAATTATTATTTTCTTTATGTTTTCCTTTTGCCTCAACTAGGTTTTTTAAAGTTCTAATTTTTAAGATTTGCCATCATCTTAAAACAAAAACTGGTTTCAGTGAAAAAAGGCAAGAATGGTGAGATTAACATCATGAAAAATAAAAAATAGAGTGAAACAGGAGTGGAACTTACATTATTTCGAGTGTAAACACAAGATTTAGTGTGTGAGGATCCTATTCTGCTTTGCTACTAACTTTTTCTTGTAGGTTATAAATATGAGTAGTGAAGGAGAACAATACGAAATTGACATGAAAGTGGTCATGAAGGCTATCAATGAACAATTTAAGAAGTTGAGCAACAAGTTGGATGGTTTACAATCTTCATCAGCTTCTAAATTCACTAGAAGATATGTGTTCGAGGAGGAAGAGGAAGACAAATCAGAGTATGAAGATTCCCAACTCTAGAAGAGGCAAGAAGGACATTTCTAAAAGGGATAACAATTTAGGTAGCATAAAGATGACGATTCCAACCTTTCAAGGAAAGAATGATCTCAAGCTCTATTTGGAGTAGGAAAGAAAGGTTGAGCACATATTTGACTGCCATAGCTACTCCGAGGAGAAGAAAGTGAAACTTGCAGCTATTTAATTCATAGATTATGCAAGTATTTGGTGGGATTAGTGATAAATAGAAGGAGGAATGATGAGAGATCAATTCAATCGTGGGAAGAAATGAAGATGGTAATGTGCCAGAGACTTATACCTAACCATTACTATAGACATTTGCATAGAAAGTTGCAAGGGCTGGTTTAAGGGTCCAAGAGTGTTTAAAGACTACTACAATGGAGGTGGCTATTTTTAGAGCAAACATAAAGGAGGACTGACAGGCAATAATGGCTCGATTCATAGGTGGTTTAAACAAAGAGATTGCTGACGTGGTAAACTTACAACATTATGTGGAGATGGAGGAATTTCTACATAAGGCCATTAAGGATGAGAAACAACAAAAATCAAGAAAATTAGGCTCGACTTCTAACTCTTCTTAGAAGTCAACTTTGAAAGATAGAGACACCAACTCAACCTTGAAATTGAAAGAAAATATGAAGTCAAAGGATTCGGTTGCTACTTCTAAAGGTAAAATTAAAACTAAATCTTCTTTTAAATCTCGTGATATTAGGTGCTTTAGGTGTCAAGGGCTTGGACATATTGCTTCTCAATTTCCTAAAAAAAGACTATGATCGTGTTGGAGAATGGTGATGTAGAGAGTGTCGGTTAAAGTGATGATGAAATGCTATCATTGGAGGACTGCTCTGATGTTAATGTTACAGAACCCATGCATGGAGATATATTGGTTGTAAGGCGTGCACTAAATATTTAGTTTAAGGATGAAAATGAAGGGGAGCAACTTGAGCACGTTTTCCATACTTGATTCCAAAATAAAAACAATGTTTGTAGCACGGTTATTAATATTGGTAGCTATACTAACGTTGCTAGTATTTTGTTAGTAGATAAGCTGAAATTGGATACCTTCAAGCATCCTACACCATATACATTACAATGGTTGAATGAATGTGGAGAAATTAAAGTGGACAAGCAAGTTTTAGTTTCTTTTTCTATTGGCAAATATAGAGATGAAGTTCTTTGTGATGTGGCATAAATGCATGTTAAACACATTTTATTAGGCTGTCCATGGCAATTTGATAGAAAGGTTAGACATGAAGAATGTATGAACTATTACTCTTTTATACTTAATAACCGAACCATTGTACTAACCCCTCTTAAAACTTTGCAAGCTTATGAGCATCACATTAGGATAGTAGATGAGTATAAAAATGAGAGGAAATCATATTAGTGAGCAAGAGGAAAAGAAAAAGAAAGAAAAACAGCAAATGAGAGAAAAGAAAGAGAGTAAGGTTGAGAAGAAAAATGAAGAGAGAGGTGTTCAAGAAAGGGAGAAAAGAAAGAAATTAAATGTAATTGCTGGAAAAAGCGAAATTAATAGTGCTATGTTTGCAAGGCAGCCGTTACTTGTACTTATATATAAAGATGTTTATTTTTTTTACTAATGACCTTAACCCTACTTTGCCTAGTATGGTTGTTTCTTTATTTAGGAGTATGAGGACCTTTTTCTCGAAGAGATACCACATGGACTCCCCCCTCCCTCTTAAAGAGAAATTGAACATTAAATAGATTTCATTACTACGGCTACTATTTGTAACTGACCTGCCTATAGAGCCAATCTTGAGGACGTAAAGGAGATAAAATGACAAGTTGATGTCCTGGTGTAAAAGAGATTTATGAAAGTTTTATCCCATGTTCGGTTCTCATAATCTTAGTCCCAAAGAAAGATGGGACATAACGTATGTGTGTAGATTGCTGAGCCATAAGCAAAATAACATTTAAGTATAAACATCCTATCCTTCATTAAATGATATGCTTGAGGAATTAAATAACTTATGCTTGTTTTCTAAAATTGATTTAAAGAATGGTTACTATTAAATTAGCATGAAAGAAGGAGATGAATAGAAAATGGCATTTAAAACTAAATATGGATATTATGAGTTCATGACGCTTATGAACCATGTCTTGCATGCTTTCATTGGAAAATTTATGGTAGTTTACTTTGATGATATTTTATTTTACAACAAGAATTTAAATGATCACGTGGAACACTTGGATGCTATTTTTAGTGTATTAAAAGAGATCCAATTGTATGCTAATCTCAAGAAGTGTATATTTTGCATGAAATCTCTTGTGTTTCTTAGATTTATTGTTAGTTCACAGGGTGTTAGTATTGATGAAGAGAAGGTAAAGGAGATAATGGACTAGCCTACACCTAAGAATGCAAATGAGGTGAGAAGGTTTCATGGTCTAGTAAGTTTTGATCGAAGGTTTGTTAAAGACTTTAGTTCCATTGCTACACCTTTGAATGAATTTGTTAAAAAGAATGTTGTTTTAAGTGGGATGATGTTCATGATAGAGCTTTTAATATATTAAAAGATAAGCTAAATAGTGCACCTTTATTATGTTCGCCCAATTTTGATAAAGCTTTTGAAATTGAATGTGATGCATCTGGAATGGGAATAGGGGTTGTATTGATGCAAGACTCTAAACCAATTGCTTATTTTAGTAGAAAGCTAAATGGGGCAACTTTGAATTATCCTATTTATGATAAAGAACTATGTGCATTAGTAAGAACTCTTCAAAAATGGCAACACTACTTATGGCTAATGGAATTCACCATTCATTCTAATAATGAGAGTTTAAGGTTCTTGAAATCCTAAAGTAAGCTCAATAAAAAACATGCCAAGTGGCTAGAGTTCATAGAAACGTTTCCTTATGTCATCAAGTACAAACATGGAAAGGAGAACGTTATGGCTACTGCATTGTCTAGTAGGTACGCATTACTTACTTCTTTCCAAACTAAAATACTTAGTCCTATTCGCAAGTAACTTGTTAGTGAGACTCATGGGGGCATTTTGGTGTCCAAAAGACTTTGGATATATTACATGAATATTTTTATTGGCCTAAAATGAAATATGATGTGTAATCTGTTTGTGACAAGTGTATAACAGGTAAGCAAACAAAGTATAAAGTAAAACTGCATAGTTTATATACCCCTTTACCTGTGCCTGCTCAACCTTAAATCGATATCTCTATTGATTTTGTAATAGGTTTACTAAGGTCTCAAAGTGGTAAGGATAACATATTTGTTATTGTTGATCAATTTAGCAAAATGACTCATTTTTTAGCATGTTCTAAAACCAATGTTGCAACACATGTTGATGATTTGTTGTTTAAAGAAGTTGTTTGATTGCATGGTTTGCTCAAGACAATTTTTAGTGATAGAGATGTTAAGTTCTTAAGTCATTTTTGGTGCCCTTTGTGAACTAAGTTAGGAATTAAAATCTTATTTTCTACCATTGCATACTCCCAAACAGATGGGCAAACTGAAGTAGTTAATAGGACATTCACTACTTTGTTATATGCTATTTAGAACTTAAAACAATGGGAATAATGTTTGCCATCTATTAAGTTTGCTTACAACAGGTCTGTTCATTCCACTACTTCCTTTTCACCTTTGGAAGTTGTATATGGCTTTAATCCTTTAGCTCCTTTAGATATTTTACCTTTGTCTCCTTATGAATATGCTAATCTTGACGGGAAGAAAAAAGTAGATTTTGTGAAGGATTTACAAGCCAAGGTTCGGGTTAACAATAAAAGGAAAAATGAATAATATACAAAACAAGGTAATAAAGGGTGTATAAAAGTTGTTTTTGAACCTAGAGATGGAGTGTGGGTGCACATGAGAAAGAATGATTTCCTACATAAATGAAGTCCAAATTGCCACCTAAAGGAGATTGACCTTTTCAAGTCTCGAAGAGGATCAATGACAATGCCTAAAAGCTCGAGTTGCTAAGCAATTATGGTAATGTTAGTGCTACTTTTCATGTTACTGATTTATCTTTGTTTGATGTAAGTAATTTGACGACGAATCCTTTCAAGGAGGGGTGGAATGATGGGGATCAAAATACTGACTGAATGGCTCTAGATGATGTTAGGAAATTTTCTTGAGACCTATTACAAGGAATTGGAGGTCCAATTAATAGAGTAAGAACAAAATAAACGATAGAAGCTTTGCAAGGATTAATCATGGAGAAGCAAGAAAAGGAAGCTATTATTGAAGGTGCTAAGGCATTACCAAGACTAATTACTTATCTTTATATACAAGATGTTGGACAAAGCTTAGTACATAGTGAACCAAGCTTGGAATCCAAAATACAAGGTTAATTATTATGTATAGGTTTAAAGGAAGCCCAATATGCATAATTAAGACACAATCAATAAATGGGCTGGTTATGTTGATTTAATTAAGCCCAAATTTACTTTTTTAAGTGAATAAGGCTTTATTAAGACTTATTAAGACATGTGCAATTTGGAGAACACATTCTCTTTGATCATTTATACATGTTAACCTAAGGATTTACGTAAGTCTATAAATTTAAAGTTCCTTTTCGCTACTTCAATGGCCTAACTTATATAGACGACTTCTTAAATGCCATCTAAGCATACTGGAATCAAGATGTGCACAACTTCAAAGCCTTTTAACTTATATAGAAGCTGAGGAAGGTAAAAGTTGCAATTAAGTCTCTAATTAATACTCATTCTTCTCCCCTTGCCCAACTTAAATTGTGAATTAATGAAGCTTAACATAGTTGTTGTGATGCCCTTACAATTAAGCGTTGAGAGTAGTTGAAGTCAACGTATTGATGGAATACTAGCAAGCTCTAAATCTACAGACTTATATCCTTCAACAAAAGGCTTGTGTGAATTGGTTACGGGAAGGGGATACTAACTCAAAGTTTTTCCATTCTTCATTACTCTCACGACATAATAGAAACCATATTTCACAGCTCATAGATAGTTTAGGAAACACTATTACTGACCAGTATGCTATCTTGAATATGGCACAAAAATTCTTTCTGGAACTAAGGGGCAAGGACATATCGGAGCCTTTAACTTACAATATGACACAACTTTGGGTATGCTCGCTAAACTCAAATATTAAGGAGTCTCTTATTGTTCCATTTATTATAAAGGAGGTGAAACAAACCTTATTTGGTCTGAACCCTTCTAAAACACCAAGCCCTGATGGGTTCTCAACCAATTTCTTTCAACAAACATGGGAAATCACATGGAACTTGTTTACGTAGGTTGTATTGGAATATTTTTCTACATAAAAAATGCTACATAATATGAACCATACATATCTTTGTCTAGTGTCAAAACTCAACAAGCCTACGTCTATATCGGACTCTGACCAATTTCTTGTTGTAATACGCTATACAAAGAAATTATAAAACTGTTAGAGGGTAGTATAGAGTCGGTCCTCAAGGAGATTATTCATATCTCACAAGGAGCATTCATACCGGGGAGAAACATTGGTGACAATATTATGCTTCTACAAGATTTGGTAAAAGATTATAACATGAACAAGCAAATCAAGAGTTGCATAATGAAAATTGATTTTTTTAAAACATTTGACATAATCAGTTAGAACGTCTTACAAATTTGCTTAGAAGCTATGGATTTCCTAGCTCTATATGTGCAGTGGATTATGTTGTGTATCACATCAACTTCTTTTAGTGTTTTAATCAATGGCCAACTATCTAGAATTTTTCATACATTAAGGGGTATTTGGCAAGGTGATCCCTTATAGCCATACCTCTTAACCATTGCCATGGAAGGATTGTCTTGGTTGCTCATTAAGATGTTAGTTACTAATGGAGCATACAAATTCCATTCTAACTATGGAGGCAATAGACTTACTCATTTACTATTTGTCGATGATTGTGTTCTACTCTCTGAAGCTGAGATAACTTTCATGCAAATGGTGATTAATACATTGACATTTTTTGTGCCTAAATAAGTTCTAAAATATATAGCTATCCTACTTGTAAGTATACAAGATAGATGTAGTGATTTACCCAGGGTTGTCTCCCATGGAGGAAAAATTGGTTCGCTTAAATTAACCTTTAACAAAAATAAAAATAGATGCAATCCTAAACACTCAATCTCGATTTGTTGAGTGAAGGCTTTAAAGGAAATAATAAAATTAAGCTGGAAAGTAAATGGAGTTAATTGGCAGCAAAAAAGAATAGATTAATCGAAGTGGAAAACTCTTGATAATTAATTTCACTAATTTAATCTCCTATGCATGACTAAGGGGAAATGATTGGGTTTTCATCTTACTAAAATTAACAATTGGGTTCTAAGACCAACTTAAATAATAAACTAAGTCTAACTTTCATATTCAACAAGTTATCATCCGAATTAATTATGAAAACTTGACTATTAATTACAACTTAAGTTAATATATTTCTAATTCTTAACTTAAGAGTCTATAGTTTTCCATTCCATATTAAACTTCTTCCCTTCATCCTTCATATAATACCAAAATGATGCAAAGTTTGATCACATTATTACATCCATTCAGTTTAGAAACTATAGCAAACATAAGATAACAACACAGTCCCTCAATCATACATATTTGACTAATATAGCTACATTAATCCTCAAGAAAAAAAGATCGGCCAACACATAAATAACAAGATTCATTATCTTCAAAGACTTCAATCTCATCTTGATCAGTATAAAAGAAGTATTAAAGCTATAAACTAAGTGAATAATCGAAATAAACTATCAAAAGCTACAAAGTATGAGTTGATTAACTAACAGAGGAGTAAGTTTAGTAAAGCAATAGGGAAATAATGAACAAAATGATCAAATGAGTGTTCAGATGAGGTAGTTGCGGTTATATCCAGCCACTCTTAAGCTTCCTGTATTGGCTCTCGCCTCTACTTCTACTTTGTTCTCACCCAGATGACTGACTGCTCATGCTGCTTCGACCTCTTCTTCCTTTGTCTGCTCTTTCTCTCTTCTATCTTCTTAGTCAAAGCTCTTATGTACTTCCCTTCTCCAGCTTCTTTCTCTCTATCTAATTTATCCTCGAATGAGTTTGTGGTGTGAAAGATGTGTATAACGGAATGTTGGAATATGTGTGTCCAGTATACCACCACCCTCCTTACTCTTTCTATTTGTAGTCTGTTTAAGGTCTAGGTTTTCAAGCGGTCCCTCCTGCACATGACACATAATAAGTTGATAAATTAAAGGAAAAATAGGTTACAGGGGTGACAAGTTAAGTTACCCTGATGAGGGTACTTGTCACCGTCATCATGACTAACGCTTTGGTGTTAGTGATAGTGGTGATAAATTATGTCATCACCTTTCTCCTTTTTTTTCCTGTTCATGCAAAATTAAGTGAACTTTCCCTTCAACTTCATGCAAAATTCACAAAATAATTCAATTAACATTCATGCACTATTCACACCATTTTCACTTAATTTATCTCACATTTGGATCAAAACACAAGGATTTGTAACCAAAATCAAGATATGAAGGCAATTTAAAGCAATAAAAACTAGACACAATAACATTATTTTCCAAATGGACGGGCCTACAGATTAACTAACATAAGATTAGCTTATTTTTATCTTCAGATGTGCATAGCCCAGAGATGTTTAATAGAGTTACCAATATGCGTTGTCATCCCCCATCATTTAAATATCTATGGGTTCTTTATTACTGCCTCCAAACTCAAAATTCTCATACTACATCCCTCTCTTGGAAAAGCACAAAGGTAAGGTAAATGCATGGCAAAATGAACATCTATCTTATATTGCTAGGGTGGTTTTAATAATTTTGGTTATGAATAGCATGTATATGCATAGGGTTGCTTACTTGGTTCTATCTAAGAAAGTGCTTACGGAAATAGACAAAATACTTAAAGCTTTCCTATAGACGGGATCATTTGAAAATGCTAAGAAAAAAGTAAAGTGGAGCGAAATTCAATAAGGTTTAGGCATCATTTTAGTGTCATCTATGCAGAAGTTATTGATGAATAAAAAAATATAGAGGCTTTGTAATGATAGAGGAGCATTACTGGTTAAGTAGATCCATGATATATACCTTCGTAACACTTATTTTTGGCATATCTCCCCTTCGACTTAACATTCACAGATATTTAAATAGCTACTAAGTCTACAAAACTTTATATACCTATACATTAAACATGCAGTTGGGAATAGATAAGACACATCCTTCTAGTATAATAATTGGTCTTTTGTGAGTCCTATAATCCATAAACCAGAGTGAGGTCATTTATATAGTAGTCTACCTCACCATTCAAAAGTAGCGAGCATTATATCTAAAAGGCAATGGAACAGGAACTTCAGGGGATTTACTTTGTTAGAAACCTTCTTACCTGTATTATGGGATACACAAAGTGAAGACAACATTATCTGGTCACCTCACTCATCAGGTTCCTTCACCAATAACTCATGTCGTGCTTGCTTAATCAATTATATCACAAAGTGGACTAATATAAACTCATTTGGCAGCATATAATAAATCACAAAGCTTCTACTATTGTGTGGTTGGCAATTAAAGACAAAGAATCATTGGCATGACACCCAAGACACAATGTCTGTGCTATACATGAAGCTTGAGGAAACCCGTAACCATTTGTTCTTTAGTTTTCATTACTCCAAAGTAGTATGGGGAAGAATTCAACACATGATGAACTTGGAGGACCATACATTTGAATGGGCATCCACGTTAAATTTCTTTATTTCTCTGTCTAGGCTTAGATAACCAAATATGGTGTTGCTTAAGCCTAGTTTTGCGACAAGAATTTATTTGCTATGGAAGGAAAGGAACAAGCGCTTGTATTAGGGAATAACTGTAGAAAAATATCAAGTAGCAAACATAATTCTCAATTGGCTACGAGTAGTTATATTTGCTAAGAACGTGGACAATCAACTCACCCAGGACATCAACTATAAATGGCATTTGTAGTTAAACGAGCCTGTTACATTTTGTTCAGAGAAATTGATGGTCCCTTACCTATTTGTAAATTGAAATTTAGTCGGGTTATTTTTCTAACATGAACCTCAATGTAATGGTGTAATAGTTTTTAGGGCGTGCTTGTTTTGGGGTAATGGGATAAAATGTATGGGTATGGAATCAAACTTAACGGTTGGTATCAACCTATCATTACGAAGGTATCATTTTGATTCCCTAATTTTCAGCAATACTCCATTTCTCTGGATTACCAGAGGAATGGGAGTCATTGTTACGAGTTTTGGCATGAGTTTTGCCCGCGACTATCATCTCCATTGTCACTCTAAGCTTTTCTCTGTACCTTTCTCTTCCGTGAGAACCATAAACCATCCTTGCAGTATACAACCGAAACCAAGAAGTAGCAGTAGCACCGGTAATTTTCTTCCTTTCTTTCTTCTGCAATTAATCCATATAATTGCATATTTCTCTACATTACGCTACTTTTCTTCATCTAAACTAATCGACTCTCACCTAACAACTAATCTCTCTACCTCTCTTTGAAGACCTAGATCCTTATGAACGTTTTACATAAATGACGCATCATATTCAACAAGCACAACAGTATAAATGTTTAAATATTAAACTCAAATATATAAATGATTGGGACTAGTTAAAAACCCAACATTTGACCTCTAAAATCTCAAAGCTTCGTCTTAAGTGTCCTAGTTAATTAGTTATATGTTCTGAGATTTGTGGGTGAAGTCCCAGTTGCTATCTGAGTTACGTAGTCGATTTGAACTTTCTCTGTATCTGAGTAAAGTTTATATTCCCTTTTTACAGTGTTACATCTACTTTCTTCTTCAAATTTGCTACAGTTGGACTGTTTTATGAATTGGATTGAACTTGAATTCATTGTTTATATCAAAAGTGTAGATGTATGGTTTTACAAAGCTTACAAGAATGGATTCCATTGTATGCTTACTTAAAATCAAGGCAACTAAGTAGAAGGATAACGAGAAAGTAAACAAGTTCTGCTATTTAATCTAATAAACTGATGGTGGG
>JANIJH010000003.1:40388154-40399778 GCA_024520975.1 Erythroxylum areolatum
TTTCTTTGTTTTAATTGGTTTTGTCTCCAAACTGCAGGATTTGAGCTTCCACTGATCTCCTGCTGTGGGTATGGAGGCAAGTACAACTTCAGCATTGCTGAATGTGGAGACACTACAGTTTTAGAGAATGGTACCAGAATTTTCGTGGGTTCATGTGATCGTCCCTCAGTTCGAGTGAATTGGGACGGGATTCACTATACCGAGGCTGCTAATAAGTTCGTTTTTGATAAAATTTCTACAGGTGCCTTTTCTAGTCCACCTATTCCACTTGAAATGGCATGTCACAGGACTTTCTTAGATATATAAGTAATGAATCTACGCTTGTTACCAAAATAAGAGGTCATATAGATCAATACCGTAATCGATGCCCAAGCTAGTTACCAACATCTTTTGCTGTTTAATGTACTGTTTAAGAAACTTTGTGTACTTACTTTACGCTCATATCACCACTTATTTTAAATTGCGGTGGTGTTATTTATAGATTTTGCGATCTAGAAAATGAATTACAGATACAAATTTTGTTAAATTGATAACAAATTATTTCTAAATAATTGGCACTTCTACTTATCAATAAATTTAATTATTTCTTAAACAAACAATTTAAACTTTGGGAAAATATATATAGTCAACGTATCCAATACACAAGACTCTCCATTTTGGGAGAGTTTAGGAAGGGTCATAATGTACGAAGCCTTATTTTTGTATTTTTACAAAGAAATTATTTTCTTCACTCACCCTCCTATATATTTTATATATAATGTCAAACAAACATATGCATTAAAATTTGTGCATAAAAAATCATTTAAAAGACATTTATAGACAATAAATTAATATATATCGAAGTATTATTGTTAAGATATTATATTCTATTTTCACATTATTTGTATTTTAATTTATTTGGGATATCTTTTGTAATAAGAAAATTGATTTGGTATAAGATTCTACTATCTTAGAATATGTAGAATTATGGAAGTTAAAGATTTTTGTGAAAGGAAAGAATCCTTAAAGAATAAAGAATCCTAAAGGAGGAAGGACTTGAAGCAAATAAGAAATCCATGGTGTGAAAAAGATCAATAAGTTGAGCAAATCTGAAGCAGTAAGAGGTTTGCCTATAATGAACAAAGATGATAAGACTATTTGTAGCGCTTATCAAATGGAAAACAGATGAGAGAACCACATTAAAAAGTGAGCAATGTTACAACTTCTTGAGTACTAGAATTAATTCATATAGATTTAGTAGGCTCAACACAATATGCTAGTCTTAATGGAATGAGGTATAAGTATTTTTTGACATATGTTGATAACTACTCAAGATATACTTGGGTAGCTTTCTTGAAAGACAAATTGAATGCTTTTGGTGCGTTTAGAAACTTATGTATGCGGATTACAAATCATAAAAACATGGCGGTTTAAAGGATCAGATCTAATCATGGAAGGGAGTTTGAGAATGCAAGCTTTAATGACTTTTGTGATAGACATAAGATTATGCAAGAGTTCTCGATGCCTAAAACCCCACAATAAATTATAGTTGCTTAAGATGTTTTGACTATCATGTGTGATAATAAGAGTGCAATAAACATCTCCAAAAACCCTGTTCAACATTCAAGAACCAAGCATATTAATTTGAAGTATCATTTCATTCGAGAGTTAGTGGTGACTAAAATTGCACTTCTTTCCTATATAACAACTAAGAAGTAACTAGTTGATATTTTTACCAAACCTCTTGACTCTATGTGTTGGACCTCGCTTTCAGAGTCTAACATTCGGAGTCATAAATCATGAGCATATTATCCTATAGGGTTATTTCCATGAACCCTCATTAGCCATCATCCCACAAGGGTGGCATGCCCACACTAGTTAAACATATAAAAAAAACAAACTCATTTCTCCTATTTTAAAACAGATTTTGGGAAACCTCAACCGGAATTACAATTTTATTCCTTCAAAACATTTGTTCCCCATTGTCTTAAGTTTCTAATGACATCAAAATGATTCAATTTGGTTCAGAAATATGAAAATTAGGGCCCAAACATTTTCAGACTGTTATTAAACTGAAACAATACACTATACCCAAATTCCATCTAGAAATTGAAAGTCTTAGATACTGAGTTTATATTTGATTCATTCAGATAATTTGTATCTCTATGTCTCTAATTTATTTTTAAACAATAATTATCTCATTCGGAATTCTACAGGTCAAGATATCATCAAAATACAGAAGTATGTTCAGTAAAATATCCAATTCATACTCTTCCAACCCATACTCTTACTTTGATTCAATCAATCTTTTTCAAATCAACACCAAAGTCTATCAATTTTTATGGAGAGATAGAAAAATGTGTTAGGAATCTATTGGTCTAAAAATCACTTCATTTGGAGGTTAGATGATGCAATTATGGCTAAAAGAATCAAACGTAGTTTTGTCCTTAATCATATAGAACCTATTTTGGGACGATTGGCATAACTCTCACTAGAGACGTTGGATTAAGGTCATCTTAGGACGGTTTCGAAGAGACTTTTAGATCTACAACTTTTATGAAGACAACAAAGAGAGATTTTTTCATCTAGAGGGTCCAAATTGAGTCAGACAAAACCAGACAAAAGGTCAGATAAAAGACTTCAATCTAAGATTTTGGGACAATGAGCATAACTTTCATTAGAAATATCATATTAAGGTTATCTTTAGATGGTTTCAAAGAGAACTTCTAGATCTACAACTTTCATGAAGACATCAAAGAGAGATTTTGTCATCTAGAGGGTCAAAATTGAGTCAGACAAAAGGTTAGATGAAATTAGAGGAAAGGTCAGACAAAAGGCTTCAGTCTAAAACTGAACCAGACGATAGACTTCAATCTAAGACTGAACCAGACGATGGGGTTTCTACAGGGTCTTCTTCACATCAGCTAAAGTTCTAAAACACTAACCACATTCTCCAAAACGTCTCCAACTTGTAATGGCCATAACTCTCATCTCCAATATCTGATAATCACATACTTTATACTATTGGAAAGCTAAAAGGATGAGCTGCAACTTGCTAGACATCAACTTTGTCTAATTCAGCCTAAATTAATATAGTTTTTCCCCATAAGCCTGAACACAAATTCTCACCCGTATGGAAAAGTTGAAAGTGAAAATAAACAATTTGGAAAAATCATCAGCAAAACACAATCATACTTCATTAAGATCAACATATAAGAGTTTTTATAAAGCTTTAATGGGCATTTCAAGCCATCATATGTCAATATCTCAAAATCTCAAAATATAAAAAGATACATAAGCAATAATTTGCTCAAAATGCAACTAAAGCCTTGTTTTACAAAACTAGCTTAAAATACAAAAGTGTGCATGATTGAAGTGATGCCTTGACCCTTGGTTACTCGTTTCCACGCTCTTCACCTGAAGACGGTACGGAAATGGATGGGGTGAGCTTAAAGCTAGTGGGTAATAGTTTTATAATTGATAACAAGCAACATCATTCAAATATTCATTTCCATCGTAAAACTAACATTGAACCAAAAAAATCCCAATTCTCCATTTGTTAAGCAAATTATAAACAACATAAATCATGCATTTAACAAACTTGTCAACACATAATCACATCAAATGGTTTGGGTGGATCCAAAACAAAATGTACTACACATTTTTATATAATGGTCCTGTTTAGCCATGAACAGAACGTACTATCGCAATCCCACTTAATGGTCTTGTGTAACTGTGAACTTATGGGAGTCAATGAAGGAGCTCTATATCACTAGCGGGCAGGCGGGAGAAGCCTTTGGTCAAAATGCACTTGACATACTTAGAGGACCACCACAAACCCACATAATCATGCATTTCACATCTTAAGAACTTGTTGCCCAAAATGGCACATTTTTTAAACATGATTTCATAAACTTGATATCCTTTCAAATTCATTTCCATTTTTCATTTCATAATTCATCCACAAAATTCATACACACAACATGTAACATTTTCTCAAAGCATTTAAAGAACAATAAATGCACGTTTAAAAGTAGTTGAAAACATTTATTTCCATTTCTTGCAAGAAACATTAATGACTTATTATTCAATTTTAAAAATGTAACCCATCTTGAATTCCTTGCTTATAACTTGCTCAATATGTCTCTCCTCTTGCTCCTCTTGTCTTTCTTGATTCCCTTTTCATAAGCAAAAGTTCGAAGTTCAATTAGGTTGCAAAATTGAAAATTCACAAAGCACATTTACTAAAATTGACCCTAGAATTCCTAAACTCATGCATTTCCTAAGCTTTATTAACCAAAGCCCTTTCAAAAATTCAAAGTATTAAAAATTCTCTTACCTTAAATCTTCACCAAATGAAGAGACGTTTGGCCCAATTTCAAGCTCTTATCTCCCTCTTTCTTTTCCCCTTCTTGAACAACCTCAAAATCTCTCAAGAAAACTTAGAAAAGATGAAACCCTAGCTCAACTCTCTTCTTTTCTCTCAAACTACCGAAACCTCTATTCTTTCTCTCTTTGATTTGTTATTTCTCTTCTTTCTCTCCTATTTTTGTTTTTCCCTTCTTTAGGAAGGAGACATCACTTCTTTCTTCCCATTTTACCCTCAATGATTAAGAAAAGTCCACCTTACCCTTCATTTAATGCCTTATAGTTTTTAAACTTAAGTAAGCTACCCAAAACACCCTTTTATGTATTCTTACTACTTTTAATTTAACTAACCTATGCAATAAATCCTACTAACATAGACATAAAAAAAATTTTAACTCCCAAAAATTTACCTATCATAACCTCATAATTCATTTAAATCATTAAAGAAAAAAATTCGGGGCCAATATTTCTCCCCCTCTTAAAAAAATTTCGTCCTCGAAATTATTATATGAGTCATTGAAGAATTGTAGATACTTCTCTCTCATGGCTTCCAAAGGCTCCCACGTGGCCTCTTCAACAGAATAGTTTCTTAACAGAACTTTAACTAGATGAATCGTCTTATTCCTGAGGACCTTTTTCTTGGTGTCCAAAATCTCCACTGGAATCTCTTTATAACTCATATCATCTCTTA
Source organism: Erythroxylum areolatum (assembly GCA_024520975.1). Classification (NCBI taxonomy): domain Eukaryota; kingdom Viridiplantae; phylum Streptophyta; class Magnoliopsida; order Malpighiales; family Erythroxylaceae; genus Erythroxylum; species Erythroxylum areolatum. The sequence continues at coordinate 40,393,193 of JANIJH010000003.1, forward strand.
ACCGAACCTCAGTGGTCTGAATGATGTGAGGGGGATCTGATCTATATCTCCTAAATATGAAAACATGAAAAATATCATGAATCTGTGATAATTCCGGAGGCAGCACCAACCTATAGGCTAGTGGTCAAATCCTCTCGACAATTTCATAAGGACCCACATATCTTAGGTGCAACTTGCCCTTCTTACCAAATCTCATAATTCCTTTCTAAGGAGATGTCCGACTTCATATTTCATCTCTTTTCGTTGTACATCAGTATAACTTTTCATTATATCTTGAGCCGTTTTAAGTCGTTGCTTAACTAAGTTGACCTTGTCCACTATCATCTGAAGTAACTCTGGCCCTATTAGTTTTCTTTCTCCTTCTTCATCCCAGCATATCGGAGTTCTACATCTCCTTTCATACAGTGCTTTATAAGGAGCCATCTGAATACTCAAGTAGTACGAATTATTGTAAGCAAATTCGACCAATGGCAAATATTCATCCCAAGCTTCTTTGAAATCTATCACATATGCCCTGAGCATTCCCTTAAAATTTTGAACGGTTCTCTTAGATTGATCATCTGTCTGGGGATGAAAAGTCATGCTAAAATTCAACTTGGTCCCCAGAGCCTCTTGTAAGCTTCCCCAGAATCTCGAAATGAATCGAGGATCTTTGTCAGAAATTATAGAATATGGAATCCCATGTAATCTTACTATCTTATCAATATACTTCTTTGCTAGCACATACAAAGAATCAGTTTGTTTAACTGCCAAAAATGGGTTGGCTTCGTCAAACGATCAATAATAACCCATATGGCATCATGTTTCCTACTAGTCTTAGGCAAACCCATTAGAAAATCCATGGTTATCCATTGCCATTTCCACTCAGGAATGGACAATGGCCTTAACTTGCCTAAAGGTCCCTGGTGTTTAGCCTTGACTTACTGACACACTAGACACTTGCTTGCATATTATGCTATATCCCTCTTCATGCATTTTCACCAGAAATGCTCTTTCAGATCTCTATACATCCTGGTGCTACCTGGGTGCATGGCATAAGGCACATTATGTACCTCATCAAATATCTCATCCTTTACTTCCTTGACATTCGGGATACAAAGTCTATTCCCTATAACCATAAGTTCATCATCCCTCACTACCACTTCAAATTTCTTGCCATTATGAATTTCTTCTCGAAGCTTACTCAATTCTACATCCGGTGCTTGTAACTCCTTAACTTTCTCCCTGAGTATAGGTCTCACTCTGAAATTTGCAATAATACAATCTGGTTCTCCCTGTTTCAAGCTTATCCTAAGCTTAGCCATCTCTTCCAATAACGGCAGATAAACTGTATGAACGTGGGCTATTGAGGATTTTCTACTCAAAGCATCCGCCACTACATTTTCTTTCCGTAGATGATACTCAATCAGTAGGTCATAATCCTTGAGCAACTCCAACCATCTTCTCTGTCTCAAATTCAGCTCCTTCTGGCTCAGTAAGTACTTGAGACTTTTATGATCAGTAAAAATCCTCGTCTGAACCTCATAGATAATGTCTCCAAATTTTCAAGGCAAAGATCACTGCTGCTAATTCCAGATCATGAGTCGGGTAATTCAACTCATAAGGCTTTAGCTGTTATGAAGCATAAGCTATCACCCTATCTCCTTGCATCAACACACAACCCAAACTCTTTCTTGAAGCTTCACTATATACTGTATAACCCTCATCTCTCGTAGGCAAAATCAAAACTGGAGTACTTGTTAATTTGCGTTTGAGCTCCTCAAAGCTTTTCTAGCATTCCTCACTCCGGACAAATTTTTGATTCTTCTTCAATAGCTTGGTCATCGGAGCAGCTATCATAGAAAATCCTTCAACGAATCTCCTATAATAACTTGCCAAACCCAAAAAACTCCTCACTTCTGCCACTGTCTTTGGTGCATACTAATTCACCACTACTTCAACCTTCCTCGGATCAACATGTACCCCATCCTTCAAAATTACATGTCCAAGGAATACTACCTCATGAAGTCAAAACTGACACTTGCTAAACTTAACATAATGTTCCTTCTCCCTTAGTGTTTGCAACACTATCCTGAGATGTTCCTCTTCCTTTTTGGAATAAATCAAAATGTCATTGATAAACACTATGACAAACTGATCTAGATACTCTTTGAAGACCCTATTCATAAGATCCATAAAAGCAGCTGGAGCATTGGTTAATCCAAAAGGCAGGAGTAAAAACTCATAATGTCCATACCGTGTCTTAAAGACTATCTTGTTTACATCAAACTCCCTGATCCTGGGTTAATGATAGCCTGACCGGAGATCAATTTTAGAAAATACCTTTGCTCCCTGCCACTGATCAAACAAATCATCTATTTAGGGCAGAGGGTATTTGTTTTTAATGATCACCTTGTTAAGTCTCCGGTAATCAATACACATCTGCCATGTTCCATCCTTCTTCTTAACAAACAAAACCAGCGCTCCTAAGGTGACGAACTCGGTCTTATATACCCCTTTTCTAACAATTCTTTCAACTATTCCTTAAGCTCCTTCAGCTCAACTGGAGCCATTTTATAAGGTGGTATCGAAATAGGAGTGGTTCTGGGAATCAAATCGATGGCAAACTCGATTTTTCTCACCGTCGGCAAACCAGGTAAGTCCTCTGGAAATACATCTGGAAACTTCCTCACAATCAAAAAATCTCCTAACTTTTCTTCATTTACATCAGTGTCCACAATATGCGCCAAGAAGGCTTCACACCCCTTTCCCATCATCCTGTCAGCTAGCAAAGCCGAAATAATTCTTGGTGATGGTGTTTTCCTGTCCCCTCTGAAAATCACCTTCTCACCATTGCCCAGATCAAATTCCACCTCCTTAAGACCACAATCCAGCTTCACATGATATTTTTCCATAGCATCCATTCCAAGTATAACGTCTAGTCTTTTAGGTTTAGAGGTAGTAAGTCCACTGCTAGTATAGCACCATTGATGAAGAGCTCACATTCTTTATACGCTTGACTTATTATCACATTTCTTCCTAGAAGAGTACTAACAATCAAAGGACTATCCAAAGGCATCGAATTCACACAATGTAATGATATGCTTGTAGAAACAAATGAGTGCGTGGGGCCAAAATTAATTAAAACATATACTTCAGAATTTAGTAACTGAGTCATACCAGTGACAACTTTAGGTGTGGTTGCAGCTTCCTCCTTTATCATGGCAAACACCCTTACTTGTGCCTGATCTCTTGGCCTTCCTGGAGGAATAGCCTTCCTTGCAACTCCAGAACTGCCCACCTCAGTGACTGGTCTGGTTCCCACTGTTTCTGCCCTCCCTGGGGCTTACAACTGCGAGCCCTCTTGCCTTGTTACTTAGGGACAGTCCTTGATCATTTGTCCCTTCTCTCCACATCGGAAGCATGCTCCAAGTAACTTGAAGCACTCTCCCATGTAGAGCTTCCCATAATGCTCGCATTGGGGGTTTCATGTTCCTACTCCTCTCCACCCTGCTATTACCTCCTACAGTTGAGGCTTGTACCGAAGCTGCCTTGATTGCTTGTTTTTGACAGAGACACTACTTCCCATTTCGCTCTGTGTGTGGAAGCTTTCCATACCCCTCACAGGTATTGGAGCATTCATCCCCTTCTTAGAAGACTGCTCCCTATTCTTCCTCTTCTTATTCACTTCATATTTTATATTCTCTAGTTTCTCTGCCTGGAGTGCAACAACTACCAATTGCTGGTAGTCACAGAAATTGTGGATCAGGACTTTCTCCTTGATCCCTAAATGCAACTCTCCCTCAAACTTGCAGCACTTGTTTTCCTCATTTGCTACAATGTTGGTCGCATATCGGGATAACTGGGTAAACTTCAGCTTATACTCACTCACACTCATGTCCCTCTGAGTGAAATTTAAAAACTCCTTGACCTTCTCTTGTACATAAATTCTGGAGAGGTACTTCTTCCTGAACACTTCCACAAAGTCTTTCCATGACAATACCAGAGGCATAACCTGACTGTGGGGTACTGATTCCTACCAATGAAGAACATCCCCCTGTAGCAAGCTCACTGCATAATCTAGTTTCTCCTCATCAGAGCATTTCATTTGAAGCAGGACTCTCTCGGTCCTCTTCAACCATGCTTCTGCCTCTTCCAGATTTGTAGTACCATTGAAATCTATAGCTCCGTACTTGCAGAGCTTATCGTATTACCCACTCCTATTCACTGGAGCTTGCATCGGCCCTTATAACCCTTGGCTCATGGCATAAGTGAAAGTCTGAGCAAAGGCCTAAAAGAACCGCGGATCCATGGTATGTTTGAGACATCGGTGGAGGTGGTGGAGGCATTTCCTATTGCATACTAGGTGCCTCAGAATTCGGAGTAGAATATGTCTTTGCATCTTGCAGGATATAGGATTCATCTGTGCTCCCTTAGCGAGAGCAAGATCGAGTCATAGCTCCTCGAGTTCTCTTTCAAGGTGGCATTTTCACTCTTTCAATATAAAACTATTGAAAACCTTTAGTTCATGCAAAACAATTTTCAAAGTATGCAAAACAGTTCAAATTGTATAAAATAATTTTAAATCATGTTAAACAATCTAAAACAATGCAAGTTATTCATTTAAAACAATGCACATTCATTTTATGTATTAAACTACCCATTTCATGCCTAAGCTACTCCTAGACCTAGTCCTACACCTGGACCTAATCCTAGTACTCTGATATCATACAATGTTGGACTCCGCTTTTGGAGTCCAACATTTAGAGTCATAAAGTGTGATCATGTTATCCTATAGAATTATTTCCATAAACCCTCATGAGCCTTCATCCCACAAAGGTGTCGTGCCCACACCAGTCAAACATAAAAAACAAACTCATTTCTCCTATTTTAGAACAGATTTTGGGAAACCTCAACCGGATTTACAATTTGACTCCTTTAGAACATTTGTTCCCAATTGTCTTAAATTTCTATGGACACAAAAATCATTCAATTTAGTTCAGAAATCTGAAAATTAGGGCCAAAGATTTTCAGACTGTTATTAAACTGAAATAGTATACTATACCCAACTTCTATCCAGAAATTGAAAGTCTTAAGTACTGAGTTTGTATTTGATTCCTTCATATAATTTGTAGCTCTATGTCTCTAATTTATTTTTAAACAAGAATCATCTCATTCGAAACTCTACACTTTAAGATATCATCAAAATATCGAAGTATGTTCAGTAAAATATCCAATTCATACTCTTCCAACCCATACCCTTACTTTGATTCAATCTATCTTTTTCAAATCAACACCAAAGGCTATCAATAAATATGTTAAGAATCTATTGGTCTAAGAATCACTTCATTTGAAGGTTGAATGATGCAGTTATGGCCAAAAGAATCAAACACGGTTTTGTCCTCAATCATATAGAAGAACCTATTTTGGGACAATTGGCATAACTCTCACCAAAAATGTTGGATTAAGGTTATCTTAGGATGGTTTCTAAGAGGACTTATAAATATACAACTTTCATGAAGACACCGGAGAGAGACTAAAGGTCAGATGAAACCAGACGAAAGGATTTAGTCTAAGAAATATTTTGGGACAATTAGCATAACTTTCACTAGAGATATCAGATTAAGGTCATATTTAAACAGTTTCGAAGAGGACTTCTAGATCTATAACTTTTATGAAGACATTAAAGAGAGATTTTGTCATCTAGAGGGTTAAAATTGAGTCAGACTAAAGGTTAGATGAAACCAGACAAAAGGTTAGATGAAAGGTTTTAGTCTAAGACTGAACAAGACGATAGGCTTCAGTCTAAGACTAAACCAGATGATGGGGTTTCTACAAGGTCTTCTTCACATCACCTAAAGTCCTAAAACACTAACCACATTCTCCAAAATGTCTCCAACTTGTAATGGCCATAACTCTCAACTCCAATATCCGATAATCGCATACTTTATACCATTGGAAAGCTAAAAGGATGAACTCCAACTTGATAGAAGTCAACTTTGTCTAATTCAGCCTAAATTAACACAGTTTTTTCCCAAAAACCAGAGCACAAATTCTCACTCTTATGGAAAACTTGAAAGTGAAAATAAACAATTTGGAAAAGTCATCAGCAAAACACAATCATACTTCATTAACATCAAAATATAAGAGTTTTTAAAAGCTTTAATGGACATTTCAAGACACCATACATCAATATCTCAAAATCCCAAAATACAAAAAGATACGTGAGCAATAATTTGCTCAAAATGCAACTAAAGCCTTGTTTTTACAAAACTAGCTTAAAATACAAAAATATGTTTATGCTTTGAATTATAAGCTAATTAAATGATTTCAAAAAAAATCAAGAAGCAAATTGTTTATAAATTATTGTCTATGTTAATATTTGAAAATTTTGATCTCCGAATGAACAATGATTTTAAGAAATTATTATTATTCACCATGTTTTGAACTTTACAAGGAATGGCTACAATGAGTGAATTCAATGTTTTGAATGATTTCATACGATTTTTGAATTAAATGTGTTTTGATGATTTGATAAATTATCAAAGGTGTAGCATATTTTGTTTATGAATTGTTGTGAATCGATTGTGATTTTGATTGTTGTGAG
>JANIJH010000003.1:40453270-40463396 GCA_024520975.1 Erythroxylum areolatum
CCTTTCTTGATCAACCCCAAAATCTCTCTTGTAGGCTAGGAAAATTGAAACCCTAGCTTGTTTCTCTCTGTCTCTTCATGACATTCTCTCTCTTTTCTCTAGAATTTTCGTTCTTTTCTTCTACTTCCTTCCATTTTCATGTTTCTACTCCATTTATAGGCAAGACAACACCTCTTCTTCCAATTATGCCTTTAATGATTGAGAATTGTCCTATTTGCCCCTTCCATTTATGCCTCATGTCTTTTACACGTAAGTGTCTTGCCAAAAGCACCCTTGAATATTCTGACATAACACTTTATTCTAGAAGACTCTTTTCTATTGTTTTACGTTTCTAATGACACCAAAAGAATTCAATTTGGTTCAGTGGTGTGAAAGTTATACTTCAATATCTCCGGGCTACTTTTATTTCGAGACAGTATCCTATACTTAAATTTCATCCAAAAATTGAAATTCTTAGAGTCAGATTCAGAATTTGACTTCTTCATATAATTTGTATTCCTATTTTTAAAACAAAAATCGTCTTATTTGGACCTCTATTTATCCAGAAAATGTCAAAATACCGAAGTATGTTCAGTGAGATAACACCAGTTCATATTATTGAAGAACACACTCACTGTACCCGTCCCACTCTTTTCACTAAATCTTTCTATATTAATTTCATAAGGCTATGATTCTTGGTGGAGATGTAGGGCAATGTCTTACGCATCCAATGGCTCAAGAATCAAGTCATTTGGAGGTCTAAAGGAGAAGTTATGGTCAAAAGAATCCAACATGTTCATATCTTTACTCATATTGTACATGCCTTGGCGCGATTGCCATAACTCTCACTAAAGATTTCGAATTGACTTCATTTTTTGACTATTAGAAAGAGGACTTTGAGATCTACAACTTTTATGAAAACCTAGAAGACCAATTCTGTCTTCTGACTTCTGCAGAGTCTCACTTTCCTTTCGTCTCATTTTCCATCGTCTCATTTCCATCGTCTCATTTCTTCCGTCTCATTTCTTCCGTATCATTTTCTTCCATCTCATTTTCTTCCGTCTCATTTCTTCCATCTCATTTTCTTCCGTCTCATTTTCTTCGGTCTCATTTCTTCCGTCTCATTTCTTCCCCAGAACATCTCCACTTATAAAGATCATAACTTTTGACTCCGATGTCCAAAATTTTCATACTATATACTGTTGGAAAGATAAAAGAAAGATATACAATGTTCTAGAAGGTACCTTTGCTAAAATATATTTATATCAATAGTCCAAAGACGAAATTTCCTTTCCTACACCAACGTACTGCACCAAATTCTTAACTTCATAAAATTTTGAGACTTTTAAAGGCAGAAATGAAATTTGATGTCTTCATACAAAATATAGTCATATATCTCTAGATTAATCTAAATTAAGAATCATATCATTTGGACAAGTAGAGAAAATGTTATGGCTAAAAGACTGAAGCATATTCAGTGAACATTTACCAGATCACTACCAATTTTATTTCCAAATCTTTCCTTATCTCAACTCATAACTAGATTACTCTTTCCACTTCCTCTACTTCTCACTTTCAATAACATTACATTTAAAAACAATCATACCCGAAAGTTGTCAATGAATGCATATAAACTTATTTTTGTGAAAAGATTCGATATTTATATGCATATATGCTAACATTGTGCATGAGCAAGAAAAGTGCATCTCTCTCTGAGCTTACATGCATTGAACTTTTAGATCCTAACCTGTAACATGGGGACGGGATGTTACATATTATATGGTTTCCTTAGTTTTAAAGTTCTTTAGACCTTTTAAGGTAGTTAATGGTTCAATATTCCTTAGGAACAAGTTATTGTAATGTTGTCGGCTTTGTGTACCTGGTTTACTAGTAGTCACTCTCTAATATAGGAGATTAATCTATTAGCTATTTGATCTTTATATTTTTCTTTACTCTAGAATAATCTTAGATTATCTTCTCTATAGATGGCATACGCTATATTGCCAAAAAATATCTTATAAAATGTGTTATCTCCATTGTTTATATTCTTTGTTTTTTGAAAAATTAAAATTTGTTGAAATCCTCTCCTAAATAAAGGATAAGGTAAAAATGACAACATTATAATACCATGAAAAAACCAAACGTCACTGTAATAAACACAGATATAAACTAATAGATTAAACGACAACATAGAAATAAAGCAAATGATTTAACAATCAAATTCAGTGAATTTCCCTTAGAGGGTAAAGAAACACCTCCCATCTAAAGGAAACTCCATAAGCTTTCGAATTAGGGTAGAGACATCAAGTGTCTTCTTCATCTTCGTATTTGTGATATCTACTGAGTTATGAAACTCTTGTATTGATTCATGCTTCTTCTTCTTCTTCTTAATCATTGGTCATCCTATTTATGATTGGATCTACTAGGGATTTCTTCTAACTTGTGCTGGTGGAGACAACCCAAGTGTGGAGTCTCTATCTTGAAGCATGCTTCATCTTCTTCTCTACTGATGATCTCGATTTAATGTGTCGCAATGACTTATAGGTTTGGTCCCATAAGGTGAGTATTAACCCTAACTTTGAAAGTTTCTTAACACTTTTGCACGATCCTTATGCTTAGTCCTGATTGGCAGATGGTTTCTAGAGATCTTTGGACAATCCTCATCCTTCATTTAAACATTTTAGGTAATATCTCTCTTTTCTGGAGTTTTGGATGAATGCCCTATGTTGATTGAAATCTTTGAGTTACAAACATGCTATTATCTACATCTCTATTAATTGTTAAATGTTTATATTCTTGTTTCTACTTGTCCAATCAATTATCCTAGTGTGATCAAACCAATGTATTTGAGGTTACAAGTCAGTTGGATTTTAGTTCATATACCAATATGAAAATTTACATTAGAAGAAAAGATAATGTAAGATTTTAGGTTGAGCCTTGCAAAGTCTATAAGGATGATTATTATTGAATCTCAATATGTTAATTAGAGCTAATATTTGATTGACTATTAGCTATACTAAGGAGTAAAATTTTGAAAAAGCCTACTTAAACCTGATCATATCATACTAGTACAACATCTAGAAAGATCTCCTTATAAGAATGGTTATTAAACTGACTTAAGGAGTGCTTCATCCAAAGAAATCAATCTTCTAGACATGAGTTTGGTATATAATTAAAGACATTGTCTTCAATTAAAGAAAAATCTATAATAATACATGACATTAATTATCATTGATGACCATCTTAACTTTTGATTTCTAAGTGAATAAGTGCATCAATCTAAGCATCAAATAGATCTAATATAAAAGATCCATATTACTTTAATTTCCAAACCAAAGGAGGCATATTTCCATTGCATATTTTGCATTTGATGTGCTTGTAAAGATATTCCCTCAGTTTTATAAACTATAACATAAAATTTAAAATTCTAGATTTACATTTTACCTCATAAAATCTTCCACCTTTCAAGAACTATGTATGAATATATTTAACCCAATATGCTTCTTTTTTTGTCAAAATTTTTTATACTTTTTTAGCCATTAGGACTTCAGTGACTATTTTTATAAGGAACATATTAAGACAACCTTCATCACTTGGCATGTAGACTTTAGTCCATATGTCAAAAGGGGCTAAGAGCTGGAGGCGAAGAAAAAGAAGAGAAAAATAATAGAGCAATCGGTTGGTGAAAAAGAGAGAAAACTACAAAGAGATGGTGAGAATGGAGCAGAGGTAGAGAGCGAGAGTTGAACTAAAGCCCAGTCGATGAGAGCGGAGGTAAAAAGCGAAAGCTAATGCCAGAGAGCTTGAGCTTAGGAGGAGATTCACCACCAGAGTTTTTCATTTTGTTTGCTCATTATTATTTCATCTTCTTTTATTGTTCTTGAACCCATTTTATCTTCTGATTGGTTGAACTTGTTTACCTTGTTATTTCTTTAATAGTCCATCTTCTGTTTATTTCCTTTATTATCGCTTTCATATTTCCCTATTTATTGTTAAACATGAGATTGAAGTTTATTAGGATGAAGAATTTTTTTTTATTTCATTATAGGCTGAATGCTTAATCTTGATAATTAATCTAACTTATTTAATTAATTATATGTGAGTGAGTTGCTGATTTATTGTCTTGCTATTTTCTATGGTTTTTGAACTTATTGGAAGTAATAATTTGGCCGAATTTTGCATCATTTTGATATTAAACAAAAAATCGAGAGAAGAAGTTTAATATTAGAATAAGAAACTATGAATGCTTAAGTTATGAATAAGAAATATATTAACTTAAGTGGGTAATTATCAGTTAGGTTTACGTCATTGATTTGGACAATAGACTTGTTGAATACAAAAGTTATATTTAGTTTGTTATTTGAATTAATTTTTGAACCCGACTGGTAATCTTAGCAAGAAAATTATCCAATCAATTCGCCTTAGTCATGTATAGAAGATTAAATTAGCGAAGTTAATTTCTCAAGAGTTCCCAAATCTTTCTTTGCTTCTAGTTAAATCGGTTTACTTTTTAGTCTAATTGCTTAATTTTCTTTAAAACCTTTTGCTTAACAAATCAGGATAGAGTGTTTAGGATTGCATTTTTTATGTTTATCTAAAATTAATTTAAGTGAACCAATTTCACCTCCTTAAGAAGACAATCCTGGGTATTCGACAACAATTACCTTATATACTTGCGAGTTGGATAACCTAGATTTTTAGAACTTATTGTGGTGTAACATTTATTATTCATATTTCTCTACCTACTTTAGTTTGTAACCTAATAGCTATCAAACCCCTCAACGATCCTTTAAATTTGTTTGATCCATTAAGATCATAAACCAGACAAATGAGGAGCAGATAGTAAGTGTAGCAAAATAATGCAAATAGTGTGTCTACATTGGCACAAATAAACCAAAATGGACAAGTAATCTTAGTCTTACAAGAAAAGAAAAACCAATAAGTAATTGGTTACTTTTGGTAGCATCTAACTGTTTTTATCCACATAAGTTGCTAAAAAGAGCATGAATTTCGCCACTTCTCTCTCCTACATATAATTCACACTCTTAAACATTGAGTTTTCCCTCATATTTTTATCTTTTAGAGCCACCATCCATTAGGCTTGGGATTTGGGATGTGAATTAGTGTAAGTAACTCTAATAGTTGCTTACAACATAAAGAAGGGCAAATTTGAGCTACATTGGAGCACAAGGTGGACTTGCAAAGCAAGCACAAGATCCAAAGAACTTGTCATATTTGAGAGGTCAGGTCTCACCAAACCTTCTTTCATTGGTAATAGAGCATGTATAGCTTGCTTTTGTCCTTGAAATTGTGCCAAATGAGAATAATAATATATGATGAAATTTGTTCATGCATGTGTAACATGGCCATCCATGGCAAAGTTTTGTGTGTTTCGTTGATGAAATTTGTTCATGCATGTGTAACACAACCATCAATGGCAAAGTTTGGTGAAAACGGATTTGAGTTAAGTGAGATATTACATGATGAATTTTCAGTTCAATCAAGTGTTTTTCAAAAAGAGGGAGAGATTTGGAGCAACTTGTAAAAGTTTCTCCTTTGTGACTAGAAGGTCACAGGATCGAATCACAAAAACAATCTCTTTGTAAAAAATACAAGGATAAGGTTGCGTACATCGATAACCCTCCCCAGACCCTGCAAAGTGGGGAACCTTGTGCATTGAGGATGTTGACTTTGTTCACTTTATATGTGTTTCCTAAAATTTTAGGCCCATTTTTTGACCCATTATAATACTTTTCTTCATGATATATGTATGTGGATATGTTCCTTATCATATTATCTTTCCAACAGTATATTATATGCTAAAATTGAAGTTAAAATGGGTGAGAATGATAGCCCAAAGTGGGCATCGTGGCCATAAAAGGTTGGAAGTTTTAAAAAATATGGGTTTAGTATAAATGGGTTCATCCGCGGTTCCATGCGTCCTCAATGGGAGGTATGCTTCACTGACGACATAAATTCCATATTTTACCCCACCAAGGTCGTCCACATGTACTGGTGAGTCTAGAACCATGTCGAACAAGGCTTGAATGGCTGCCTAAGGTGGCGCTTGGTCACCCGAGAGTGGGTGTGTGGCATAGCAGTTATTACAGCCATATAGCCGTGTCTCACACGGGCCCTAGTGGCATGTGGGACTTGTGGGGCTATCCTAGAGGGTCATTTTTGCCCAAATTTTGGCTAGAGACTCCTTTCACTGTGATCTTTTGATATGTGTGGTCAAAATTATCTTTTTAACCCTCTATGATTTATTAAACTTTTTCAAATTTTGAGTTATTTGTTAGCCTAATTTGAAATTTTACTTAATTACATAAGTGAAATAAATTTTGGGCTATTAACTTGAGTTTTCATGCTTAATAATTATGTATTGTATTCATTAATTTATGTTGCATTTCATATATGCTATGAGTTTCATTTTATTATTTTTTTCATTTATGTGTTACATGATTATTATTTATGTTAGTAATAAATTGGTTAATTGTTTTCCTATGTGACTAATTGTTAACTAAAGTCAATGGGCATAAATTAAATTAACCCTAAAGCCAAAGGTCTCATACTTAGGTGGTATATGGGTCCATCTTCATTCAATATCATTTTTAGTTTAAGGAATGAAGAAGCATTGATATTTTGAATTAGTGTCTATGTTGTGAGATGTGTGTTTTCCAAAATAAATTCTTACATACAAGGAAGAAAGTGTGACATCCCCATTTAATATTTGATATTATAATGATGTAATAAGATTTGAATTGTAATTATTAATGATTTGCATCATTAATATTGAGACTTTGTAAGGGGATGCATTTTCACACTAATTCTAAGTATGTAGATTTATTTTGGACACGAGGCACCAAAATATCAATGGAGTCTTATAGTGAGACTCACTAATGTATGCATGATTGGTTAATGCTATATTTAATGAATGTGTTACCTATAATTAAATTAAAAGTATTCATTGGGCAAAATACAATTAAGCGCTTAATACTACTTATGTTATTAGTGATGATTACTATCAAGTTTGCAAAATTTTCGAATTGATAATGTAAGTGGGAGTTGAGCTAACTAATTGAGATTAGCATAGATAGATATGTCTTAATTAAACTTATGTATTGATGTCGTGAAATGGCAACCAAGAGTTTAATTATTGAGATAAACAAGGGAGAAAAACTTGAAGGTAAAAACTATGACATCTGGCATAGGAAGGTCCAGTACCTTCTTAATGAGCATGAGTTGCTTGACCATCTAACCATTGACATGAGCCCTCCTGAGACTATGAATTCAGCCCAGCATCACCCTGACCCTAAGGCTTCTGCCCTTTGGCAAAAGAAGGATAGAAGTGCATGCTTTACATTGTTAGCTTGCATGTGCGATGGCCTTATTATGGAGTTTGAGAACTGCCCAACTACCATAGAGATGTGGGAGCAATTGTGCCTAAAATATAGAGGGACAACAACCATAAGACTTCGTGCCTCAATGCTTAGGTTCAATCAATACATGATGGAGCCTAAGCATAGCATGACTAAACAATTAGGTTGATGTCCTCCATGATTATAGAAATGAAGGCAACAAGTTATGATCTCACAGATGAGCAATAGGTTTTAGCTATCATGAGGTCACTTCCTAAGTTCTCGTGGGGACAAGCAAAGTTGGTCCTTACTCATAATGAGGCCATTAAGACCTTTGATGACATTTCCTACCATTTGGAGCTCGAGGTAGAGCGCAAAAATATAAATTGCAGTGTCGTTGTATTAGCTGCACAAAATGGGTGCAAGGGTGATGGCCCTAAGCACAAGAAAGGAAAACCTAAGAATCAAGGGCCTCGAGAAGGGCAATTTGCTAAACATCGTAGAGGTAAGTGCGAAGGTAAGAAGGATAAGTCTAAACTCATGGGCTTTAACTATAGAAAGAAAGGACACTTTACTCAAGTGTGTACTTAACCTGTGAGGTTTGCCCTTACTTACCTTCTTTTATACATGCCTTGTTTGAACATATGCATTTTTTTCTCATTCTCTCCATGATTGGATTGTAAATACAGTAGTGAAAAAACACATGACCTTTAGCCTTACAGGATTTGTAGATTACTATCGATTAGGTAAACATTTTGTAATGATGGGGAGTTTAGCGAAGGAGAGGGTCCTTAGTGTAGGAACCTACTAACTTACTTTGTATAATGGACATAAACTGCTCTTACATGATGTGCTTTGTAGCTGAGTTTGAGAATAAAAAAGAGAGGAGACTTAAGGCTTTTCGTACTGATAGAGTCCGAGAGTATCTCTCTGATAAGTTTAGAGAATTTTGTGAGAATAAGGGAATACATCGACAGTTAATGATTCCTGAAACTTCGCAATAAAATAGGATTGTAGAGAGAAGGAATTGAACTTTGTTAGACATAGTTAGGTTAATGATGGATCAAACAAAACTCTCGATTAAGTTTTGGGAGGATGTCTTTGTGACTACGGTATACATCCATAACCGAGTGTCCATTAAGTCTGTCCTGATTACTCCATATGAGTTCTGGAATGGAGATAAGCCTAATTTGGAAGGCTTAAGGCCATAAGGATCCGCTAGTTATGTTCATCATTCTTCTCATAAGTTTGGGAAGTTGGGTCCTAGAGCTAAAAAATGTGTGTTTATTGCATATTGTGAGCATTCTAAGGGCTATATGATAGTGAACATAATGGAGGGCTCACTAAGGTTGAGTCTTGAGAAGTGGATTTTTGGAGGATGATTGCCTTAGTATTGGTGATATCAAACAAAGTCTTAGGCTCTAAGAGTTAGAGGAACATTAAGACGAAGTGCCCCAAATGGATTTGGATCCACAATCTATTCTAATGACTACTGAGGTTAGTGGGAGCATAGAACCTAAGTCTTAGTCTCTATAATTGCGTAGGAGCCAACACTAAAATGTTCTACGTAGATGCTTTAAAATAGAAGGTGGGTTCTTCTTGAGCATTTCTATTGATGTTGATGAGCCTTCTTCTTTTGAAGAAGCAATGATCTCACCATTTTCAAGTAAGTGGCTTATAGTAATGAAAGAATAGATGAAATCCACAGCTAAGAACCCTATATGGGACTTAGTCAATATATTTGTTGAGTGTAAAATCATTAGAAACAAGTGAGTCTTAAAGATTAAGTGCAAGGTCAATGGATCAATTGATAAGTGTAAGGCTTGATTAGTGGTGAAAGGCTACAACCAAAAGGAGGGTATGGATTATGATGAGGCATTTTCTCCTGTTGTGAGATTTGTGTCTATTAGCCTTACCCTAGCTATTATTGCACATTTAGATTTGGATTTGTTCCAAATGGATGTCGACATTTCTCAATGGAAAAATAAATGAAGAGATTGATATAGATTAACCCATTAGGTTTTAGGCAAAAGGACAAAAGCACAAAGTGTGTCACTTGAGACGTTCCATTTATGAATTGAAACAATCATCTAAGCAATGGTATCTTAGATTTCATCAAGCCATTACATCGGTAGGCTTTACAATGACTGAAGAGGACTATTGTGTATACATAATGTGACAAGAGAATGTATTTATTATACTCACTTTGCATGTAAATGATATTTTGATAGTTGGGAATGATATGGAGATAATCATTGCCACTCAAAAGTAGTTGTCCTTTACTTTTGAGATGAAGGGCATAGGTAAAGCAAATTATGTTCTCGGGGTTAAGATCTCAAGGGATCGTTCTATGAGATTTACGAGTTTATCTCAAGAAACCTATATTAATCGGGTCTTGGAATGTTTCCATATACATAACTACAAACTTGTTGACAGTTTAATGGAGAAGGGCCTATACCTAAGTATGGATCATTGTCCTAAAACAGAGGGAGAAAAACAGCAAGTGGATAAGGTGTGTTGGGTCCCAAATTTGTTTTCTTGATGTTATTAAGTATGAATTAAGTTGCTTGTATGATTTTTTTTTTGCATAGTTTGATTTATTGGAAGTGTTAGTGGGAAATTAAGATTAATTTGAGATTAGCATGGAATAAGTGTAATAGAAAGGGTAAAATTATGTGAGGGCATTGTGGGCAAGTCACTTAAGTTGGTTAGATTTAGGCTTTGCAAGGAGGGGCAAGGTGGTCATTATGTTTCATTATAGGTTTAAGTGTTAGAATTAGAAAAAGAAA
>JANIJH010000003.1:40463496-40475753 GCA_024520975.1 Erythroxylum areolatum
AACCTAAATGGAATGGTCAAAGACCAAAATACCCCTCCTAGCAAAGCCTTAAGTTACCCAACTCAAGTAATCTTCCTAAAACGCCCTCATATACTTTTACCCTTTAATTCCTATTTAAACCACATTAAAGTCAAATAAACCTTAATTATCCACTAATAGTCCTAATTTAATCAAACTAAGCCATAAACACACAATTAGGACAATTCATGCTTATTGACAATAAAAGAAAAAATTTGGGGCCCAACACTGTGTCTTTTGTGATTGGAGCATCTCAACCTTCCTCTTTAAAGACACTTGGTGAGTTAGTTGTTAAACCTTGCTTTCCTTCGTTTTTTTTGGAAATGTCTTGGCTTGTATCGACTCATCAGATGATTATTTAACCTTTACCTCTGTTGGTATTCTTCCGGACAATCGAGGTTTTGCTTGTATTTCAGACGGAACATTTTCTTTCCTGCTTCATCTTACTGAAAGCTCCCCCTTAGACTGTGCTTTCGGTGTGAAATCTACATTTGCTTCAGCTTCAATCTTGATCCCCATTTTGTGAATATTAGAGTTATTGATAACACTCTTAACATTCATCTTTACTCTGTTTCCTCCATTAAGTAGGATTCTAGATTCTTTGAAGAATCTTGTTAACAGCATACCGTAAGCTAAAGAACCACTCTTCAGATGATAATCCTCCCTTGCCTTTATCATATACTTCAGAATCAAGAACGGAAGATTAACATGTTGGTGAGTGAGTAGATGAAATAGACAATGTTCATCATTCATTATCACCACGTCCTTTAATCCTGCTCTTGGTAGGATACAATGAAGAAGAAGTGAGTGAAGAACCCTAGCCTTCGGAATGAGGGTTGAAGACTTCTTGACTCCTGGATTGTTGGATCCATATAGTTGTCAATTGATGTTGGCTTCGTCTATATGACTTTAAGCGATCCAATCTGTATTGTTGAACAAATCTGCTCCTTCATTTGGACACCCAATGGCCTTCACAATAGAATCTTGAGTGATTATTACTGACAACTCATCTACCATCAATACCAAGGTGTTGTCTACCACCTTCGCATTCTTCCAGAGCTCATATATTTCATTTAGATACACCGTCTCTCGAATGTTGAAGAAATTCTTCCATCTAATTGCTTCAATCTTAGGTTCGATATTCATCCGATCATTCTTTAGGGATGTGAAAACGACGAGTCTTCCATAGATAAGAGATTTCAACATTTTTAATCTTTAAAAGATAAACACTAAACACAGAAATGTATTTCGCTTAAAGAAGCGAGGTTAGTATATAGAAAAAATTGAGAGGAAGATATGAAATGAAATTAGAAGGATTTTATGTTTAGAACAGAAGGTTATATTGTCTTTGTTGAGAGCACTTTTAACAAGTCAGTTTCAAAGTTTTTCAAGAAAATTCTAGAGTGTAAAGTGTTGCAAATTTTGAGATGATTTCTTTTTATATACACTCTTGAAAAGTTACCGTTTGTAATGTTTTTTAACTGATCCACCAGTAATCATGAAATTGAAACTACCGAGTGAAAGTTACCGTTACTATTTAATCTAAAAACTTACGATTTTTTAGCTTCTTCAGGACGAATAGTTTGGATCATGAAGTTTCAGACGAATGGTCATTTAACATCACCATATTCAGGTTTCGTCTGATTTCCTTGAATCTGTCTTCGCTTAAGGGTTTGCTGAAGATATTTTCCTATCTTTGATTCGTCTCAACAAATTGTAGAATGATGATCCCTCTCTGTACATAGTCTCTTATAAAATGATGTCTAACTTCAATATGCTTTGCCCTTGAGTGTCTTATTGGATTCTTTAAGAGATTAATGGCACTTACGTTGTCACAGAAGATTGGAATTTGATCTTCTTGGATAGAATAATCCTCTAACTAATACTTTATCCATAAAATCTGTGAACAACAGCTTGCAGCTAACATGTATTCAGCTTCTGCAGTAGATAGAGTAATTGAACTTTAACTCTTGCTTGACCAAGAAATTATATTATGACAAAGAAAGTGACAACCTCCACTTGTACTCTTTCTATCAATTTTATCTCAAGCATAATCAACATCACAGTAGCCAATTAACCTGAAATCTTTACCTTTCTTATACATTAAACAAAGATCAGTAGAACCTGCTAAGTATCTTAATATTCTTTTAATAGCAATATAATGAGATTCTCTAGGATCTGCTTGAGATCTTGCACAAAAATAAACAGTAAACATTATATCAGGTCTGCTTGTAGTTAGGTAAAGCAAAGAACCAATAATTCTTCTGAAAATATTTTGATCAATCTTCTTACCAACTTCATCCTTAGTTAAGACGATTGAAGGATGCATAGGAGTTGACATTGGTTTAACATTTTCCATTTTATATTTGACTAAAAGTTCTTTGATATACTTTTGTTGATGAAAAAAAATCTTTTCTTCAGTTTGTTTAATTTGTAAACCAAGAAAGAACTTTAATTCACCCATCATACTGATTTCAAATTCACTTTTCATAAGATTTTCAAAATTTAAACATAATTTTTTAGAAGTTGCACCAAAGATGATATCGTCTACATATATTTGTACAAAGATAAAATTATTTTAAATATTTTTCTTAAATAAGGTTTTATCTACTTGACCTCTAATAAATTCATTTTTAATTAAAAACAAACTCAGACGATCATACCAAGCACGAGGTGCTTGTTTTAATCTATACAAAATGTTATGAAGTTTATACACATAATCTAGTTTATCAATGTCTTCAAAACCTTGGGGTTGTTTTACATAAACTTCTTCATCTATAAAACCATTCAAAAATGCACTTTTCACATCCATTTGAAACAGTTTTATATTATGAAAAATAGCATATGCAAGCAAAATCCTAATAGCTTCTAGTCTAGCTACAGGAGCATATGTTTCATTATAGTCTATTCCTTCTTGTTGATTATAGCCTTGAGCTACTAATTTAGCTTTGTTACAAGTTACTTTTCCTGATTCGTCTAGTTTATTTTTGAATACCCATCTAGTTCCTATAATAGATTTATTGGATAGTTTAGAGACTAGAGACCAAACTTTATTCCTTGTAAATTGATTTAACTCCTCTTGCATAGCCAAAATCCAAGCTTCGTCTTGAAGAGCTTCATCAATTTTCTTAGATTCTAATTCAGAAACAAATGCTACATTAGCCTCTCTTCTAAATGTAGATCTAATTCTCACTATTTCTGATGTTTCTCCTATAATACAGTTTTTTGGGTGAGAAGATTTATATTTCCAGTCTTTTCTTAAGATAATATTTTCATAAATATCTACTACTTTATCAGATGGATTGTCTAGTGGTGAATCGTCTAGGTTATTAACTAAAGGAGTAGATAGAGTTTCATCATCAAAATCATCTCTTTTATCTAGATGAGAATCATCATCAAATTTTACGTGCATAGACTCTTTAACATATTTAGAAACAAGATTATAAACTCTATAAGCTTTAGAAGTAATTGAATAACCTAGAAAAATTCCTAAATTGATCTTAGAATCAAATTTATCCAAATTTTCTTTTGTATTCAAAATAGCACATTTGCAATCAAAAGGATAAAAGTAAGAAATATTTGGCTTTCTTCCCTTCCATAATTCATATGGAGTTTTATTTAAAATAGGTCGCAAAAATACTCTATTTTGAATATAACAAGCTATATTTACAGCTTCTACCTAGAAGTACTTAGGAAGAGTCATTTCATATAGCATAGTCCTTGCCATTCCCTGAATTATCTTGTTTTTTCTCTCTATAACTCCATTTTTTTAGGAGTTCAAAGAACAAAGAAATTATGGAAAATTCCATTCTCTTCACAAAATATTTTGAATTTTTCATTTTCAAATTCTCCACCATAATTACTTCTAATTCTAGTAATAGAAATTCCTAACTTTTTGGATAAAACTTTAAAGCATTTAAGAGATTCATCTTTATGTGATAAAAATAATATCCAACAAAATCTAGTAAAGTCATCAACAATTACTGTTGGGTCCCAAATTTGTTTTCTTGATGTTATTAAGTATGAATTATGTTAATTGTATGATTTATTGCATAGTTTGATTTTTTGGAAGTGTTAGTGGAAAATTAAGATTAATTTGAGATTAGCATGGAATAAGTGTAATGGAAAGGGTAAAATTATGTGAGGGCATTATGGGCAAGTCACTTAAGTTGGTTATATTTAGGCTTTGCAAGGAGGGGCAAGGTGGTCATTATGTTTCATTATAGGTTTAAGTGTTAGAATTAGAAAAAGAAAGAAGAAAGAAAGAAAGTGAAAGGAGAAGAGGAGAGTATCGTGGAAGAGGAGAAAGAAAAGGGAAAAAGAGGGTTTTGCTACTTTGGAGGATTTGGAAGAGATTGAAGCATTCTCTGGTAAGTATAAGCTTGTTTCATCTTGTTTATGAAGGATTAAACCCTAGATTAGAGTTTCTTGAGCTAGAATCGTTGGTTTAGGGTTTTAGGAGAAAAAGGGATAGATTTCTTTGGGTTGATGGATTTGTGCTTGTTTTTAAGTGGTAAATGAGTTAGAAGTGTAGTCTAAGGCATGATTTAAGGCTTAGATGTGTTGCATGTGGTTAAGGGAAAGATTAAAGTGGAAAAATGTTGGAAAAATCAAGTTCGGGTTCGGTTCCCCGTCCCGCACGTCGCCACGTGCCCATGAGCACGCCGCGGCATGCGTTTAAATGTTTCGCCGCGACGTACATGAAAGTGCACGTTGCGGCGAACGAATGCGTGCTCGTCGCGACGAACGCGGGCCGTTCGCCGCGGTGAACACGGGCCACGTCGCGGCGAGCGCCCATTTTCCAGCAGCGATGATTTTTGGTATTTTATGCATATCTCTTGTTGTAGATGTCCAAATGAGATGATTCTTGATGCGTTGTAAACAAGATACATAAGGCTACAAGTTTTGTGAGAAATAAATTTCTGAATTGATCTACAAGGATCGAAACGTTTGGGTGGAAGTTAAAGATAGAATTATTGTTTCAGCATGAGTTATATTTTTTGAATTATTAGGTTGACTTTCTGATTTCTTCACCACTTTGATTGGGATTTTGGCTATTTGGTTAAGGAAATCAAGTGAGGCACGAGGAGCAAGAGGATCAAGAGGAAACTCTTTCCTAGGCAAGTTTTAGCAAGGATTTCAAGGTGGGTTCATGTCTATAATAAAGTAATAAGTCACTCATTGTTTTGTTCAAAGCAAGAAAGATTGGATGATTTAAAGTTGCATTATCAAGTTTTGCTTTAATTGCTATGGTGAAATGATTATATATTGCTACATGATTTGCATTCATGATTCTTTTTGAAAAGACTTCCAAAAAGGGTTTTTCTCCTTTCAAGAATACATGCACATGAAATCATGATTTCTAATAGATATGAAAAGTAAATTGACAATTAAGTTTACAAGACATTGAATCATGCATGTTATGTGGGTTTGTGGTATGTCCCAAGAACCGTCACGTGCACTTTGACCATATAAAGGCTTCTCCCGCCTGCTCGCTAGTGGCAAGGAACTCCCCACAAGGACTTCCTCAAGAAACTACGTCTACACAGGACCATTTCGATGGGAACGTGTAGTACGTCATGAACCCGGACTAACCCAAACCATTCTGCTATGCTTATGTGCTTATATGATCACGATCTGTTCTTATGTTTTATGCATACATGTATGAATTCCACACACATGAATTGTTTAAAGATCAAGCTTTTTGAGATCATAACTCTTATATGCATAATTATCATGATTTCAAGTGTATCACGGCAATGAGTTATTTTTGAAATCGTTTTGCTTATTTCTGTATTATAAATGTGTTCCCACGAGCTTTATAGCTCACCCCCTTTTCTCTCCCCATTCAGGTGGCGAGCAAGACACCGAGTAAGTCAAGGGTTATGGCATCACTCCAACTTATTATGTTTGCATGTTTTCAAGTTGTATTTTTGGAAGGCACGGCCTTAGTTTCTTTTCGGGTTTGATTTGTTCAAGCGTATTTTTGTATACTTTTGACACTTGAACTTAAAGTATGTATTTGGGTTTGAAATGTTGTTACAGCTTTTGGATATTACGAATTATGAATGTTTTTGGTTCAAGCTCTTTTGTATTGAATCATGCACCTCACGAGTCAAGGACCATGCTCTCATGTCCGATGTTGGGCTCCGGTAACGGGGTCCAACAAGGTGACATATGTAAGCACTATCAGTAGTCTAAAATATGCTATGGTGTGCAACCCAACATATGCTTTACAGTTGGGATGGTTGGTAGATATCAAAGTAATCATGATCCCACGCATTAGGCAGCAATTAAAAGAATATTTAAATACCTAAGAGGAAACCACTAACATGGCTTTGTGTTATCAAGGTGGGAGCCTCAAATTGTTAGATTAATGATGCCGATGGATTTGTTGATAGAGACGAGCGAAAGTCCACATTAGGATATGTTTTCATTATTAGAGGAAGAGCTATTTATTAGTGTAGTAAAAAACAACAATGCGTGTCATTGTCTATGATGGAGTCCGAATATGTTGCATGTACCTCAACGGTGCAAGAGGTGATATAGTTGAGGAGATTTTTTATGAGCCTCAACATTACCAGGCATCTTTGCAAGGCCACAATTATCTATTGTGATAACATAGTTGCAATTGCCTATGTAAAAGACCTGAAGTATCATGGAAAGACAAAGCACATTGATATTCGCTACCACTTCATTCGTGATATCATTGCATAAGGACATGTAGTCCTAAAGCATGTCTCTACAAGAGATATGATTGCTAATCCTTTTATTAAACCCATTGCTAGAGATGCTTTTCAAAAGCATATTATGGGTTTAGGTTTGTTGAGGATTTGATGTATTTGTACATTTACTTATGCATTAATGAAATATGTTTTTTATTTTAATCTTGTGTGAATTTGCATAGTAAGCTAAGTTTTAATTGAAAATGGCACATATCTAAAAATTGTCACTAGATTTGATGTTGTTCTCTCACACAAGGACATCACCTTAATGCTATGATAGCGAGTGAGATGAGACAAAGTATTGCAAGGCACCTAATGATTGGCAATCTCCTTAATTATTGTGGCATGATTAAGGATTTTGTATGCTACCTTAGCTGAGTGCTAAGACAAGACTTGTTTAGTCGAAAATAAAAAATATATCCATATAGCCTGTATGAATCTGGATTTGAGTCTGTGGTGGCTCAAGTCAATCACTTTGTGGAGTGACTGGACCATGTTCCACATAATTTTATTTAGAGCATGACAAACCGTCAGTAGGAGATCCACCATAGCATGCACTTCATATTGCATGTGCGTGAGATGATCGAATAAGGGAGTGATGAATATGTCCCTTCTTCATCACTATGTGAGCCCTGTGGGCATTTAGTCCACCTTTATACCTTTTGGAAATTTGACATATGTTATGAAATTGAGAATTGGGGTTGCTACTTCAACATATTATCCAAAGGTTAGGAATGATGCTATTTAGTAGAGTATGACTAAGAAAGCAGCCAAGGCTTCATGGATTGACATGAGTGTCTAAGAAAAAACCATTTTGATATCACACAAGACATTTGTGACTCATTGCCTCAGTGATTACAAAGATATTAGTTGTCGATAGGCATGAGTTGTCTATATGGTAACTATAAGTATAAATACATTATGGGATTTTACATAGCTCTTTGTGAAAAGAGGGATTAGAGATGCAAACTCTAGTGTGATTAGAAATGATTTAGGGTATAACAAGATCTTGAATGACGTTACGTTAGTTTGATGGTGACTTAATATAATTATCCTCGCCAGTACCTTTCTCGTATGATCACACAATCCAGTTCTTGTATGATAGTGAGAATGAATATTAGAGGTTGAGAAATACAACATGAGTTGCTATGAATAGACATGTGTTTCCTTTTCTAAAGTAAGTGTTGCCAATGGAACATATGTTGTTGTCAATGTGTACAAGAGGAAGATGTAATAAAATAATGTAAATAATATGTTTATATTGGCACAAGTAAACTAAAGTATACAAGTAAGCTTGGTCTTACATGAAAAGAAAAATCAACAAGTAATTGGTTACTTGTGGTAGTATCTACTCTCTTTTTGTTAGCATAAGTTTCTGAAGAGAGCATAAATTTTGTCATTTATCTCTCCTGCACATTTCACACTCTTAAAGATTGAGTTCTCCCTCAAATTTTTATCTTTTAGAGTCATCATCTACTAAGACTTGGGGTTTAGGGCGTGAATTAGTGTGAGTAACTCAGGTAGCTGCTCACAACATAAAAGGGGCAAATTCGAATTACATTAGAGCTATTGGAATACAAGGTGGACTTGGACTGCAAGCACAAGGTCCAAAGGACTTGTCATATTTAAGATGTAAGATCTCACCTCCTTTCAATAAGAATTGTAAATTTTGTACGGGAAGCATTAAGCAAGAGTTTTGCACAAAGTCCATTTTCATTATTCTTTTCACTACTACAACAAAAGCATCATTAGGTTTGTTTCACCTTTTTATTTCATTTAACCGTTAGGCATTGCAAAAATTAAATTATAATTATAAAATTGAGTACATTTGAAATCTTTTTTAATTAATATGACTTAAAAGAGAGATTCCTTAATAATCTTATTAGAGATCGATAAATGGTTTTCAGGAATAAAAAAAATAGAGATTCGTAATCCTCCGTCATAAAATTGGAGCCCAGACATGTCGTTTGGCGGAGCGACCAGAGATTATGTGCTCATAATGCAAGGGTCGTTTGGCCAGAACGTAGAACCACGTATTCCTTCAGAAATAAAAGCGCTTAGCAGGCTCCTTTATTTTCATCCATTGATTCTTTTGTTTCTAATAAATATATAATTAATTAATTAGGGAGTCATCACCATCAGCACGATGCTGCTAAGCTCCGCAATATCATTCCACTCTCCTTCCACACAACTCTTCAACATAACTTCTACTTACTCACTAGCCTCTCCTCCACCTACGGCAACAAGTAATAGGAGAATAAGGTGGACTTCAAAATCCATAGTTGCGTTCTCCTCATCAGAGAATCAGAGGGTCACACATGATCATGATACCACAGAATCTGCATCGGACATAGTGAGGAGGTTTTATGAAGGAATCAACGGCCGCAATCTTGAGGCCGTGGAGAACCTCATTGCCGATGATTGCGTGTACGAGGACCTTATCTTTCCTCGTCCCTTCGTTGGCCGCCAGGTAGCCACTCAAATCCAACGATTTTACTTTTTATCTTTACGGGGCGTTTGCTGATCATAATATTATCACAATTCCTACTATTTTTGTTTCTCTTTTCTCCCCCTCGAGGCAATACTGGAGTTCTTCAAGAAATTCATCGACTCTATTAGTTCAGATCTTCAATTTGTGATCGATGATATTTCCACTGAGGATTCCTCAGCAGTTGGAGTGACATGGCATTTGGGTATGTTCAGGTTTTATTTTAATTGATCTATTAATACATCGATGGGTTTAGTTACTAACAACAGCATTTATATATCAGAGTGGAACGGGAAGCCTTTTCCATTTAGCAAAGGATGCAGCTTTTATCGGCTAAAGATGGAGAACACAACGAGACAAATAATGTGAGTGAAATTGGTTACATCGTATAAAGTATAAACAGATTTTAATATCTACGTACGATTTTTTATTTTTTATTTTTGAAAATGATAAAAATGCTTGGAAATCTCCAATTGTCAAATGCAAAACTTTGTTCTCAGTTACGGACGAGATAGTGTCGAGCCTGCAATCAAGCCTGGGGATACGGCTTTGGTATGCATGTTCTTTTTTCTTATTATATTTAATTGATGATTATTCACAAAATAGAAACAACTTCTTTTCGTTATACGATAGGCAATGTTGGTCCACAACTAAAACAGAAATAGCCATCGTGGCTTGACTTGCTAATCGTGGATTACTTATCGTCTTATACTGTATTAAGAGATAAATGTCATCATTCACCAAATGGACGTCTTTGAGAGCCTATCGTTTACTAATAAAATTTACTTTGGAGAATGCAGGGTGCCATTAGGGCCGTTACTTGGCTACTGCAACAATTTCCGCAGCTGGCTGATCAGATGCTATGAGATAGAATATATTAAAGTAAGCTATGTATTTCACTTCAATTCTTCCTTATGTATTATTATATTTCAGCACTTTTTTGTTTTTAGGTTAGATATTACCCTTTTTTAATGTCATAAAACCATACAACTGTGACACTAAAACAGACAACAGTGTCCAGTATAAAGTGCTATTGTGGAGAACATAGACAATGCAGCTTCTTCGTTTCCGAGGGCACCCAATCTATCAAGGCTGTTCTTTTACTCGTGGAAAGACGTGTGAAGAGGTTTTGATGCAACGCATTTGAGTCATTTCCAGGTTTTGATGCAACGCATTTGAGTCACTGAAAATGTTATCCTGCACCAGAGACTCTTTACCGGCCCACCTAGGGGCAGGTTTAGAAATTTGAGTGGGACAAATTTCAGAATTTATTATAATCATGATGATATACGAAAAATACAAGAACAAATGAAAAAGGTTCATTTTGTATATAAAAAAAACATTTTAGTTATTATCTTCCAACTGGTTAGGATTGTACAAAGGATAAAGGTTAGTAAGCTAGGAGGAACCTCTAAAACAATTCAACCAATTTCCAATGAAAATGATGATGCATATTTTAGCATTTAGAGGAAATCTAATAGGAAGATGATTAAGAATCTGTTTGGTTCAACTTTTGGAGGCTCTAAAAGTATTTTTTTTCTACCGCAAAAGTTACTTTAAGGAAAAAATGAGTGTTTGGCTGTAAACCTCAAAAGTATTTTTGAAGTAGAAATAACTTTTTTAAAAACTAAAATACAACTTTTTCAAAAGTTTAAATTTGTAGCTTTTTATAAAAGTCCTAAATTTTAGCTTTTCCAGATAGACATTTTTGCGTCACTTACGTATATATCGAAAGTTAGAATGACTGTTCTGTTTCTTTGGTTTTCTTCTGTTTATAAAAATTCATCTTCTCAGACACGCAGAACTAATCTTCTTAAGAAGGCAGAAAGCGTGTCTCTTCTTCCCTCGTACCGACTAATCACCTGTCTCTCTCTATTCTTAACTGGGTTTTCTTCTCTTTTCTCATGGTGGGTTTTCTATCTCTACTCAGGCCCTTGTATCTCTCTGTCTACAACTGGGCAGCCCTCATTGGCTGGCAAATACATGCTCGTCTGTCCCAGATCCGAGTTAAAAGTTACGAGCTTTTTAATCTCTTGTTGGGGTATTGATTATCTAGTTTCTGACATTGTTTCAGGACTCAGGTGTTGTTTCTCGCGATCAAAACTTTGGGAGAATCTAGGTATAAGCATGTCTATGATGTTGTTGAGAAACCACTCCAGCTCACTCAAACCGCACTGTTTTAGAGCTACAGTGTGAGATTGTAGAGTACTAGTTATAACTATTTTGCCGTTGTTCTTTTACTGGTGTTTGAAATGTGTGCTTAGTTCTTCAATTTCTTTTCCATTTTCAGATATTAACTTGTCTTATCCATTTTTTTCTTTTGGGTTTCCTGCTGCATCAGATTCTTCATAGTTTAGATGGTATGTACTTATTCATTCCTTCTTTTAATTTTTGGCTTATTTTTAATAATTGGTTTGTTGAGAGTTGATTATGGAAAGAGTTTGAAAGTTCAAATATGATTTTGAAACCTTTGCTTTTATTATTATTGTAAGCATTTTAAAGGTTTGGTAAGGTCTCTAGTGTTGGGACCAGATCTGGGGACCGGACCCCAACCAAAAAACAAAAATCAGAAACGAATAACCAAGAGCGGGGAAACGAAACGAATCAAATCTGAAACCCAAAAGTGGGCCAAATGCACACGAAATCGGATCAAAGCAAATCGAATCGAAGCAACGAACGGTTCAATCGAACTGAATCAAATTCCGACATCCAAGAATGTGTAACTTAGAAAAACTAGCGTTGGAAACCTTAGACTAAACCAATCCCAAACCGTATAATTTTTTTTCTTTTTCACTCTTTTCATCTTTATTCAATCTTATACAAAGCAAACACAATTCTATACCTAAACACTTCAATAAGTCTCAATCCATAATCAGAAACATCGGACCTCCCGTCCGGAATCCATATCATAATCAATCTCATTCATATACAATCACATTCATATCTCAATCATTCATAACTTACACAAATTCATAATTTATCTCAATTCAATACACAAATTTCATAATTCTTCATAATTCATACAC
>JANIJH010000003.1:40543876-40556041 GCA_024520975.1 Erythroxylum areolatum
TCTTCTCTTTCTTTTCTTTTCCTCTCTTCTCCTTCTAATTTCTTTCTTTTAAGTCTAAATGGGAAGGAAAAGACCAACACACCCCTCCTTGTAAAGCCTTAAGCTCTCCCATCTAAGTGGTCTTCCTAAAATGCCCTCACACATTTTTATCCCTTAATTCTCATGTAAACCACAAAAACTCAACTTAATCTCAATTATCCACTAATACTCCCAATTTAAATCAAACTAAGCCTTAATCATATAATTAACACAATTCATGCTTAATAACATCAATAATAAATAATTAAAAAAAATTCGGGGTCCAACAGATTCTATCTTCTGAAGGATCGAAAACGAAACAGAATATATAAGATGAATAGTAACCCAGAAGATAGTAAAATACAGAAGAAGCGAAAGGCAGAAGATAGCAAAACACAAAAGAAACGAAAACAGAAGGAGCAAAACACAGAAGAAGACACGTCAGCAAAACATATAAGAAGACGTGTCAGCAAAACACAGAACAAGTAAAACCCAGAAGGAACAAAATACAAAAGAAGACGCGTCAGCAAAACACAGAAGAAGACGCGTTAGCAAAACATAGAGGAAGTAAAACCTAGAAGGAACAAAACACAGAAGAAGACGTGTCAGCCAAATACAGAAGAAGACACGTCAGCAAAACACAAAAGATAAAAAGGCAGATGATACAAAAGGCAGATGATACAAAAGGCAGAAGATACAAAAGGCAGACAATACAAAAGGCAGACGATACAAAAGGCAGAAGATACAAAAAGCAGAAGATACAAAAGGCAGATGATACAAAAGGCAAACGATACAAAAGGAAGAAGATATAAAAGGCAGAAGATACCAAAGGCTGATGATACAAAAGGCAGATGATACAAAAAGCAGTCGATACAAAAGGTAGACGATAGACGATACAAAAGGCAAAAGATACAAAAGGCAAAAGATTAAAAAGGCAGACGATACAAAAGGTAGACGATACAAAAAGCAAACGATACAAAACACAGAAGGAACAAAAAACAGAAGAAGATGAAATCATCAATGATGTCATCACAGAAAAAGCGAAAAGGCAGAAGAAGCGAAACTAAGAAGAAGCAAAACACAGACGATACAAAATACAGAAGAAGTTTATGAACAGTAATACAGAAAAAGTTCATAAATAGTAACACAGAAGAAGCAAAATTTAGACAAAGCAAAACACAGAAGAAGATGACGTCATCAATGACATCATCACAGAAAAAGCAAAAACACAGAAGAAGCAAAAATTAGATGGAGGAAAACACAGAAGAAGATGACGACATCAATGACATCATCACAGAAGAAGCAAAAGACAAAAGATATAATTCCTCTCTTGCATATCTCCCTTATAAGGACCATGGCTTTCAGCCAAGAAGTCCAAAAATGCTATACTATATATTACTGGAAAGCTAAAAGAAATATCTACCACTTACTAGTAGACACACTTTCTCTAATCTACCCTAAATCAACCTAGATTAATCCAGATTTTCCCTTAAGTATAGAACATGAATTCTCTACATTCATTCAGTTCTTAACTTCATGATGACTTGAGATTCTTAAAAATCGAATTTAATTTGATGTCTTCCTAAGAAATGTAGCTACAGGTTTCCAGTTTAATCCAAATCAAGAATCATCTCGTTTGGATTACTAGAGAAGAAGTTTTGGCTAAAGGACTGAAACTTACTCCTTGAACAATTTTCTAGATCTAACACCCATTTTGTTTCAAAATCTTTCCTTAACACCAATCATACTAAGATCACCTTTCCTACTTCATTTACTCCTCATTCTCAACTCCATTTCAAATCAATATCACACAAAGAAAATTTATAGTCCATGACTAATCATGAACACCAATAACAGAGTGTACGCATATGTACATATTCCTCACCAACTTACTACACAAGTGTAACTTCATTTTTTTGCTTCTAACTTTCACCTTAATTCTTCTCACTTCAAAATTTTTTAACCACTAGAAACACCAAAACAAAAACTTAGACGTAACCACATTTCTCTTTCACTACTTTACTCTTGTCTATCCTTTCTGATTCAAGAATCTTCATTCATTTATTCTTTACTCATGACTAATCTCCAAAATTTCTCATTCAAATAGTTCCAGCTTCTATGAAACGTTAGGGGTCTAACATATACATTCTTGTACTTCCTGGGTGCATTGCATAAGGCACATTGTGTGCCTCATCAAGAATTTTTTCTTTCAACTCTTGCATATCAGGAATACATAATCTGTGACCTACCACCATCATCAGAAGGTTTACCATTTTTAATCTCATTTCTGAGCTTGCTCAAATACTCATCTTGATCCTAAAATTCCTTAATCTTTTTATTCAACACTGACCTTACTCTAAAATTAGCCAATACATAACCAGATTTGGCATATTTCAATGTCACCTTGAGTTTAGCTAATTCCTTCAACAAAGGAAGATACACTGTCTCCACGTGTGCCATAGTCAATTTTCTACTCAGTGCATCCGCTACTACATTAGCTTTCCTTAGATGATATTTTATCATCAAGTCATAATCCTTTAGTAGCTCTAACCATCTTCTCTGTCTCAAATTCAACTCTTTCCGGCTCATCAGATACCTAAGACTCTTATGGTCTATAAACACCCTAGTGGTGACTCCATATAAGTAATGTCTCCATATTTTCAATGCAAAGATTATAATAGCTAACTACAAGTCATGCATAGGATAATTCATCTCATAAGGTTTCAATTGCTTAGAAGCATAGGCAATCACTTTATCTCCTTGCATCAACACATACCCTAATCCCTTCCTCGAAGTATCACTATAAACTATATATCCATCATTACCCGAAGGCAAGGTCAAAATTGATGTCATTATGAGCAATTCTTCAATTCCTTAAAACTATTCTGGCACTCCTCTTTCCACACAAAGTTCTGATTCTTCTTTGTTAATTTGGAAAGTAGAGCTGCTATCATAGAAAACCATTCACAAACCTTCTGTCATACTCGGCTAAGCTTAAGAAACTTCTCACTTTAGCTATGTTCTTAGGTGCTTCCCATTTCACAACCGCTTCTTTCTTCCTAAGATCTATATGTACTCCTTGCTTCGAAATCACATGAACAAGAAATGCCACTTCCTTTAGCCAAAATTCACATTTGTCGAATTTGACATACAACTCTTCCTTCCTCAATGTCTTCAAGGCAATTCTTAAATGTTCCTTATGCTCCTTATCACTCTTAGAATAAACCAATATGTCATCAATAAAGACTATGACAAATCGGTCTAAGAAAGGCTTGAAGACTCTATTCATTAAGTCCATAAAGGCTGCAGGGGCATTCCTTAATCCAAAGGGCATAACTAAAAACTCAAAATGCCCATATCATGTTCTAAAAGTAGTTTTTGACACATCGGACTCCTTTATCCTCAACTGTTGGCAACCTGATCTTAAATCTATCTTAGAAAAGACCCTTGACCTTTGTAATTAGTCAAACAAATCATTTATGCATGGAAACGGATATCTATTCTTGATAGTAACATGATTGAGCTTCCAGTAGTCCACACACATTCTTAACGATCCTTCTTTCTTCTTCACAAAAAGGAATGGAGCTCCCTATGGCAAAGAGCTAGGCATATTGTAACCCTTCTCCAATAACTCTTTCAATTGCTCCTTAAGCTCCTTCAACTTCATCGGGGCCATTCTGTAAGGCGGAATTGATATCAGTGTAGTACCTGGAAGAAGCTCAATGGGAAACTCAATTTCCCTAGGATTGGTAGTCCTGGTAATTCCTCAGGAAAGACATCCGAGAATTCCATGACCACAGTAATATCTTTTAACTTCACCCTATAAACCTTTGTGTCTACCACATAAGCCAAGAATGCTTCACATCCCTTCTCATCATTCTCTCAGCTGTCAAAGCCGAAACAATTATAGGCGGACTTGCTTTTCTATCCCTCATAAACACTGCAGTTCTGCCTTCATCCAATTCAAACTCCACTGTCTTCTGTTTGCAATCCAGATGGGCGTTATACTTTTCTAACATATCCATGCCCAGTATCACATTTAATCCCCCCATCTTTAATGGCAATAGGTCTACCACTAAGTGTTCCCCACCAATACATACTTCACAACCCCTATAGACTTGACTAATAATAGTACACTAGCCGATTGGAGTACTATCCATCAAAAGAGTATCCAATGGGCTCAGTTCTCTACCACGCACCGTTCTACTTAATGAAATAAACAAATAGGTAGAACCCGGATCAATTAAAACAACAATATTATCATCAAATAATGTAACCATACCAGTCACAACTTCTGGAGCAGTTTCTACGTCCTTCCGTATCATTGCAAACACTCTAACTGATGCCTGTCTCCTTAGTCTTCCTGGAGGGTTCACTTTTTTGGTCACATCGGAACTGCCCACTTTAGTTGTCGTCTTCTGTCCCTCAGTCTCAGCCCTTCTTGAAACTTGCATCTAAGTTTTCTCCTATCTTGTATACTGAGGGCACTCTCTAGCCATGTGCCCTTTTTCTCCATAGTTAAAGCAATCTCCTGTCAATCGGTAGCACTCCCCTCTATGAATTTTCCTACAATGATCACATTTAAGGATGGACAACTTATCTCCCCCTCCCCTTCTATTGCCTCCGGCCGTTGAGGCTTGCTGAGAAACAGTTCTCAATTGTCTAAATCTACTTGCACCACTGCTCCTCTCCTCAGACTGCATGGGGAAAGTCCTGGCACACCTTTCTGATCTAGGAGCACCACCTCCCCTCCTGAGTTCTTCTCTTCCCTTTCTCTTTCTATTCACTGCACTCTTGATGTTCTCCACATTCTCAACCCTTAATGCTACTTCAACCAGCCGTTGGAAATCACAAAAGTTCTGCGCCACTAGCTTTTCTCTAATGGTCAAATGCAATCCCAATTCAAATCTACAGCACTTAAGCACCTCACTCTTTATCATCTCAGATGCATATTTGGATAGCTGTGTAAATCGGCACTCATACTCGCTCACTATCATCTCCCTCTGCGTAAGACTCAGAAATTCCCTTTGATTTCGTTGGATATACACTTCAGAAAAATACTTCTTCTTATACACTACTAAGAAATCTTTCCATGTGAGCATTAGCAATTTCAACTGACTCCTCGACACACTCTCTCACCAATGCAGAACATCTCCCTGTAGTAAGCTTACAACATACACAACTTTCTCATCATCCTCAAAATCCATCTGATCCAGTATCATCTTGTTCTTTCTCAATCAAGTCTCGGCTTCTTCTGGATTCGTTGTCTCATAGAAATCCACTGCCCTATACTTCTTGACCTTATCGAATTGCCTCCTCTTCTTAACTGGGGTTGGAGTAGAAGTCTACAGCATCTGATCCATGGCCTGGACAAATGCTTGAGTAAATGCTGGAATAGCCTAGGGTCCAAAGGAGTAGGCACTTGCTCCTACGGAAGAGGAGACTCCCACGTTTGTGATTGAATAGGCTCACTACCTTGCCCTACAGAAGCCTCAGCATTTCCTGAGGCTACAGACTCATCAATACTCTCCTCTCTTGTTGAAAAGTCAAGTGCAATCGATCCTTGCAGAACTTCTCGTGTCCTTCTATGAGGTGGCATCTTACTCCTTCAATGTAAATATAAACTATTAGCTTACATTTTATTTTAATCTTAATTCCTATATGTATGCATGATATGCATGTCACTTAATGCAATCAGTCAATTCACAATGCAACAAGTAATTACATAACATAACAATTCATACTACTATGCATTCTAAGCCTAGAAGAATCCTAAGCTCTGATACTACAAGATGTTGGACACCATTTTCAGAGCCTAACAATCCAAAATATGAAAGACGTAAGTGTATTTCGATTTCCCCGTAGGGTTATTTCAATGAAATCTCCTTAGCCATCATCAGATCTTCCAATTCTTATAACATCTCAAAGCACAAGGGGTGATCCCACACCAGTCAAACGCACGAATCACCACTTGACTTCTTCAAAATAATTGTAGATCCATGCCTCTAGTTCATTTTGAAATAAAAATCATCTCTTTCAGATCTCTACAGATCAAGATAGGATTAAAATACTGAAGTATGTTTAGTAAACAACCAATTCATGCTCTTCCAATCGATTCCCTCACTTTCTCTCCATCAATAGTTTTTCAAATCAACACCAATAAATACCAATTTTTATGGAGAGATAGAAAAATATGTTAGAAATCTATTGGTTCAAGAATTACCTAATTTGGAGGTCAAATGATGAAGTTATGGCTAAAAGAATCAAACGTGATTATATCCTTAATCATATTGTACCTATCTG
Source organism: Erythroxylum areolatum (assembly GCA_024520975.1). Lineage (NCBI taxonomy): Eukaryota > Viridiplantae > Streptophyta > Magnoliopsida > Malpighiales > Erythroxylaceae > Erythroxylum > Erythroxylum areolatum. Next base: position 40,550,198 of record JANIJH010000003.1, read on the forward strand.
GGGACAATTGGCATAACTTTCACTAGAGATATTGGATTAAGGTCATTTTAAGATAGTTTTGAATAGACATGAACTGGGTTGGGGGCATTTTTAGACCCAAGAAGGTCTGTTTAATAGACCTAAGGTCCGTCTATCGGACATATGTGACACCCAAACCCCTCCAAAGCCTTTCCAGTGGTTCCTACATCCATTCTAACATCATGTTCACTCATAATCTTCCCAAATTCACTTCTTTTAATGCAATATCACTCCTTAAACATTCAATTACCAAATTGATTTGATTAAACTCCAAAATCTCAACTCAAATGATTCATCACATCCAACAAATTATCAAAAATTACTCTAGTTGTCCTATATGCATCCTATGTAGCATCACCAACTTATAATTATCATATCTCCCAACTCCGATATCCAAAGATTTCACACTTTATATCGTTGGAAAGCTCGAAAGATAAGCTACGACTTTCATGAAGAACTTTAGCTAATTCTACTTAGATCGATACAGTTTTTCCTTGGAGTCAGAACATAATTTCTATACCTATGAAAGGATTGAAAAATGCAATATACCAACTTTAAGGATCACAAGCAAAACACAATCATATTTCATTAATGAATCCAAATGGAATTTATACAAGCTTTCATTACAAACCAATATTTTTGAAGTGATCTTCCTCATTTCTTCTTCGATTGCTTTAGTTGTGATTGAATTAATTCTGTCCATGTTGATAGGTTTGCCTAGTGGCTCCATGTTGGATTTTGGTGCTGGTCATTCTAGAATCTATGTGTATTGTGGTTTCAAGCTACAACCATTTCATCTCTTTATCTTTATGAATCCCAAAGGTCAGAATCATCAACTGAATCTGAATATAACCTTTATTCAAGTGATTATTCTGAATAAAAGAGTAAATGCATATATGGACACAGGAGCTATTATATGTATAGCATCCAAACAATTATTAACCAAGTGGAAAAAATTAGATAAACCTCTTCAAATTAGGATAGCAAATGGAAGTATAAAATTAATTTGGTATATAAGCTACTATAATAATATAATAATAGAAAAATATACATTCACAGTACCATCTATTTATCAACAGGAATCAGGACTACCACTGATATTAGGTAACAATTTTCTAAAATTATATAATCCTTTTTGTCAATATCTACACTATATAACACTAAGGACACCAATAATAAAATCGTTAAATCAAAAAGCAATTATTCTTAAAATCCCTATCTATCGTACTACTTATTATTAAAAATTACAACTAATTACAGATAAACTTGATTATTTACAATTCTATCTTCTCAACAATATGTCTATTCAATTAGAAATTGAAACATTATTGAAAAATATTTGTAATGAAAACCCACTAGATCCTTTTAAAAACCATAATACTCAACTTATTGAAATAAAATTAAAAGATCCTAACAAGAAATTAAGATTCGAAATAATATTCCTTATACTCAACAAGATGTTCAAGAATTTATCTCAGAATGCACAAAGCTTCTCGATTAAAAAATAATTTAACCTAGCGCTAGTAAACATGTCGCCCCTACTTTTTATGTAAATAATCATTCTGAACAAAAAAGAGGAAAAAAGAAGAATGGTAATTAACTATAAGAAATTAAATGAAGCAACTATAGGTGATGCATATAAATTACCTCAAAAAGACTATATTATTAATAAATTAAAAGGACATAATTGGTTTACTACATTAGATGCCAAGTCACCGGCAGTTACGATTGCATGAAAATACAAAACCACTTACTGCTTTTACTTGTCCACCTCAGAAACATTTTCAATGGAATGTATTACCCTTTGGACTTAAACAAGCCCCTTGTATTTATCAACGATTTATGGATAATAATCTTGAAGGATTAGAAGAATTTACTCCAGCTTATATTGATGATATTATAATCTTCTCTAATACAGATAGAGAGAATCGTTTAAAAAAGGTAAAACTAGTTCTTCAATGATGTTCAAAAAAAGGATTAATCTTAAGTAAGAAGAAAGTAAAATTAGCTCAACAAAATATTGAATATTTAGGCATTGAATTTCATAATGGATTTTTAAAATTATTGCCAAACATTCTTACTAAAATACAACAGTTTCCCAATATACTGAAAAATAGAACCCATGCTCAATAATTTTTAGGAATACTTAATTATATCTCATACCAAGGTTTCTTTAAAAATCTTGCTAAAGAAAGAAAATGACTACAACTAAAATCCAGCACCAAACCTCAAAGGGATTGGACGATTGATGATACAGCAGCAGTAAAACATTTGAAAGAACTCTGCATACCTATCTTATATAATTACCTTCCTAAGCATACACTCCTGGTACAAATTGATGCCAGTATGAATACATAGGCAGGATGCTTTTTGGCACGACCACCCAATCAAAAGAAGTATTTACTTTGCAAGTATATAAATGGGACTTTCAATCCTGCATAAATGAAGTATCCAATACATGAAAAGGAAACATTAACCTATCTCAAAACTTTGAGAAAGTGAGTATTGATCTATTACCTATTGAATTTAATATTCAAACATATTCCAAGTATTTATGTGGATTTACTAAATATCAAATCAAAACTAATTACAACCAAGGACGTTTAATCCGATGGCAATTGGAATTAAATCAATATACTTTTCATATTCATTACATCAAATCTTCTGACAACAGTCTTGCAGATATTTTAATTAGAGAATGGAAACGACAATAAGCAATCTCAAGGAGTCATTAAAAAAGAAGGAAGCTGAATTAGTAGACCTTCAATAACAAGTAGGTATTGCTACTAAAGAAATTAACCAACTTCGATTAACTATCACCCTCCTAGAAAAACAACTCTCTCCCGATCAACCCCCTACCAATATTACTACCACTCCACCTACCCTTAAACCAATTACTTCACAACAGATTGCCCAACTCTCTTTATCCACCTCCTCATCCACTTCTCAACGCAAAGAAGACTTTAAGGAAGAAAAGGTTTATGTCATTTTTAATGGACCTATGGCTGGGATTTATGAAGAATGGCACAAAGTAGAAGTACATATCACTGGGAAATCATCCATTTTACATAAAAGTTTTATAACCAGGCAAGAAGCAAAAAAGCCTTTTCTGAATTTAAGGAAGGACCTAGCTTGAAACCACAATACAAACAGATTCTAGAGCGACCAGCACTAGAATCCAACATGAAGCCACTAGGCAAACCTATCAACATGGACAGAATTAATTCAATCCCAACTAAAGCAGTCAAAGAAGATCACTTCAGAAATATTCTACAAATGTTTCCAAGCACTTAATGAGTGGAAGAAAGAATAGAAGATTTTTCAGTATTATCCACAAAACAGAGGAAAATATGTACCAAAAGCAATCATTTTTTCTGAAGCAGAACATATGACCACTTATCTATTCTTCCAAAGCGGACTTATTGACACTATTTATTTAACCAAATTAAACATTTTATATGAGTTCCCTACAGGATTTGTCCAGGTAGTCAAAAAATATCAAGACAGATTTGCTAAGGAATGAGAAATATTCATCAAGGCATTCAGTAATTACCCTATTTTTAAGGAAATAGAAACTATCAAGGACATAGAAATCAAAGTATCAAGAATTGCATTCCTTTATATTGGAATTAGCAACGAGATGTACCCTCCTATTGATGAACCACCTCGACATACTTTTCAGTGGGATTTAATCGACCAACTCAATCTCAATTGTCTGGAAGGCATATATCAACAATGCTTAAGAATTGATGCCAAATCTTTAATTAAAGTTAACTACAAAGGACCAAACATCATCATGATCTCCGCATATAAAGCACCAGTATCAACAGAAGCTCTTCAAATTATTAAACAATTTGAACAATCTTTTTCAAACACTTATGGTGTCTTCACCGAGTTATCAAATCAATGGAAGCAAGCCATTTGTCAACAACTTTGCAGTTATCCTCAGCATCAATGTCTTTATTGCCCTCCAACGTCCACCATCGACAAGGACGATAACTGTTCAATTGAAGCAATCATTGAAGAATAAAAAGACAAAGCCCAATGTAGACCCCAAAGCTGTCTACGTTTTTACATAATGTAAATTATTACGACCACTAAGGTCATTTCTTTCTTTTCTTTTACTTTAGGTCTTTTCTTTACTTTACATCTTTTCTACTTTAGCGTCTTTTGTTTTTTTACTTTATGTCTACTTTTCTAGGCCTCCATATTGTAAGCTTCCTTTCTGAAGTTAGTATGAAATAAAATCACTCTTTGAATTCCTACCTCTTGCTCTCTCCTAAATTAAGCCTGAGTCTTGGCATTCAAAAGGAAAATAGCAAAAAAGGTATGATTTCAATTATGTTTTTATTTATTCAATCCATCTATATGTTTATTTATTTAATAATTATCTTTTTATTTCAGAATCGAAACATGTCAACCTTATTTTATTCTATTTTATTCTTAACCATATATATCTTTTTCTATCTTTATCTATCTAAACACTTTATTATTTTCTAGAATTACCAATATGCCATCATTCTCTTGTACCCGTTGTCAAGCAATATAGAATTATATTGAGTTAACCAACCAGAAAATAAGTTTGAGAAAACAGATTCTCGCAACAAGAAAAAAACATGCATCTAATTCTGTACTTCTTCAATATTCCAATCCCTCCTACAATACAAATCGAAAGATGTTGCGAAAGCATTAAAGAGAATCAAACTATCTTAGCACAAGAGGAAGCTGCACTTAAACAATTTCATTTACTCTTATCATAACATTATCGTACCCATCTAGAAGCAGGTACTTAATGAAATTAATAGTCACATATGTTTCTTCAATTATTATCTATGTTTACTATCTGATCATTTATGCATGTTCACCTCTCTTTATCTTTTTAGCCAATTGTTTTACTTATTTAGATTCTCGATCTCTTTATATATTTTTATGGCACTATTTTAGACATCAATTTAATCCATCTGTGTTACGATATCTCTTAACATATATGTATTATAGACATACTGAACATACAAATTTACCTTTCTATTCTGATATAGAAAATGCTTTTATAGATATTTATTATAAATATTTATAATAATTAGAAATGGAACCCAATACAAGAAAAGTTAGAATTAGCTTAAAACTTATATACATTTTATACTCAAGAGTTAACTCATTTACACTCACTTTTAGATCAACACCAACTTACCCATTAAAAATGTCTGAACAAGATCAAAATATATTAGAAATAGACAATTTAGAATTAACCAAATCCATAGGCACTTTCCATATCAGCACTTTATTATCAATGAAAAACTAAAACAAACAGCTAAAGCTCAATTAAACTTAAAAGCTAGACAAGATATCCAATATTATCTATTTATTATTTATTTTGGTAAAATTGTTCATGAAACATCTATTAGAATAGATCAGTGTAATGGACATATTCAAATCAATCTAATTGACCAAGAACAAATTTTTAGACAACTACATAAAATACCATAAGACAAAAGACATAAGATAGGTTATATTCATTTATCTACAATCCAAATTTTATTAAAATCAACTCTTCACGAAGGAATTGATTCACCAATAAGGATAGCAATAGTTGACGAAAGAATGACCAATTTAAATGACCAAATCATAGGAATAATGAACAGAAATTTAGCCTATGGAAAATTAAATTTAATACTCGTTTAAAATTAGGCATTCCATTGAAATCACTGTAGGAAAATCCCGGGAGGTACATCACATGTACCAGGTGCGAAAAACAAAAATTTTTGTCGCCGGGACCTTCCCGAAGGCCAGGATCTATGTGTCGGTATGAAGACTCAAACCTGAATA
>JANIJH010000003.1:40561163-40587298 GCA_024520975.1 Erythroxylum areolatum
ACTGGGTGCAACAAAACCGTGAGGTCAGGGGATCGATTCCCAGGGAAGACCAAAGCAGACAATACCAATTATGGAGGGTCTGGGACCCAACATTAGGTCTTTTCTTTACTTTACTTTACATCTTGTCTACTTTAGCATCTTGTCTTTTTACTTTTATGTCTACTTTTCTAGGCCTATATATTGTAAGTTTCCTTTCCGAAGTTAGTATGAAATAAAATCACTCTTTGAATTCCTACCTCTTGTTCTCTCCCAAATTAAGCCTGAGTCTTGGCGTTCAAAAGGAAAATAGCAAAAAAGGTGTGATTTCAATTATGTTTTTGTTTCATCAATCTATCTACATGTTTATTTATTTAATAATTATCTTTTTATTTTAGACTCGAAACATGTCAATCTTATTTTATTCTATTTTATTCTTAACCATACATATCTTTTTCTATCTTTATCTGTCTAAACACTTAATTATTTTCTAGATTTACCAATATGCCATCATTCTATTGTACCCGTTGTCAAGCAATATGGAATTATATTAAGTTAACCAACCAAAAAATAAGTTTGAGCAAACAAATTCTCGCAACAAGAAAAAACATGCATCTAATTCTGTACTTCTTCAATATTTCAAGCCCCCCTACAATACAAATCGAAAGATGTTAAGAAAGCATTCAAGAGTATCAAACTATCTTAGCACAAAAGGAAGCTAAACTTAAACAATTTCATTTACTCTTATCAGAACATTATCGTACCCATCTAGAAGCAGGTACTTCTGCTTCTAGCTAGACTCATTTTAATGAAATTAATTGTCACATGTGTTTCTTCAATTATTATCTATGTTTACTGTCTGATCATTTATGCATGTTCATCTCTCTTTATCTTTTTAGCCAATTGTTTAGATTATTTAGATTCTCAATCTCTTTATATATATTTTTGGCACTGTTTTAGACATCAATTTAATCCATTTGTGTTACGATATCTCTTAACATATATGTATTATAGACATACTGAACATACAAATTTACCTTTCTATTCTGATACAGAAAATGCTTTTATGGATATTTATTATAAATATTTATAATAATTAGAAATGGAACCCAATACAAGAAAAGTTAGAATTAGCTCAAAACTTATATACATTTTATACTCAAGAGTTAACTTATTTACACTCACTTTTAGATCAACACCAACTTACATATTAAAAATGTCTGAACAAGATCAAAATATATTTAAAATAGACTATATAGAGTTAACCAAATCCATAGGTACTTTCCATGTCAACACTTTATTATCAATTGAAAATAAATTATATTAACCTAAAATATTAAAATAAAGATCATTATGAGAAAATCCAAAATATTTGTAGACAGAGCCAATCATTAGTTCCCAACCGTAGGGTGAATGGAATCCTATACATAAATCGATTAATAAAAGAATAGAAAAAGCTTTTATTGTGTCACGTAAGTTAGATAGGAATTTTTGAACCCAAGAATTAAGAATAATCAGCTTTTCATTAACTAGAATAGAATAACCACTTAGAATAATGAAATAGATTATAAGATTAAAAGAAGAATTATATTTACTTAATTGCATTGAATTTGTGATTTGTCTTGGATTTTCTTTGTTCTTGACTCAATTTCCTGATATTTTCACTTAGATCGTGTTGAAATTCAAAGATTAACTTGAATACTTCATTTTGGTGTTATTTATGATTTGATGTTTCATCATACTCAATAAAGACATAATGCTTTTTTTTTAACTAAAATGACTTCATGGAAATTGAATAAATTCATATTATTATTTTTGAATCATAATAATAAATTATTAATATAAATTAAGTTTTATTGTGTAAATTTAAGGATCTCTTGATTTAATGGTACAAATAATATTTAAATATTAGTTACTTATAATTTGAAGACTTCAATTATAATTTGACTAAACTGAAGAAGAAAAAGATAGATAATATAAAGATGAGGTCCTCTATTCTCTTTAATCAATTCTATAATATAAAAATAAGGTTCTTCGTTCTTTTTAATCAATTCTTACTTTATTTCATATTATATCATTTACATATTTTTCTGCTTCATTTTAATACGTAGATGAGATGAGATAAATCAGAATAATTAGTAATTGGTAAAGGGGCAAGAATGTGTAGGTGCAGGAAATGTTTATACAGATGATTGAAGGAATAACATGGGCGTAAACAGGAAGCATAACGCGGAAATGAGGATTTGATACAAGTTGACTGGAGTCAGTCACGTGACATGCAATCAACCGTCATCGAACCGTAAATGCAGAACGGGAGAGGCACGGAAAGAAACACTTCACTTTGTAACCTTTATTTTTCCTTCAAGAAGTGAAAAACCGGTAATCAAACCCAATCCTAAGTAGATGATTCATTAAGCAACCTCTCTATTCTCTCTTAGGGTTTACAAAATGATCACCAACGATAACAACATCAGCAACAACGTCAACAACATCAACATCAATTCTACAGATAACACTTCCGTTCAACAGCAAGATCCCGGCAGGTATTTTCTTGAGCTGGCGAGACGCCGCTCGCGGTGCGTGATGGAGGATGAACATGAGGAGGAGCCGACAGAGCTTAACACAATTAACAGTTCCGGAGGGTTTCTAGTGGTTTCTACCGATAAGCTTTCCATCAAGTACCCCACTGTCAACCTTCACGGCCACGATGTTGGCGTTGTCCAAGCCAATAAGCCTGTGCCGGTCAAGAGACTCGTTTATTACTTCGAGATTTATGTAAAGAATGCTGGTGCCAAAGGCCAGATTGCCATTGGCTTCACTAATGACACCTTTAAGATGCGCAGGCAGCCTGGGTAAATTTTTGTTACTGTTACATTTAGATTTTGATTTGATTTTTTAGTCTTTCTTTAATTGAGCAAGAAAATAGAGGAGAACTCAAGTCAAATTCTAGTGTTTGGTTAGTATGAAAAAAAAAAAAGTATCTTGGGAGAAGGTTTGTGGTGGGCTACTGGCAATTGAATGTTGAAGGAAAGCAAAACAAAATCCAACTGATTTTTACAATACGACGTGGTTTAATTGTGGAGAAAGTCAATTTTTGATTTCAAAAGAAAGTTGCAAGTTTTCAATGATTTACTCCCTTAGATTAGTATATGAAAGGAGAATGAGGATGAGCTTTCCAGACAGTTAGTTGTTTGCGCTTGTCATTGCTTTCTGCTTTCAAGTGTGTGCAATTGAATAACTAATTCACGAAAATTAACCATCTGCTTAGCATTTTTCCTTGAACTAAATTCCTATTTTCCCCGCATATTACATTTTCTTGCTGTTTTTTTTGTTTGATAATATATGCAACAAATTGAATTAGATTCTAATATTCTATGCCAGGGGGTAGTAAAAAGTCAAAGCTATTGAAGTGCTTAATATCGATCTCTAACGGGGAAGATTGTGATGTGTAATAAACTATTTCAATCAATAACAAAAGACGAGATTGAAATGCTCAAATTCATTCTCTCATGTCTGATATTGATCTATTTAGTGTAATTTTATATGTGATTGCCAAAGGCCATGATCTAACTCTTTGAAGTACTTGGTCAGTAATGTTCTGTTATAGTTTCTCATATTGAGTGTTTTTCAATGCTAAAATTTGGTGATGTTGCTGTCATGATTTTCAGGTTGCCACATTGACCTTTTTGAAAATTCTAGTGGATTTTTTTTTAACATTCAGTTGTATTGCTTCAATGCTTAGATTGTAGCGCTTTCTCTAACACATCATTGTTATAATTAAGTTTTTTTCTTCTTGCCATTTGTTTGTTCTTGAGCCTTTCATTCTATTTATTATATCTGGCAGTTGGGAAGCAAATAGCTGCGGATATCACGGGGATGATGGACATATCTATCGAGGGCAAGGGAAGGGTGAGCCATTTGGTCCAACATTTACTGTGAAAGATACAGTTGGTGCTGGTATAAACTATGCTTCTCAGGAATTCTTTTTCACGTAAGACAGCTGCCTACTCTAGTTAGTATATGGTGGTGTTGCTGAAGGATTATAACCTTATTTTAATTGTAACTTGCAATTTCTTAAAACATAATCCTTACTTTTACATGTTACTTTTCATGCTTTACATTGAGTTCAGTAAAAATGGGACGATAGTTGGGGCAATCTCAAAGAACATGAAGAGTCCCTTGTTTCCAACAGTTGCTGTTCACAGCCAAAATGAGGAGTATGTGCTTGTGCTTTTAAATATTTATTTGATGTTTTCTGTAACTCATGGTATAATGCTTCTCAAATTTAGTGAAAGAGGTTTTAACATTTTGGATTTAGCATCTGCTAGCTTGCAACAATTTGTTGATAGTAGTGTAGGTAATATAAGGTTGTAATGTAGAAGGAAATCCTCTTAGATTGCTTCTTTGTAAGTATTATCGTTTTGTTTTTATCGTATCCTTCATTCTTTTCTAGTGGCGGATTTGGACACTTAAAAGGCCAACTGGGGAAAGAAGGTGTAAAACAAATAGACGAGCACTCACAGTCAATCGAGCAATCGATCGTGCTTTAGATTATTTGATTAAGCTCTTAGCTTTTTGTGATTCAATACATTTCTTGGTGAATTATAAAGTGATGACTTTTTGTTGGATAGAGCATTTTGGAACCCGTGAAATTTTTAGCAACTTTACAATAACTAAGCCCCTTGAATTAAATAATATTGACCTTTTGGCATTGAAAATTCAACTCATTTGAGCTCCAGAGAGATAATAATTGATAATTGTTGTAACTGAATTGCTAAGTTTATTTACATGGACTTTTAGAAAACACTGTTGATTGTTTCAATTAATTATATTTTTTCTCAATTTTAAGAAATATAAGGATATTTGCATGACATAAACAATTTCAAATGTTTGATTGAACATTTTCTAAGTTTAGGGACATGCAAGCACATATTACACAAGTTCAGGGGTTCCTTAGTCAATATCATTTTCCTAAGTTCTTTTGGCTCATTGGAATTTAAAAAGTAATATAAACCCATGTTATCATCTCGTGCAATTTCTTTTCGTGCTATTTGACTAGTCCTATTTCCTTTATCAATTTTTGTCCTACTTATCAATGTTTATGTGTTGGTTTCTTTTTAGCAAGTTAGCATGCACATTAGTGAGATGGATATATATATGTATAAAATGGTAGTTGAGTGAGTTTTGTAATTGAGTCTTTTGACATGAATGTCTTCGTTAGGGATGCTTTCCTAGATAAACAGTTCACATTACAACCTCTTTTCTTAAATACTTTTGAGTTTTCACATTTCATTCTTTTTGATGTCTTGTAATTTGCAGAAAACTAATAATGCTATTGGAATATTATTGCAGTGCAGTCACAAATCTAGTTTCCTTGTTCTTTGTGTTTGTTATGTCTTTGAAATTTACGAGAAGTTTTATGTTATGTTGGCATTATGATATCTCTCTTGTAGGATTAAGCTGGCCAACCACTTATAAATCTTTTCTTCCTTGAACTTGTTTTCTACCCTTTATTATTTGCAAAGAAATCACATTTCAATGTCTCCCAAAGTTGCGTTGTTTTAAATGAACATGATTAGTATCATAGCTTTATGTTAATGTGATGTTTAATTATGTTCACTTTTTATGTTGTCATATAGTGCAATTAGTGTTCACACTTATTTCATTTCAATCTGGCAGGGTTGAAGTCAACTTTGGGAACAAACAATTTGTTTTCGATCTCAAGGTAAGATAAACTTTATGATTCATGTTTTAACTTGTTTTTCATTCAGTAGTAATTCCATTTTTTTGTGAACTTAATTGCTTAGCTGAATAGAATCTAGTTTCTTTCATGAACATATAGTAAAGTTTGCCTGTCTACTTGTTTGTAGTGTTTTGGTTTATCTTTAATTATGAATTTTAGAAATAAAATAATTGAGAAAGAGGGGAAAGAAAGAAAACACAAGATTTGCTTGGTTATAAGTGCCAAGTCATCACTTCAACACATATCTAAACCACTCTATATATTCCTAATATTCACCAAATTATGAAAAATAGCGCCATAATTCCTTGTCAACAAATTGATGCTTGTAGATTTAGCAACAAAAAGTTGAGGAAGCATGACAAAAGAATTAGCTGGTTATGTGAAACCAACATATTTTACTATTATAGAACTCTGAATGAAAGGAGTTAAATGGTCATTTAGAGCGAACAAAGTTTGTGCAATTTATAGCTCTATTCTTGTGCTTTTTCTTGATTAGGATATACTAGTTGGAGGACATATCTCTATATGGTAGCTTGGCCAATTTAAGGACAAAATTGACTTGTACTCTCTCTATATAATAGAAATTCTTGAAACATATCTCTATATGGTAGCTTGGCCAATTTAAGGACAAAATTAACTTGTACTCTATATATAATACAAATTCTTGACCAAGAGATCTTTTTTCTTTTTTTTTTTTTTTGAATCTTATCTAAATTTTATCACAAAAACTATCTAAATAAGGCCATTATACTCTCCTAAAGCCCACATTTTATCATTGGAGGGGAAACCTTATGGACATATTCTTAATGGCAACAAGGTTTCCAAAAATGATTAAATTCAAGTTAGATGACAAGGATAAATATGATAAGTAGTAGGTTTGGCAATGATTATTGTTTCGTTGAGTGTCATGTCAAAAGAATCATTTTATTGGTTTCTTAACCATAAATCATGGAACATTTTCGTTGTTGATGGAATTCATGTTTTTATCTAATATGATTGAATATTATTTTATCCTTATATAGGAATGATATTCCTATCTTTATATAGGAACATTACTTAAATATTCCTATGTTGGAATAACTTAGGTCTTTTATTTTTGAGATATTAGTATTAGCATGTATAGCCCGAGTATAAAGATGAGACAAACCTAATTAATAACACTTTTGTACCTTTGTTTTATTTGTCCATTGATGTAGGCCATAAGGTTGAGCCACATCAAACTTGTTCCTTCTCTCTTTACGCTTTCACAATTATTTTATTTCCATAGTGATCAAAGCAATTGTTCTTAGATCAGCTTTCTACTATTCTTGTTACTCAAATATTAGTCCAAACCTTTACCTTTAAGGTTAGCTTGTTACTAAATCCAAAAGCTTCCTCAATATTTCAATACTAGTTTGAGTTTATGAAAAAAATGAAATTAAATGTATAAATTTTTATAGCTTAGATGGTAAATAACATGCCATTAGTGGTGTTGATGTGAAGCATCATGTAAGTTGACCGCATCCCATTTGAGTACATGTGGGAAATAAAATAAAATTGTTAAATACGTAAAAGAATTTTCAATAAGATAAGAAGAATAAACATATTACTTATGACCCTAAAAATAAAAAACACCAAAAATTCATCTCGATATCCAAAGCCCCAAAACCCATAAACTTCCTCTTCTCAAATTGTTGGCTTTTGCTAATTTTCATCTTCAAATTGTTTATTTAGTTTCTCAAGCACAAAGGTCATTCAACTGGAAGAAAGACTCATCCTTCCTTTGCCATTATCCAATTAAAGGACTTAATCCCACATCCAAACTTGTACCAACATTAGTAGAATCGTTGTCACCATCATCGTTTAACTCCCTATTCTCTAGTAAAACCAAAGGAAACAAACCAATAACTTAACCAGTTGTATTTCATTGACATACAATGCAAAACTCCCTCTATTTGATAGTTTTCATAATTCTATTACCACCATGTTCCCATATGATTCTATTGTCTTTACTCACAGTAACAAACTTAAACCTAATAGATTCACGTTATTTCAAATTCTTATCACACCCTTCCAACCTTTGTCACCTTCATAAGCATCTTCTTTTTGCATGAACCAAATTCTTTTGTCGACCTAGAATGACCATATCCTAGTCCTAATTCCGATGACTTATAATGGAAATTTCCAAACAAAGGACAACAAGAAGAAGAAGAGCATAAAAGAAGAATTAAATAAACTGACAAATGGGAAGTGAAAGCTTTTAGGGTTTTAGGGATTTGAGTGTTGAGTGGGAGTGTTGATGTTTTTGACGTTAGGTTCATGAGTAATATGCTTATTCTTCTCTTATTTAATTTTCTTATTAGTTTAACAATTTGAATTTTTATTTCATATGGGTGATTAAAAAGAGTGGGTTAAGCTTACATGGCCATCAAAATTAGCACCACTAACATGTATTAACAAACTCGATGGTTTGTGTTATATTTGAACCAAATTGAGTCTGAGGGTTGCAAATGTTCTAATTGTAACAACTTGCAACACCTTTTTTTTTTTGTTGCTTGGACTACTTGTTGGTTTGATTTGGAAAATTTATTATAGAAACTTTCAAACAATATATTTGAACACCATCAAACCCTATTACAGAAAAGCTTATTTAAGTGATTTGACCTACGAACGATGGTCCTTGTTGTCCATCTAAAAATTGCTAAGTTGTGTCAATTGGGTAATTGTTGGAAATTGGAGTGACTCAAAAGTATTTGCCCAACTCACTCACTGTTACAAATGTTAAATAAGGTTGTAGAATTAGCTATTAATAATTAGTTAAAGTATAACGATTAATAATAAAAGTAAGATTTTTATAAGTAAATTGCTATTGCAATTTTGGAGTATCTTGGTTGTGATATGGCTATTTGTTGCACGAGTTAAAGAATTCACATGCAAAATGGGAACCTCACTTACCATATTGAGGGATTTTGAAGACATTAAATAGTATTGTAGAGTTCTAGTATTTTTTAGTATTATTATACATATCTTGTATAGGAATATTATGTGCATTATTTTAAATGCAGACTGCAACTGCATTTGCAATCGCAACAACGTGGTTATGGTCCTAGTTGTTTTTGCATAAGTGATCTGATACAGTTTCACATTTGGTTGTAGCAACGAACGATGCTTTGTTGCAGCTTTTGTGTTGAAAACGATCTACACCATCTATTTTATTGCATAGCTACAATTTGGAAAGAAGAAAAAGAGAAGGAATTGAAGGAATAAACAAAAAAAGGCAAGGATTTGAAGAAAAGAAACTAACTTGTGAATTGAGGGTTGAAATTCGCATAACAAACTAAAAGACAAGTTGATAACTAAGGAAGCAAGATTTGGGGATTACGAGGTGGAAGCAAGATTTGGGGGATTTTGTGGTTTAAATTTTGAGCTAATATAAGGCTAGAGAGAAGTGAGGAGATGAAGAAGGATAACATTCAAAAATGAAGATATTGGGAATTCCAGAGTTTTGATTTTGACAAAATAGAGGGAGAGACGTGGAGAAGAATGGGAAGGAAAGTCTACTTTTGGATAGGAAGGAAAACCACATCATTATAATGTTATTGCTCCTAGAAAATTAATGTGGATTAATCACACTGAATTATTTACATTTGTAGAGAATGAGTTTGCCTCTATTTTTTAAGGATTATATTTTCGCTTTTATTAATTGTTATACTTAAGTAACTATTTATTATTAATAGCTAATTCTATTAACTTATTAATATTTGTAATAGTGAGTTTTCATACAACACTTACAGTTAATATTTTATTTTAGTTAGATAACAATTAATTTGAATATTTAAGTATATTATAATTATAATAATGATAATGGCATTCAAATTACTGTTAAAATGAGGTTAAACATTAAACACTTAGAAAGTATTTTAGTTTATAACGATAAGTTATATAGTTCAAAAATTTTGCAATGTCACCCACATAATCCACAGTATAACTTGCCCAATAACCATTATTGCAAAATGCGTAATGTAGCAATGATCACAGTTGCAATCACAATTTGAAACCTTGATTATGTGCATTTTTTACTGAGTAATTAATTGAATATTCTTTCTTGGAATATTTCAGATTTCTTAATTTAAAATGTTGGTATTACCTTGTTTTCCTCTCATGATATAAACGTATAAACTAAACCTAATGACACCCTTTTATATTAGTGAAATATTTGCGAATAGAGTAACAAATGACTTCTATGTGCTTCATGTTTTCATGGTAGCTAAGATTCGTAACTTTTAATGACACTATTGTTGGTAGCATGTATTTGAGTCAAAAGTGGTGCTAGTGTTCATTTAATTAAACCAAATCTATTGTATATTTGTACTAGTTGAAAAGATACCTTGAGATCACTTGCCAAAATAAAACTTGAGATTGAGTTTTTACTTATGGGGATGTCATTTTAAGCCCGGTATGGTTTTATGTTAGTTCGGACTTGGTGGGCTAAATCAAAGCCCAATATGAACGGTTCATACTCTCTCCCTAAAATGACATTGTTCTGATCTTTAAGTTAAGAAACTCAAAACCAAATGATGTTTTGGAAGGTAAAACGAAAATGATGTCGTTTTGGGCACAAGTGTGTCCTCGGGCTTGGGTTGCGATGCTTCAGCCTGACAACACTTTGAACTGGGCATGGGCTGCCTCTTGCGGGGTTAGGGCTCGCACCTGACCTGACCCAGTTCCATGCGTACATACTTGCAACTCCTAGAAATAGGTGAACTTCCTAAGGTTTTTCATATGAAAAGTGGAATGTAACAATTTAAGGATGTTAACCGAAGCTGGCCGAGCCTTAAATCCTCTTATCGACATTGGCCAATTTGTAAGGAAGGATTGAGCCAAAGGACTATAGATTAGATTTGTTTGTAAACTAGCATTTTGAATCTTAAAGATGGCTATATATTAGGACCTATGACAACAATGAGATTAGCATAAAAAGGTAGATGAATACACCCGTAGTTACCCTTTAATAAAAAAGAGTATCAGTCATATAACTCGGAGTAAGAGGAAAGTGGATTGAAACTTTTCAAATCATCGAGCTTTTGAATTTGCATAAAGCATTAGTGGAAGTAGGCATGCGAGAAGGTAATTTGACATAAATTTCGTGTGTAATATTTTTGTGGATGATTTCATTCTTGATAATCATTTATCATAACCACCATAATTAAGATGCAATGGGGGATAGGATTTTTTTTCACATGATGATTTTTTTCTACTACAAAGGCCTTATTGTAATCAAGGCCACACTCTTGTTTTATCCAAGAATAACTATTCAAGCTTTGTAACGGACACATCAGAATGAAGCGTTATAGGAAACATAAACTTACTGCCAAGTGGTTGCATGGATGGGGGATGGAGCATGAGTTTTTTGGTTATAAGAAGATGGAATTGGGATAAAAGGCATTGTAGCTTTCAGAAGTAAAGGAGTTGTCCTACGCAACACAACTAGATTTAGAAAATTATTCTTATAAATTAGTGTCAGCTGACTGACCAACAACAACAGCATAGTGGGAATACTAGGAGAGAATAAGACATCATTTTGAGGGGAACAAATATCATCAATGACCATGATAGGAAGGCTTGTTTCTATCGACAATATGAATCTTGAGATTTCCAAAATGTTCAAATTGTTAAGGAAATGAGACTACTTATCATATGATTAGGAGAGGCTGAGACATCGGTTTGAGAGGAACAAATATCATCAATGGCTGTTGAAGAATTTGGAATGCTTTCTGATTTATTCCATAACTTCTTAACTTACAACTACAACCAGCAAAGGCATATATATAACCTAAATAGACAGCAACCCTAATGACAGAATTAAACAAATTACCTAAATCAAGCAGACAATCTTAACAGCTGGCCGTGAATCAGTCACAACTTTATTATAATTTGACTAATTCCTTAAATTATGGACTTCCACAAATCTTACTCATTCCTAAAATCGTGGGATAACAATCCCACTAATCTTGCTCATATTTCCACCCTCCCCCTCAAGCTGGGTGGTGTATGTCAAGCATACCCAACTTGGACTTCAAACTCTCAAAGCTTGCTTTAGGTAGAGCTTTAGTGAGAATGTCTGCAATCTACTGACTTGAGGATATATACCCAAACTTAAATCTTCCTCCCTCTAGCTTCTCCTTGATGAAATGACGATCGATCTGCACATGCTTAGTTTGATCATGATGAGCAGGACTTTTTGCAATATTGATTGCTACCTTGTTATCTCAATATAAGACAATACGTGCTTCCATGTTGACCCCCAGTTCTTTTGCCATTCTCCCCAGCCATATTCCCTCGCATATACCATGGCATATTGCTTTGAGCTCAGCCTTTGCTCTACTTCTTGCTACTAATTGTTGCTTTTTGTTGCGCCATGTGATTAGATTCCCGCAGAGGAATGTGTAATAACTAGTAGTAGACCTTCGATCTTCCAAAGATCCAGCCCAATCAACATTTTTCATTACCTTAACCCTCGGTTGGTTGTCTTCCCGAAGAACAATCCACGTCTTGGACTCTTCTTAAGATAACGTAAGATACGTAGAACATCTTGTAGACATCTCTTAGCTGGCTTATTCATATATCTACTGACAAGTCCAACTGCAAAGCTGATATTAGGGTGTTTATGAGCTAGGTAAATTAACTTACCCACTAGTCTTTGGTATCTTCCTTTGTCTGTTAAAGGACTGTCTTCCTCCAATTCTACTTTACTGGCCACATCAAGAGGTGTGTCAGCAGGCTTACACCCCAACATTCCTGTTTCTCGTAAGCGGTCCAAGGTATATTTTCTCTGAGAGACAGAAATTCCTTGTTTCGAACGAGCAGCTTCTATGCCTAGGAAATATCTAAGTTGACCCAAGTCCTTGATTTCAAATTCCCTTGCCAAAAACTTCTTAATTCCAACAATTTCCTCCAAGTGATCACCCGTCAAGATAATGTCATCAACATAAACTAAAGTATGGCTCTCTTACCTTCGGAGTTTCTTTTGATGAACACAGTATGATCTGTATGACGTTGCATAAATCCTTGACTCTTAACAACTTGGGTAAACCTCTCAAACCATGCACGTGGAGATTGTTTAAGTCCATACAAGGACTTCTTGAGTCTACGTACCTGTCTGAAAGTTTCCTCTGTCTCTAATCCCTGTGGAATATCCATAAACACTCCCTCCTCAGGATCTCTGTTAAGGAAGGCATTTTTTACATCAAGTTGGTAGAGAGGCCATTCTAGGTTTGCTACAAGAGATAGCAAGATTCTGATTGAACTAAGCTTTGCAACTGGAGCAAATGTCTCCTCATAGTCAACACCATAGGATTGTGTGAATCCTTTGGCCACAAGCCGTGCTTTTAATATGCTTATACTTTCATCTGAATTATGCTTTACTGAAAACACCCACATACATCCAACTATTCTTTTTCTAGCGGGGAGATGTGTCAATTCCTACATTGAATTTTTCTCCAATGTTTGCACCTCATCAAGGAAATCACTCTTCCATTTTGGTTGTGCAAGGGCCTCATAAACATCTCTGCGAATTTGGGTATCGTAAAGAGTGGCTAGCAATGTCCTATAGTCTGGGGCTAGTCCCTTTGCTGAAACATAGTGGCTGATTGGGTGTTGTGTGCAGGATTGAGTATCCTTCCTTAAAACAATAGGAAGATCATCAGTGTTTACAATAGGGGAATTCGAGTGCATACCTATGTTATCATCCAGAGTTTCAGTATTCAATTCAGAGTCATGGCCTTGCAGAATGTGTGTGTGGGTCTCTGTCTCTTGAGACTTCTGTCTCCTAGAGTAAACACGTAGCTCTTCTCTATGGTAGTTGTATTAGAAAGATTGGGTTCTATGGTGGTATTAGACACTGGTAAAGGTTGTGGTAAAGGTCCAAGTGAGATTGGAGATGGTGAAGAAGTAACTGTAAGATCATTTTCCCATTCCTTAGGTATTGGATTTTCCCCCTGAACATTCGAGTTGGGATAATAGCTTTGATTTTCACAAAATGTGACATCCATGGAGTGATAGAATGTTTTGGTGATCGGAGAATAGCATCGATGCCCCTTTTGTGTAGATGAATATCCAAGGAAAATGCCCTTGGTGGCTCGAAGGTCAAGTTTGCTGCATAGGTGAGGAGAAATATGGACAAATGAGGTGCAACCAAAGATCTTTAAAGCTATATCTGTGAGGATTTTAAAGTGAGGGTATAACTCAAGGAGTTTCTTATGTGGGGTCTGAGCTTGAAGTACCCGAGATGGCATTCAATTGATAAGAAAGATGGCAGTCATCACTGCTTCTCCCCAAAATAGTTTTGGCATGTTCATGGTCATCATTAAGAATCGAGCCACTTCCAATAGGTGTTTGTTCTTCCTTTCAGCAATTCCATTCTGTTGTGGCACAGGAACTCAGATATACGATCCCTTTTTCACTTAGGAAAGAACCCAATTGTGCCTCAAAGTATTCTCTCCCATTGTTTGTCTTTAGTGCCTGAATCCGTGTTTGGAATTGTGTTTCTACCATCTTGTAGAAGTTCTGGAAGATCTGTTGAACCTCTGATTTCTCCTTCATCAGGAATAACCATTGTGATTCTGGTGTGGTCATCAATAAAGGTAACAAACTACCTGTGGCCAGTAACTGCCTTGATTTGGATGGACCCCAAACATCACTGTCTATCATGGAAAAAGGATGGGTTGGTTTATGAGTACGGAGAGGATAAGAATTTCGGGTGTGCTTCGCGTATTGACAAATCTCACAGTTTGGAAAATTTTTATTTTTATTGATAAGATTAGGAAAAAGTTTCCTCAAGTAGAAGAAATTTGGATGACCTAGGCGGTAATGCCACAACATTTTGGCACTGCACTTATTTTTATCAAGGACAGACACAGCAAATGAACTTTTGACTCCCTTCCCTAGAGGTGTCAGCCTGTAGGAGATAGAGGCCTGCACACAATTCAGAACTGCCAATCATTTTCTCCGAACCTAAAACCTGAAAAACACACATATTAGGCAAGAATTTAGCAACACAGTTGAGATCCTTTGTGATTTGACCGACGGAAAGTAGATTACAATCAAGCTTTGGCACAAATAGGACATTTTTCAGGATGATATCTTTGGTCAAACAAACAGATCCAATACCAGCAATTTTGGTTAGAGTGCCATCTGCAATTCTCACTGTATTATTACCATTACATGGAGAGTAGGTTTCGAAGACTGTGGGATCTCCTGTCTTGTGATCTGATGCTCCAGAGTCTATAATCCATGACTGAGAGTCGGTTTTCTTAACATGTAAAGCCAAAGTATCATTACCTTGTTGCTGTGCTATAGAGGCAGTAGCTGTACTAGGTGCAGTATTAACTGAAGACGAAATATTTTGCAAAGTTTCTTGTAGGAGTTTCTGGAGTGTCTCCATTTGATCTTTGCTGAAGGGGCTAGATTCATGCGATGCCCCTTGTTCCACGGTTGCTACGTGGCCTTTGGGACCCCTATCTTGAAAGGAACGTGGCTTCCAATCTACAGGCTTGCCATGGATCTTCCAGCAGGTCTCTTTCGTATGCCCTGGTTTTGGCAGTGATTGCACCATGGACGGGTGTGTTTCTTTTGCTGGGCATGCAGCTGGCTATTGTTTGGCTGACCATGTGACTGATTCCGCGCTGCAAAAGCCAATCCTTTGCTGGTTTGATTATTGTTTGCTACTCGCAACATGACTTTCTGCCTGCTTTCTTCCCGCCGCATTTCTGAGAAAACTTCTCGAATGCTTGGCAACAGCTTGGTTCCTAGAACTCTCCCCCTCACTTCATCCAATTCTTTATTTAAACCCAACAGGAATCTGTAGATGCGTTCCTTCTCGAGTATACCTTTGTACCTTTTTGCATCATTTGGACAGTCCCATTCGTTCTCTTCCAGAATATCCAGTTGCTGCCAAAATTTGGTGAGAGTGTTGTAGTACTATGTTGTTGACTTTTCTCCTTGTTTCAGATCTTGGAGAAAGCCGTTTATTTCAAATGCTGCTGAGGTGTTGTCTTTGTTGGAGTAGGTTTCACGAACACCTTCCTAGATTTCTGCCACTGTTTTGTCGTACATAAAATTCTCCCCAATTTCATTTGTCATCGAGTTTAATAACCAGGACATTACCATTGCTATTCTTCACTTTCCATACTCAATATGTTGTTTTATTCTCCTTTGGTGCTGTTGCTGCTCCGGTTGGATAATCTTCTTTGCCTTTCCCGCACACAAATATCGTCACTGATTGAGACCATTGAATGAAATTGTTTCCATTCAATTTGTGAACTGTTATGGGGATGTTAAAATTTTCAGGTTGGCTAATCAGTTGGGTTGTAGAATTCTGAAGGTTTATAATGGTTTCAGATGGGCTCTCGGTGTTTCCAGCAATGGTGGCCCAGGGGTATTTTGTCATGAATTTGATGATCGAGTGCTCTGATGCCATGAAGAATTTGGAATGCTTTCTGATTTATTCCATTTCTTGACTTACAACTACAACCAGCAAAGGCATATATATAACCTAAATAAACAGCAGCCCTAATCACAGAATTAAAACAGATTACCTAAGTCAAGGAAACAATCTTAACGGCTGGCCGTGAATCAACCACAGCTTTAGTCTAATTTGACTAATTCCTTAAATTATGGTCTTCCACAGATCTTGCTCAGTCCTAAAATCGTGGGATAACAATCCCTCTAATCTTGCTCATATTTCCACAGCCATGATAGGTCAATTGTTTCTACTGGCAATATGAATGTTGAGATTTCCAAAATGTTATCTACATTGGTAAGGGAATGAAACTATTTATTTTATGATTAGAATATTTGGAAGCAAAGTACCTAGGAGATGATGAAGCTAAAGCAAAGTTTCAAAAATGATCTTTGAACCATTTCTTGAGTCAAAGATTCAACAGTAGGAGCATTTTGTCTTAGGTGAGTTGTATTCACGGAAAAACTAGTACTAGAAGAGTTAATTGAGGCAAAATGTGGTGTTACAAATCTCTTCAAGGGGTTGCAGTCTTCTTGATGATATGAGAATCTTCTTGATGATATGACAATCTTTCTGAGGTAGTTTAAAGTGTAATTGCTGCATTCTTTCTAACAAAAAAATTGAACAATGCTTGTGTCCCTTTCTCATAGCTTGACTTATGCTACATAATCATGGGAATATTGTTCCATTGTGATTTGAGTGATAAGATGTTGATCATCACAAATCAAATCAATGAGGCATATATCGAAGGAGGGGATTACATCTCAGTTCATAAGATTTTCCTTTAACAAATAGCCTAAAGTGGAATGCCCGAGCTTAGTTTTTTTCCATTAAAACAAATCAAGAAAGCAACGTACTTGTTTAGAGACATGAGGTTATGAGAATTTAATCAAGAATAACCAATATCACAGAGTTGGCATAAACAAGAGGCAAGATACTGTTTACAATTCCTAGATTAGGGCTCTAATACCATGATAATTTAGAGAAATTCTGGCAAAATATCTCTATTCTCTTGGTGAATATAAAACTTTGATTATGTATCATAACATTGGCTTTCAGCCCTTAAATTAACCAAATGACCATATGCAGATCTTTCCTTACGCAAGGAAATAATCAAATCTAGAATAGAATCTGCTAGCTTTAGATAGGGCTTAGGTACGTAGTTAAAGATGACTAAATAATAAGTGTTCTATCGGAGAATATGGGATTTTATTATTTGTAATTATGCAGTGAAATTATGGTAATTGAATAACTTTAAAGATCAGTCTTGCTATTATTTGGCTGCAGTTATGATTCAAGGTTGATGCTTTCTATAACTTTATTCAATTAAATTTAGGCTTCCGTATGATGTTAATTTGGGGCTTTTTGCTTCTAATTGTTCCTTTGCTTACTGATTGTCAATAATTTATCATTTTCAGTATTCTGTAGCAATTCCTGGCCCTGTAATGTAGTCAGAAAATCACCATCTTAGAGATGAAGTCAACTTTTATGAGTATTAACATCAGCTTTTGCATTTATCATATGATTAGGGATATGAAGCACAGGAAAGGACGAAACAACAGGCAACAATAATTGAGAAAATCTCTTTGCCATCAAATATCAGTTATGGGTGAGTTTGGATTGGAGTACAATATATGAAAATTAATTGTTACTGCTTTTGGTATATATAACTTGCTAGGGCCAGCAGTTGTCTGGTTAGCAAGTGATATTCTCTCTGAGGACACTCCTAGAAATTGTGAATAAAATTGAAGCTTTCTTCGATCGAAGCAATCACTTCATCTTTCTTTGTCACTGGAATCAACAAATAGAGAAAGGTTAAAGTGGAAGGAGGTAGAGAGTTGAAGTGAGGCCAGTTCTAGAGGAAGATTGAAGCATGACTTCTGGAAACATTATATTAGAAAAATGATGACTACTTGTTCTTGGAGGCATGCCTTTGATGACCAAGAGTATTATGTGGTTGAAGAAACCAAACTTAGTAACAGTCTCTTTAAATAAGCTTATAAATCTTTAAGAGGTTTCATGCTTACTATTTGTTCATTTTGTGTATCTATACAGTTTGAAGTCACATAGATGAACAACTGCATGTACATACACATTTGCTTGCAATAAGTTGATGATATTTAGTTGTCAGTATGCTATGGAATGGGGTGAAAATCTGTGGATAAGTTCATTGTAAGATCTATATTTGTCTTTGCACGAATTATACACTAGCCTGATTGTATGTTTTCATGTATTCTTGTTTACGCTTTAGGAAAAGTCTTAGTTAATGAACTATGTCTAATTAAAATAATGAGTGCTTCTGAAGTTCCCTTTCAATATTTCATGTGTTTTATGAGATTTGCTATCCATTTAGCTGATGCTACTGATGAAGAAGTTATATTCTGGTCCAAGCCAACTGAATTGTGGTTACATTCAAACCTTCAACATGTATGAAGTTTAGGTGCCAGAAATTTTATTTCCTTGCGCCTCCCAGTAAGATGCCATTATATGTAAGGGTAGAAAAGTTTAAGCTATGGATTTGTTATTATTAGTGGTAACACATGTTCTTGCACATTGTGTTCAGTGATGCTAGCTCTAGCTGAAAAAACTAAATCAAATCCCAGCAATACCTTTCTAGAACTGAATCATATTCTTGTCATTGTTTCTCGCAATATTGTCTTCACTCATTCTTATTATGTGGGTAGACTTGTTCGATCGTACTTACTTCATTATGGCTATGAAGAAACCCTGAAGTCCTTTGACTTGGCTGGTAAAACTACTGTTCCTCCTATACATTTAGCACAAGAGAATCAATCTGACGAGCAAGACATTCAGTATGCTTTAAACCAGAGGAGAACTCTTAGGGAGGTATGAAATTGTTGGCTGTTGAGTAATATTTTGTTTGTAGTTTGTGTTGGCTGGAATTATTTGTTTGTATAGCTGTTTGTCGTGTCTATAATGGTTAGTCTCGGTGATACCGTCTTGCTGATTGAGTGACATTTCATGCATTTAGTAACATCCAAGAAAAAAATAGGTGTTTCAAGTGTACTTCAAAACACCTTGTGGCAAGAAATCAATTGGGATTTAGAGGTTTTGGATATCATGATCATGTAGACATGTGAAAGCCAAGTGTAATAAGTGCAATGAACAAACAAAATGTTTAGGGAGTTTGTAGTACAATCACAAAATAGTGGAATGTATGTAGTGAGAATTAACAGACTTAATTGGTTGACTTTTATTTTCTGCAGTTTGTTTTTTCTTGATTTTTGTCCGACACTTCGACTATCTTAACGTATGTCTCATATGAAATTTAGACAACTAAAACATAGCATAAATTCATCATAAATGAGGGACACATCGTTTGAACTAAAGTTATGTCAATCACAAAGGCTCTAATACAATGTGAAATTTTCATTTAACCCAAAAGTTTAAGCTATTGGGCAAGGTCTAGGCAATGGTTCAAATGTTATTCTCTCACTCATCATTTTGTTGATCCCTACCAATAATTGTGAAATCGATACAAGATATCTTTTTAATCATAACCGAGTGCTCATATTATTTTTGAAGTTTCTTTGATCAAAATGATTTTGATGGTTGGGTCAGCATGCAAAATAAACAAAAGATAGTTTGTTGATGTATTGCAATGTGGTTAAATGGTTGAGTTTAAAGAAATCTTGTCTGATGAATAATTTCTTGTGGTTTTGTTGTAACATTGTTCATTTTTTAGTTTGATAGTTTTGCTTATTGGTGTTCTTATCTTCAAATGTCCTAGATGTACTAATATGTTGCCCTCTATTCAATCCTTTCAATTGTAAGTTTGGTTTCCCTAATTTAATTTGTTATGAATGAAGCTGATAAGGAGAGGTGACATTGATACTGCAATCAGTCAATTACATGATTGGTATCCCCAAGTTGTGCAGGTGAATATACTTCTAGTTTGTTAGCATTTCTTCTGTTTCTTAATATATCCTAATAATGTCATTCAACTTTGAAGTAACATTTGTTATTATGTAAATCTGCACATATCTCCATTTTACAATTGACTAGTATTACTTAAGCTTATATATGTGCTTATCAAAACTTCTAAGAAACAAATTTATCTGAACACTCTTTCTTAATTCTTTGTTACTTAGAAACTGAGCCTGCATTTTTAATGGTGTTTCTTGTGTTCTTATTGACTTTAGAAGTTCTATCAGCATGCAGTTGAACTACAAATCTCTAATTTTTTCTTCCAGGGATTGATGAAGTTTATTGTCATAATATCTTTCCTAAATGGTCAATTTTCTTGAATTACGACATTTAGCTTTGTTCTATTTGCAGGATGAAAAATCTGCCACTTGTTTTCTGCTTCATTGTCAAAAATTTATTGAATTAGTACGGGTAATTTTTTTTCCTCATTATCTGATATGTTGTTTTAGTTTTCTTTAAGCAGTCTTCTATTATCTATTACTAATTGATATGATGTCTTGAGGAAAGTTAAATTCTGACACACTGTTGCAATGTTGTCTTAAATCTTTTCTGTGCAAATAAATATATGTTGTTTTGACGGTGATCACAAATGTGAGACTGCAACGAAACAATGTTATTTCGTCAATTACAAATTATCATGTGCCTTAAAACTTCAGTGTTGCCCAGGAAGCTCATCGTCATCTCATATATACCAACTCTGTTACTATTTTTATTGATCTCCACATGTTTGTGATGCTTTATCTTGGATGTTCATTGATAGGGTGGAGAATTGATTGAGGCTGTAAAGTATGGTAGGAATGAATTGGCAAAGTTCTTTGGATTGCCTGATTCTGATAGTCTAGTTCAGGTACTGAAAAATGTATGGGTATTTTGGTGTTTTCCAGTTTTCTATTAATATTCCTCATTTCACTTTTGTGTTTGTTCTGAAAATGCATGAACTCAATAGACCTAGTCGTATGTGTATAGTGCCTAGATTTGAAAGCTCAGGTTGTTGGCAAAGAATGGGCTTAATTCAGAGATCTCTCTTCTTCTTTTTTTAACTTCCTTGTACGTTGTTCAACAACCCAGAGATTGTTAAAAATCTTGCGACTGGTCAATACCTTGGACAGATTTTAGAAGTTTAGTATTTTAAGGAGAGTTGCCCGTATTTTTTGTTGTTTTAATGGTGATGGTGGAGACCGTCAGCAAACAAACAATGGGGCAATCAAGAAGCTATTGCATCTTATACTGCTTCTTGCATATGTATACAAAGGTAAAAATAGCCTACATTGGCAATATACGGAGCAGGCAACTTTAAGTCTACTGTTGTGTTCATGAGGACTAAGTATACTGTTGTTGTAATCACCTTTAAGCCTGTCCATACGAGAAGAAAGTCTAATGATGCTAAGATTTTCAATAGCCAAAATAATGTCCAGTCAGAATGCTTAACCAAATGCAAGAAGATTTTCTTTCCATTTTTCATGTAATTTTGTCCGTTGGGATTGTAACATTAGGTAGATCCCTGTTAGGGATGGCACTGTTGACTCTAGGGTCTGGACAACGAGGTTCCATTTTGCAGATAAAAATTTCTCCAAATGGAATGAAGTTGAAACTTACTGGAATTTTCGTGCTACTGTAGGACTGTGTTGCTTTGCTGGCATATGAACACCCACAAGAGTCCTCAGTTGGATATCTTCTTGATGAATCACAGCGTGAGCTGGTTGCTGACATTGTAAATGCTATGATATTGTCAACAAATCCTAATTTGAAGGATTCACAAAGCTGCTTCAGATCTTGTCTTGAGAGGTTGCTCAGGCAGCTTACAGTTTGCTGCTTGGAGAGAAGATCCTTGAATGGGGACCAAGGTGAAGCTTTCCACCTTCCTAGAGCGCTTCACTGTGTCAAGAAGAGCAAGTGTTGATTTTATAGCATCTTTCGTATACTCTTTGTTGATCGTTCCCTGAGCTGAGCTGTAATTCAAGAGGATTGGCTCCATGTGACAGGTCTACCTGGTAGAACACCCGTCTGTGTCCTCCCTATGCAATTATCAGTTGGTCTGGGTGATCTACTTCTCTGGAACTCAGACTTTGAAATTCCATCATGTTCTGGTCTGAGTTGTTTGATTTGTCGTGAAGACCTCTTTGGCTTTTGTTGTATATAGATGTTTGCTATTGGTATGTGCCTGTTTGATTCCATAGAAGGAATATTGTGTTAGCGCACAGGTTCTGCCAATGTCAATGGTTTTAATGATTCTGCTTGAAATAATGTTCTGTGCCAAGACTAAAATTTCCGAGTATTTGTTACATTTCTTTTTTCTTTCAACGTTTATACCAAACATTTTCTGATTTGAAAAACTTGCAGGTTGTTCATTCGTCCTACTTAAAAGAACCGAGTTGGTTATGGGTTAGATTCTACTACTCTTTTTGTCGGACTTCTCAGAATATTTGCCACCCAAGTCAAATATCTGAAGAAGAGAACCTTTTGATTTAAATAGATGGATAAGTTTACCCTTATTAATGAAAAGGATGTGCATAGATTCAGTTACCAATGCGTAACTTGTGAAATTTAAATGTGCGTAAGAGGCATAGAGTTCTAGTAAACTATCAACGGAATTTTTTTCCCGAAAAGTAAATGTAATTTATTAATTAAGAGATATGTACAACCTTTTCAAGGGACAATAGGAATAAAATATAAAGGATCAAAGGTTCCTAATTACAAGTTGGAGCTATGGTTTTACTCTAGTAACCATCTTTTCTTCACGTTTGTGGAGAGTTTAGCTGCTGTTCCTTCAGCTATCAGGTTAAGTTTGCATTGGAGAATGATGTTCTTTGGAGCATGGAGAATGATGTTCTGATAAATCTGTTCCTTGCTTTTTCCTTCCTTCTTGAAGAGTCTATTATTCCTCTCTTGCCAGATGATGTAAACCATTGTAGCCAACTGATTTTTACAACTTTATGTGGGGACTATCATTTTAGTGTTAAGAATTTCTTGTATCCTTCTCGAAATGCTCCGAGTATAATCTACATTTGACCATTATATGGTCAATTGATTCAAGGTGGTTGTTGCAAAGTTCACAATGTTTTGAGGGGATTGTAAACTTGATAATATCCTTTATTGATAGTCTTCCAACTATTCCTAGCCAGAGGAAGATTACATGTGAGGGATTGAGATCATCATCCCAGACTAGTTCTCTCCATTTTAGACTGTTTGGTCAGTTCCTTTTAAAGAAAGGTTCTGCTTGCTTTTGAGTTAAAGGCCTTTGCTCCATTGGCATTATAGTGAATTTCATCCCATAGGAACTCCTTTAATTTTCTGTCTATCTCCTTTAGTATGCCTTTAGGGAGTGAAAGGTAAATAACCCGGTAAGTTGCCAAATTGCTCAAGAAGAAATAAAGGTCCAACCAAACTTCTCATATGATGAAGAGCCCGAGAAAATCTTAGCTAGAGAAATGAGACAGTTAAGGAATAAGAAAATTTCTCTTGTAAAGGTGCTTTGGTAACATCATGATGTCAAAGAGGCAACCTAAGAACCTGAATCGATAGTGATAACTCAATACCTGCAGCTATTCAATACAGGTATGACTTTCGATGATGAAATTCTTTTTAAGGGGGAAAGAAATGTATGGCCCTAATATATACCGTAGAAGCATTATAGTATGTCTAGGATGTATTAAGAAGTGAACATAAAGAAGTAAGTGTATCTAAGCTTAGTAAGAGACATAACGATAATTAATTTAAAAGACATGGGTAAATTGGTAATTTCTTCATTAAGGCATGAACATGAATAATTATATGTGAAAGATGGAATAGAATGAAATCAATTGATGATTTTATACGCCAATGTGGGAATTAAAGGAAGAAGAAGGACCAAATGTGCAATTTTGTCAAAAAAATTAACATATGCTTCAATAAGATTGAAACATATATCTAAGACTAGAATCTTCATTAAAAAGGGAGTAGAAGAGAGGGGAGAGGGACATGTATGTAGGGTTTTAACTCTAGAATTCTTTCTTCCCATCTCCTCTTTATTTCATCTCCTTAATCACATCATTTACATAAGGAATCAAGCTAATCCTAGGTAAAAATCAAGGTAAAAGGTAGTGGCTTTCTTCTCATTTTTATCTTTTCTTGTTTTGCTCATGAAGAGTTGGAATTATAAGGTTGGAATTGGGATTGAGATATGTAATTGTAGTGTTTCTAGTCGGTGAATCAAGCAAAGCTAAAGGGGAAGAAAAGGAAGAATACTAGAAGAAGAGCTAATAGGTTTGGGACTACACTTAGTTAAATTCTGTATGTGTGCATATTTGAATGTATACAAACTACAAAGATTGATTTGGACATGAAATGATTGTTGGAATGATTTTTTGTGTTACTTTGCATGGAATTGGTTGAATACGACAAAAGAAGGTAATGTTTAGTGAAATTATGTCTTAAGTTATCGATGCACTTGAACTAGCCCCATTGTTTTTTCATAACTTGACCTATAGACTTTCAAATTGGGCGATTCTAATTGTAGATAAAACTTAAGACATAGAAATAAAACTCTCTACAAGAAACTCAGACTTAATTATGGATTTATGATATTAAAAATTGAGATAAAAAATGATGACTTGATGTTACTCTTGTATTGGAGCAGCTTGTGATGTTTGCCGCATATCTTATGGTTTAGAAGTCCAAATCATCTGATTTTTGGTGCTACTAAAACTAGAGATATGGGGAAACAAATGTTTAGATGATCTCAATGCCTAAATTGAATGTTTGCTATGTGAAAATTACATAACAAATGGAGACCGTTGTTTAATTTATTTATGAACTGATTTGTTTGCCTATTTTTAAACTCACCATGGGCTTAGCCCAAATAGTACTATTTTGAGTTTTTTGCTTTCGTTTTTTTATCGAATCATATCGAAACCTTTTCTAATGTTTATATAAATTTGCAAAAACCTAGAAATAAATGAAATATGACTTACTATAAGTGAATGAGTGATTAAACATTAAAATTTAAGATTGATTGTAATGCATGCTAAAGAAAATTTATATGTACATAAATGATTTGTATGCATATTTATTACTTATATGTGTGTAGTATGACAATTCAACTTCACATACTAATTTTGTAAAGATAATTAAGTACAATTTAACATGTTTTATATTTAAATGAGGTATAGGAATTTATATACTGGACTTATGTGAATGTACCTCAAAAAACACAACTGAACAAAATATGAAAAAAAAAATCATATGAGTACTTGTGATTGGAATACTATCCTAATGGTGATAAGTTATGACTTGCATATATGAACTTAAAAAATAGGTTTTATGTTTTTAAATGAATATCATGTAATTTGTCAATATATTAATTATGAAATTGGCAAATGATTAAAGAAAATATTGCAGTGCTTGCTTCATTGTCTTAGTGATGGATAAATAGGCATGCTTATAAGGTTATAATGCAGCTGCTACAGTTTGACATCATTGGTGTCTTCATTTCAAGACCATAGTGTCTCTATAATTTGATACCTTCGAGTATCAATAGTTAGATACCTTCGAGTATCCATAGTTCGCAGCTTCAGGTATCCACAGTTTGATATCTTAGGATATTTACAGCTCTCGTTATCCACACTCATAGAAATGTGCAGGCCTAACATAAAAAGGAAATTAAACAGTTATAAATAAAAGATTCATCATGATAACATGAATATTTTGTGTTGATGAGCTTTAGAAATCAATATTTAGCTTATAAATGTGAATTTATGATGTATAGTTCAAGCATATTTGCATTATGTACTTTGTTTAATTATGTTATCATTGTTTACATAAGATTATGATATTCATGAATGTATGTGTGCTTGGTGAATTATTGTTGTAAGGGTCATTCAAACTAAGTATAAGGGTTATTCAAACTAAGTATTTGTTGGGCCCCGACTCGTAATAAGCATGCTTAAATTATGTTGAGACATGTTTAAATTATTTTGAGGTTTTAGTTTGATA
>JANIJH010000003.1:40597731-40610136 GCA_024520975.1 Erythroxylum areolatum
ATCAATCTATCGCCTCCATCTGCTTCCATCGTTGTTGTTTGGAGCTGTGCTGTCATTGTGGAAGTCCTGCATCGCCGACGTTGTCTTCTCCGACGGTCTTAACTGAAGGTATTATCCTCTTCTCCTTACTCTCCTTTCTCTGATGAATAACAATTCGCGGATGATATTTTTGGTTCATATGGAGTTTGCGCTTGATTTTGATTATTAATTACTGATTGTTAATGATAGGCTATGTACTTGTTGGAGAATAATGGAAAAAAAATTAAGAATTTGTCTTGAATTAGGGATGAAGAGGTTAATGCATACCAAGTGTTTGACAAAATACATAGTGTTTGATATCCATTGTTTTTTTTCGAAAATAATTTGTCTTTATATTCTTGTACTTATTTTTGGTACGAGAAAACTTCGTTTATAAAATTGGATCCTAAGATCATTTTTGTTCAAATATTTGAGGTTTAAATATGGATAATATATATTTGAGTAAGCTCCAATTTGTTCTCTTTACCTTGTAATGTTAAAGTTTATATTTTAATCTCTTCATTTAGAAAATAAATTGTGTTTAAATAAACGATATTACTTTTAATTATATTGTTAGAATTTGTTAAGAAATATTCAACTAGTCTTTATCAATGACAATATTTTTTAGTGAAACACCAAATTACAACCAATTCTTATATTAATGAAATAAAACAAGAATATTTATTATAAGTAGAAAATTAGAAAGAATGCTAAGTATAAGGATCAAATTACAAGTTTAGGCTTTTCTAATAATTGTTATATGGAAGTGAACATAAACTACAAATCGAGCATAATTGAAAATATTATAACGTAGGACATCTCAATCAAATAAGACTCTAATTTTACACAAAAAAAATTATTTAATAAAAAGATTAATTTAATTATATATTTATAAGTAGGCCATGTACAAATTTTTATATTCTTTGTTTGTTCTTCTCTATTTAATGAATGACAATCTATTAAGAAAATCCCTTCATCTTGCTATTACTCAACATAACTCTCAAACCTATGCTTTATATCTACGGTTTAAGTAGGTTGATGAAAATTTGTTATATTTTATTTCATTTAAAAAATCTTATATGGATTAATTAAATCAAAATAATGATTTAGAATTAATAAATGGTATTTTTACTTTTATATAATATCTATTTACATAATATTAATTTATATATAATATACGTTAATATATCAATTTTTATCTTCTTTATAAAAGCGATCTTCAAAGAATTGATTTTATTGACTCTTATAAGAAAAGTATCTTAAGTTTTATCAAACAAAAACAAGAATAAGTACAAGAATAAAAATAAGTATAAGAATAAAAATAAGCACAAGAACAAATTGTTTTCAAAGTAGATAAGATTATAAGTTATTAAAGAACCTAAAACAAGAGTTTCTCTAAATACAAGAAATAACCAAATGTCTAAGTGTACTTGATTAACCAATATAGTAATCTCCTATTTCTTTATATCCATAAAATAACCTGTTATAGACATAAAGGCTAGAAAAATTGTAGAAAAATAGAGATGGGGATTGTGAAATTAGGATTACAGATTTTGTTAGGTAAAAAAATTTAATTAGTTTAAATATTTAAGATTAAGAATAAAAATAAAATAAAAGTATTTTATTGTTGATTAGAATTGAGAATATCTTGATGTATTGACTATAATTGACAGTGTATGGGTTACAAATTGGTTTACTTGAATTGGGAATTGCATAATTATAGATTTTGCGATGTAAATGTGGACTGAATTGAGAATAGACAAATAGTTTGGAGACCTAATATGAGTTGTGATTAGTAGTCGATATAGAAGTGTATTGTTTTTTGCAGGATTGACCCTTCTTCCAAAATGGGGTATGTCCATTTTATGGGGAAAACTTTGTCGAATTTTCAATAGGGTCCTCGTAAAATCTGACATCACCGTTTTAAAATTAAAATAAAAGCTCCTTAGTATTAAATGATGATTAAATTAATACAGAGTTAATGATATTGATTGATTATAATATTTCATGACAATTGATGTGTTATCTTTCTTGCTTTCTAACTTGTGAACAAATTTGTTCTTGGTTGTAGGAATTCATTTGTTTCCAGTATATTCATTTGTATCAAGTTTGAAGAGAAGCTTTAACAGGTATTAAAATGACATTCATTTTCGTTTATGGTGTGACCATGTCAAAAATGAATTTTCACACATTTTAATGACCTTTGTATCAGTTTTTATATTGTTCATTCTAGCTCCGTCATTATCATCTTCGTTCCCATATTTCAGGAAGATCCGTCTGCATGTCAGTTGAGGTAAGTGAATTTGGCTTTTACTATGTTTTTTTGAACTAGGTTTAATTTGGGTATTTGTAAATTTGTGAAATGAACTTTGGTTTATCATTGAATTAATATAGAATGAGTGTGACTTATATTATAGTTCTAATTACCTTAAATTGTCAATCCGTTATTTCATTGATTCTTATTCTGTCATTATTAGCTTCTCTTTACTTCTCATGTGTTAATTTTTACACGCATTTTTTGAAAACTAGCTATATGTTTCAACAATTTATTAAAATAAATATTCATATTTTGATGAATGCTTATTATATTTGGCAGTAGTAATATTTAATATAAGACTTTTAATGATTGAAAAGATCTCCTCACGTATATGATTAGAAACATATATGTGAGATCTTTAGTATAGGTTCATTTTTTAGATTTGAACCCATAAACTTTAACCCAAAATCTGTGATGATTGCTCTTGTGAGGCTTATCGGTGAAAAATATGAGGAGCTTAGGAGTCATAACCAGAATTTGTTATCCTGAGTCATATGTCTTATCTTAGATTTTCTGTAAACTTTGCTGAGCATGAAGGATACTAACTATGGACTCACTGTTTTACATTAACAATTTTACAGAAATGAGTTATGTTGATACATCTTGGATGTATAGACAATTAACACCTGATGGTTACATTAATCCTGAATTTGTTGCCGAAGTTGAAGGTTTTATTCATTATGCATGTTCTCAACCTGTATATATGGATGGGCCAAAGATCAGATGTCCATGTAAAAAGTGTAAACACAAATATTTCATTCCTATTGATGAAGTTAATGGGCATTTGCTGAGAAAAGGGTTTGTCTTCAATTATTTTGAGTGGACACGACATAGGCATTTGTAGCAGCTCAAGGGGTAATCAAGTTGAATCGTTTATCAACTTCAATAAGTTTGAAGGCGGGAGCAACGACACAACGGTCGATGAAGGATTAGGGAAATCAGTTGCTTTGGAAAAGTTGGCAATTCCACAGAGCTCATCTGGAAAGTCACGTATGTATAGTTATTTAGAATAGGTTCATTTACTGAGTTTCTAATATGACAATATGTAAGTTTCTTTCTTTTGTGTTGGAGGTAAACCATTTCCAAACGTTTCATCTACTTTTTTAGCAATAGCGGAAACGTTGTTGTAAGAAAGTGTTCAAAACCAAACACATGAGGGAAGAACTTTTACTGTTTTCATTGGAGTATTTGAACATGCTAGAAACCTTCTCAGGAATCCAGCCATCGAGGACTCATTTACCTTTACCGACTCTCATGTTACTTGGAATCCAACAAAATAATTATATCATTGCCATGTATCTCTACAATACATTAGACTCTACTTTAAACTAATTATATTATTGTACTATGACTGTAACAATTATTCTTATAACTAAATTCAAAGTTTGGACTTCAATATGATATTCAACAAATCACCTTATTTCCTTTTACATATATTGTGTAAAATATTGGATTTGGATTCAAATTCTTATATTTCTAAAAAAAATCAATAAAAAAAGAATTTTAGGTAGAAATATGGGACCAAAGAGACAACGTGAGTTTATGCGGACTAGGCTCAGAGGCATGTTCGGAGGGACTTACTGTGATGGTGGCCCATCACAGCCTCTAGCTGCAACTGAGTCACCATCTCCATCTCTAGGGCCTACAGATGTAGATAAGCATCACCTGCAACTGCTGATGCTTCACAATCCACCACTCATACATCATCCAATACAGTTATGGCAGATAAAGGAGACGAGATCCAGCCTGGATCTGAGGGACCTGATGGAAGAAAGTTTATAAAAATTGTCAATAAACTGTAAGTGAAATCACATGAAACACTATATATGTTTATCATTAAGTTATAGGTTTAATTTTTTGCAAATATATAAAATTATTTGTTCTTATATTAGGTTGATTCTGTCTAGACCATGTTCTAGATATATGACATCTACATTTAAGGAGAGGATTGATCCTGAGGGTTATGTATGGAAGAAGATCTCTCAGGCCATAAAAGGCATTTTACTTTTTGAAGTTTGAGGTACAATATGCAAATAATTTTCTTTTTTCATTTTTTTGTATACATTAATATCATAAACATTAATAGATTATAAGTTATCAAATTTATTCCTTTTAATTTCAAAAACATTTTTACTAGAATTCTGCTATCGACAGGGTCATACATAATATATGGGAGTCACGAGTTCGTACACATTATCGCGACTTTATTGGTACGATACGCAAGGCTGGTGTATGATCGTCTTATATTTCTGAGGCCATATGGAGTCATTGGCAAGAGTACTGGACATCACTTGAGGTAGTGATCATCTCGAGCGTAACTTGACCAACAGACATGGTAGCCTAGGGGGAGACATTCTTCCCGTTCATACGAGAGGATCAATTACCCACCATAAGTATGCAGAGAGACTTGTAAGTATATAAATATTAAACTTATATTCTCATTTTTTACTTTAATGTATTTCAATTTAAATTGATGTGTGAATGGTGTGATGAAAAATATATGTAGTATGGATAATGATCATGGTATAAATGTCTGTTACTATATATGGCTGTGTTGAGTAATTTGCTTTGTTTCAATAGGGGTAATATCATAAAAACAGAGGAAACTCTGCCGAAATTTTTATAAATTCTAGTTTAACTTATAACATTTTATTGTTATGTAGGAAAAGTATATGGGCATAAGGCTTACACCCCGTCAGTTGTTTTTGCATACGCACACTAAAAAGCATAACAGTGTGATATTCGTCAACAACCGATGTAGAGAACCAAATGTATGTGAAATTCATGGTTTAATATTCATTCTTAATAATTATCACTTACTAATTATAATATAAGCATTGCCTTCTAATAGGACCAAATACAATAAACAATTCAGTGACAGTCTCAGGAAGAACAAACTGTTGATGAGAGCCAGGCATATTTTGATGTAGTGGGTGATAGAGACAGTCGTGTAAGGATCTTCGGCCTAGGCTCATTTGGGAACACATGTTATTCGCAGTCCTTTATGTCCAATACAGCAACATCTACTACATGTCCAACAGTGGAACGTATCCATCACCTTGAAAGCACAGTGCAGACCTTGATGGATGTAATAACTAAGCTCCAAAATGACATGGAGCAGTTAAGGGGGAGGAATAAAGACTCAGACCATCCTCGTTGGCCAGGACAATAGGATTGTTGTTGTCATTTGGTTTTAATTTATGTACAATTTAATGTGTTTAATATCAGTTAAGAAATCTTTTTCCTTTATGTGATCAATTAATTTTCTATTTAAACAAAATCAATATATAAACAAATCAAAAAATTATGCATGGATAATTGATAGTTGTTGACATTGAAATCAAATTTGATGTCAAGATTTTAAAAACAATTTCCATTCAACAAGTCATTTATAGAGAGTTAAAGAAAACCTCAGTAAGCGTACAGGAGCTTCGAGCTTTGGATTAAACAATGGGGGTTGCATTTCAAGAAGGAAAATCGTTACCGACGAAAATACACTTCCGTTGCTAAATTATGTTATATTTACCGACGGTTAAATGTAAACCATCGGTATATGTCTAATATTTTTCACTGACAGAAAAGGATATCTGTCAAAGAAACCCGAATAATCTACCGACAGTTATTGGAAAACCGTTAGTATACGTTCACGTTTTTCACCGACAGAAAAGGACATATGTCGGAAAAGACTTGAATAACCTACCAATAATTATTGGCAAACCGCGGTATATATTTAAAATTTTCACCGACGGTTTATCATAAACTGTCTGTATCTACACCGACGGAAGCGTTCTTTCCATCAGTAAATATACTGAAGGAAACTAGATTCTGTTGGCATAATTTGTTGATAGCGGTTTTAGCGACATAAGTGTCCATCGGTCAAAGCCATTGGTAAATTATATTACTGATGGAATGTTAACAAGTTTTGTCGATAATTTCTGTTGGTGAACACCCTTTTTCTTGTAGTGTCTGTGTGTTCATTACTATTCCTTTAGTTCTATTAGCTGCGAACCTGCTCTAATCCGGTCAATTTTCACAAAAATGGTATCAGAGTAAGGTGAGAAAATTACGACAAATTTTTTGGCGTAATCCATTTGGAGTTCGAGCGAGCACAATGAAAGTTGGTGAATAGTAACCTTAAAAGGTAACAATTGTTCATATTTTTATTTTTGAATTAAACTATGCAATTACTATAATTTAAGTATACAGTACTATTCACATGTACGGTACTATTCATACATACACATACGGTACTATTAATATATAGGAAATTATTTATATGTACGAATACTATTCATACATACGAATTAGTAAGAGCTAAATTCTATTCGTGATAGAAACAATGACAGCAAAATTTGAGATTGAGAAGTTTAATGAGAGTAATTTCTCATTGTGGAAGTTGAAAATAAAGGCACAGTTGGCTAGGGAATTTGAAATGAAGAACTTGGGACCAGTAAACAAGATTCTAGGGATGCAAATTCATCGAGACAGAAATAATAGAAAGATTTGACTTTCTCAAAAGAATTATTTGAAGAAGATCTTACGACGATTCAGCATGCAAGATTGTAAGTCAATTTATACGCCTCTTCTTGTTAATTTCAAATTATCCTTAAGTATGAATCCTAGCAATGAAGAAGAGAAGATTGAGATGTCTTGAGTATCGTATGCATCAACAGTGAGAAGCTTAATGTTCGCTATGATTTGTACAAGACCAGACATTGCACATATAGTGGGAGTAGTTAGTAGATACATGACAAATCCTAGTCGAGAGCATTAGAATATTGTTAAGAGGATTCTCAGTTATATCAAAGAAACTTCAGATGTTATATTATGTTATGGAGGATTAGATTTTACTGTCAAAGGATATGTTGATGTTGATTATGTAGGTAATCTTGATAAAAGTAAATCCACTACAGGATATGTATTTACACTAGTTAAAGGAGTTGTAAGCTGGGTTTCAAAACTGTAGTTAGTTGTGGCTATGTCAATAATAGAAGTAGAATATGTAGCAGCTACATAAGCTAGTAAAGAAGTAGTGTGGTTGAAGATGTTGTTAGAAGAACGTGGGAATAAACAAGAGAATATTACTATGTATTGTGATAGTCAGAGTGCTTTGCATCTTGCAAATAATCCAGCATTTCATTCAAAGACAAAGCAGATTCGAGTTCAGTATCACTTTGTTCGTGAGAAAGTGGAAGAATGAATGGTGGACATGCAGAAAATTCATACAATGGATAACCTGTCAGACTTTAAGACAAAAGCAATCGATTGTGGCAAGTTTATATGGTGTCAATCCTCATGTAGACTGACAGAGACGTAAGCAACATAAAGCGACAAGGTAGAAAAGAATGGTGTGAAGATATGATTGACTATTAATCAAATTTTCAAGTGGGAGAATTGTCAACAATTGTGACTGGTAGGCACTGAATTTGGTGCCTACCATGCCTAGTAAAGCCAAAGGCATACCTAGCGAAGACAAAGGATAGCATGAAGAAATTCACAATAATAACAAGCAGAAGAAGAGAGACATGAGGTGAGAGAGAAAAGAAAGAGAAAGAGAAACAAAAATATTTGTGTATGTGCAAAGTGGGAAATTTTGGATTATCGGTTGTCATCAAGATTTGTGGCTTTATCCTAACTAATAATTTCAATGTAAGTGTAGTACCGAAGTAAACATAAGAAAATTAGTCTCGCGTGCATTAGAAACTTTTTTGGTTTTCCCTAAATGCTTCTATCTTTAGTACCTAGCTAAGACATGTTTTTATTTTTTTTAAGAGGTGAAAATATAATGAATTAAAGGAGACACGCACCTAAAAGGTGCTTACAAGATCATATAAGGCTAAATAGCTTTAACCAAGTAAGGGATGATATACAAAACCCTAGTATTCATCTCCGACAGATCATAAGGTTCTCCCCAAAAGAAGATTAGTAGGTTGGCTTAATTCTAGGAAAGGAAAAGCTATTGAGTTGGTGTGACCATTAACTAGTCACTGCTGGGCTTACTCCACATACCCCTTCATGTTTTCATTTGGTCTTTGTATACCTAATTATTTTGTTGTTATTACATAATGCTTATTAGTTCTAATATGAAGACTAATGTAGTCTAGATATCTAATCGGTGTATTCATTAAACCTTGGTAAATTTAGCGAAATAGAGTGCTAGATTCAAACCTATTTGTTAAAAAAGGTACATTTATCGAAATTGAATGTTAAATTATTTATTAAGGGTAACACAAAATTTATTTTTTATACAGAATAATCAAGAGAAACTCGATCACTAAAAGCATCATAGGAGTGATGTATAATAGACTTAAAAGTGTTACATGAGTAACATGAGATAGATCGACTTGAAAGTGTCACATTAGAGATATAAGAAAATTTTAAGTTATAGAATGTCCTAATGTATAATTTAAATGATATAAAACATATTACTATTAATCATTTTATTTTTAATGACATAAGAAATTAATATATGATAACAAATCAAATAGGAGACAAAGTGATATGAGAAATTCAATTCAGCCAAATTGAGCATCAAGAGTTAAAGAAGTCAAACTGAGTAGTTGAGAGAAATCATATAAGCTTGAAGGCAAATTAACTCATGATTAAGTTAAGATTGAAAAGATTAAGGAAGAATTAAGCTATTCAAATGTAACATATCAATGCAAAATTCTTTTTCACTTTGCTTATGTCATTATCTCCAAAAGTTCAAAGTTGCATGATCGTTTATTTTTAAGGTTTAATGCATTATATTTTTTTAAAACTCTTAAAACTAATAAGTTTAGTGCATTAGGTTGACCTAAATTAGAGATAGGCTAACCAAATGTGTAATTAGTTCTTCAAACAATTCTTAATTAGAGAAGAATTTATGTTGACCTAATACAAGAAATAGGCTAATCAAATGCTTATGAACTAATTGGAAAAGTTATTCTCGAAGCAGTGGTGTACATTCTGTTGAGTATAAGTTAATGACTGGATAGATAGGTCAATTGAATTGTTAGAAAGTTATCATTGTAATAACTTGTTTTTAGTTTTAATGGCTATTCTTTATTTCATTAGGTATAAAAAGTCTTCATTTAGTTGTTAAGGATTAATGAGTCCTAAATAATTATTTTAAGAACAATAAAGGTTAGTTTGAGCTCTAAATTATTTAGTGATGTGGAAATTATGGTTAAACCGTTAGGAATTGATTACTGGGTTTCTCTTAACTTAATATTAAAGGAAAAAGCTTGTAAGAATTTCTTTTCATCTAGACAAAGGACACTTGTATGAAGACTACTCCTCACTAATTAAATAAAGATGATAATGAAAAATTCTCAAAAGGAGCATATGAAGTAGATGTTGGTCAATTCTTTGGTTGAACCATTTTGTGTATAATTCTCCTTAATTTTCTTTGCTCAATAAAATTTTAAATTGTTAATGCATTTAATTGATTGAGATCTAGTTATTCACATATAAAAATCGAGTTATTCATATAAATTACTATAGAATTCATTTAGTCTCTTAAATACTCATTAGACCATTTTTAAATAGGTAAAGTTTTGCATATATCCAATTCCCTCTTCTCTTAGGCGCTATATATGGGTTAAAAAATGTGTATATCTATGTCACATTTAGGAATATATAGATCTAACAAGAGGGATAAAATAAAATTATAACCCCATTATTTTTATGGGAACAACTACTTATATTTGAAGAAAAAGATGAACTTTTTCCTATCAACAAAAGAGATAAACTTCTAGAAGGTAGTTGAAAATGGACATCCCATCTTGATGAAGCAGATTGAAATAGATAAAATTAATACTAAGGTTCCAAAGAAGGATGGTTGGGTCGCAAATAATAAATGATTCACTTTTTAATTACAAAATAGTGCCTATTTTGTTTTGTGTTTTAGTATAAATGAGTTCATTAGAGTGTTTATGTGTGAAACAACACATCAAATTTGGCATACACTAAAAGTCATGTATAAGGCACTAACTAAGTGAAGGAGAGTAATAAGCATTATAATGCATCAATAAGAGTTTATCCCCATGAAATATAATGAATTCATTTTTAGAATTTGAATACGTTTCATTAGTATCATTAATTTTATTGAAGGCTTAGGCAAAACTTATCCTAATATTGAAATAGTGAGAAAATTATTTAAGAGCTTACAAAAGCTTGGGAGAAAAAGGTGTCAACATCTCAAGAATCTAAAGACCAAAACACTTTCCTTTGGAGGAGCTTGTTAGTTCACTACTCACTTATGAATGCAAATAAAGAAAACTCTAGAAGAGGAAGTGGACTCAAGGAAAACAACATATACCTTTAAATGTCTATAAGGAAGAGATAAATGATCAAAAGAATACCTCCACAAATAAAAATAATGAGGATGATATTGCTCTAATCATGAGGAAGTTCAAGAAATTCTTAAAGAAGAAGTCTTAAAGAATAAAAAGAATTCAAGGAGGGTAAGTTAGAGGTTAGATGTAAAGTAACACTATTTATTATTAATATAGGAAGTTAGGCTAGTAAAGTTTCAATTTCCTTTTATTAAAGAAAGTTAAAAGAAAGAAAAAATTGAAAGAAAAGAGTTTGTGTAACCAAGTGGAATCACACTTATAGTTTTGATGATAATAAGATATTTAACTACTATCAAACTCCGTTCAAGTGTAATTAGGTACTTGAATCAAAAGTCAATGTATAATGAAGCATAATAGATATGTTTCATACTATAGATGAGCATACAAGAATTAGATAAATTACATCATCTTATAGAGTGTTATGAATTACACAAGCATAATAGATATGTTTCAAACTATAGAGTGTTAGATTATTTAGATATGTTTCACACTATAGAGTGTTAGATTACTTAGTCACATGAATGACATCATATTAGAATGAATTTGGTGTATTTAATGTTGGGACCCATTTCTGGAACCCAACCTTTTGGAATGAAAAAGAGTGCGTACAGAATTTTTCGAAAAACAGATCTTGAAAATATAAAGGGTGGGCCAAAACGAAAGAATTCCAAAAGGCTCGGAACCAAAGAAAACAAAACGCTTAACTCCGACATCTGAAAACGCACACTTTACAAAAAAACAAATGCGTTGGAAAACTACCAAGACACTTGGTCTAAACCAATTCAAATCGGTATATTTTTTTTCATCAATCAAAGCAAAACCACTTCCAAATGGGATTTTCATCAATCCCTCAACCTCAAATCATTTTCTTCTTCATATTCATTCATATCTCATCATTTAAACAAAATCTTGTTTTTCTTTTGTCATAAAGCACCTTACACACATATCGATATACCCACAATTCATACACAATAAGAACTTCAATATTTCATATCAATAATCACAATTCATCGGACCTCTTGTCCGGAATCCCAACCCACTCAATCACATTCATATCATCTCATCCATAAACAAATTCAAATTCCATATCCATACACAATTCCATAACTCATTACCATCATGAATTAATATGCTTACAAAACATTAATGGTATTCCAAGCTATAATACAATGTCAATACTACAGTCCAAAATATACGAGATAATATAACTCCAAAATTCTCAACAAAAGTCTAAGCACTTATCTTCTAACAATTTAACTTAAAAACACATCATATGCACAAACAGACGGATGTGTTGGCTTTCTTTCATCCGATCTCTTCTCGATACCTGGAGATGGGAATGAAAGGGGGGAGGGGTGAGCTTTACAGCTCGTGGGTATCATGCTTATAACAGAAAAACAAGCCAAACTATTTTCAAAACTTGTTGCAATTTTATAGCAATGTCACAATAGAAATCATCACATGCTTATTTCTAAAAATTCCTCAATTTCACAAATAATTTATAAGAAATTTCAAATCATGTATACATCAAACTTATAAACACACATGAGCATATAATACATCAAAATGGTTTGGGTTGGTCCAGAAATATAACGTACTACACATTTTCGCATAGCGGTTCTATGTAGCCGTGAACTTATGGGAGTCCTTAAAGGAGCTCCAATGCCACTAACGGGCAGGCGGGAGAAGCCTTTTTGACAAGTGCACTTGACATCTTATGGGACCTAACCA
>JANIJH010000003.1:40615984-40628144 GCA_024520975.1 Erythroxylum areolatum
AATAATAATTAACGAATAAATCCATAAATCAATAAATAATTAATTCAAATAAAATAAAAAAATTTCGGGGCCCAACAAAAATCATATTTAAGTAAAGTCATTCTGATTTAACAAGTTTAGCCATCTTTCATTCCTTAGAAATATCTATACTCATATATAATTTACCAAAACCAACCTTTTTCCTTATGGCAGTATTTTCATCCACATAAATTGGCTTTCCCAAACAGCTTGCTAGCATACTTAAACCTTTTGTTGTCCAATATTATAAGGGAATATTGTGTATGTTCACTCATAAATAAATGTTCTTCAATCTTATTTTCTCCAATTCCATACCGAGTTGCTGATTTTAAAGAAAAAAGGATGTTATGAGATGTGCCAAGGACATTTTTTGTCACCTTATGGGCTTTAG
The DNA here is from genome assembly GCA_024520975.1 of Erythroxylum areolatum. Taxonomy (NCBI): domain Eukaryota; kingdom Viridiplantae; phylum Streptophyta; class Magnoliopsida; order Malpighiales; family Erythroxylaceae; genus Erythroxylum; species Erythroxylum areolatum. The sequence continues at coordinate 40,616,394 of JANIJH010000003.1, forward strand.
ATTTTGAGTTGAAGGTAAAGATTAGATTATCATCCTTAGTTAATAATACTACCTGTATGCCCCTACTTCCCAATTTTCTGAGTCTAGGCTTGTATCACTGGGAAACCAGGACATTTATCCATGAAAAATCCTATAATTGTAGCTTCCTTTGTCCTTGCTCCTTCCTGTAAAATATTGGTGCTTGGCGCCACCATTGGCTTTCCCTCAAGTTCAACAAGAGAGCTATAAAATATAGAAGTATTTAAGTTATCCCCCACAATTTGTTTCTAGGTTTTTCGAGTTTTAGCAGGCTTTTTATACACACTCGCAACTTAAGTTGAGACGTTTGTGGTTGAGGTATATTGAGTTGTTGAAGGGGATAGAGACTGAGGGTTGAGGGGTTTTGTTGGATCTGGATGAGATGGAGGTGGAGAGAAAAGGGAAAAGGAGGAAATCCATACTCCATTAAGCTTTAAATAGAAGTCTGATTATGGTTAGTGGATGAAATTAAAAATCATTACTAAAAACAATAATTAAAGCCAAGGCAAGAAACAAAATAAAAGGAAAAAGATAGATGTGCCCCTGGTCATGGCAACCAGGCATAATACGAAGGAGAGAGCAATTGCGAAGGTGCTAAGATGAAACAAAGATACGTAGAGAAAGAAGTGAACAAAAGAAGGGCAAGGAACAAACACAGGATGAGAAGCTAGAGAATGTGAAGAATTCATGAAAATGCAAAGGAAAAAACTTAGAGAGATGGAGGAGCCTCGCACTCATATCCAAAGTTCCCTTCTCCTTAGACCTTAATAGTCCAAACCTAATTTGCATTTAAAGCCTCATGACACATTCTATGCATCTTTAGGTATTTTGTTTTAAAGTTTAAATAAAACTATAGACTCTTAGGTAAAACTACAAAATCTTAAAACATTTAGCCATATGTTTTGAATTGTGTTGAATCCTAGTAATCTTTTTAAGTGTTTAATTTTAATCTATAAGTAAAACCATAAAAGCCTAAACATTCGGACTCATATTTATTTCTCTATTGACAAGCTTTAAGAATTTATACCTTAATTTTTCTTTCAAAATATAAAAAATTTCAAAATAATTTTAAAGTTAAGTAACTGCCTAGGTAGATAAGAAAAATTTTCTAATACCTTACATAAAAGAAGTTGCCTAACACCTTCTTTAATTTATAAATCAACTTAAATTTAATTTTCAAGTTAGGGCCTTATTAACTTTTCTTTTTATTTTTTTTTAAATTTCCCTATCTTATTTTTAATTAAATAAATAAAATTTCAATAAATTAATTTTATTTTTGATCACATTTCTATTAAAAACGTGCTCAACAGGATCATCTTGTGTTGTCTATAGTTCCATACCATCTTTCTTTATTTAATACTTTATCATCTATTGTATGCTCAACTCAAATATGATCACTTTTTCTCTCAATTGGCAACATAGATTTATTGTCATTTAAATGCCAGTAATAATTAAGTATATCTTTTTCTTTCATTTCAAATCTCTCATCATCATTCACACTTCTTAATGCTCCTCAAATTTCTATTTATTGTGAACTATAGAGTCACGTCATTTTTTTGGAATAAATTAAATGAGAAAAGAGATGAAAATGCATACAATTAAAAAGAAACTCCATATTCAATTCCCCTTTTCTCATTCATAATCAAATTTAACTAAGCAGGCCCACATTCCATTTGTAATATATGGTCGTACGCTAAAATTTGTGACATTTATTTTGAAGTATCATATCAAATTAAAAATTCGGTCAACGTATAATGACTTCATCGTTAAGTAGAGTGATACAAAGAAAATTTAATAAGATGTTTTAATCTAAATGTAAAAAATAATAATTAAAAAATTCAACTAGTTAAAAATTTTGAATTATTCAACTTTTTGGTTTAATTTTTAATTTTTTAATTCTATTTATTTTAATAACTCTTATATTAATTATTTAATTAATTAATGAAAATTTATTAATTAATAAAGTTTACAAATTAAAATAATTAAATAATTTTTTATTTAATAATATCATTTTAATTAAATTTTAAATTCTTCTCCAAAAATTACATTTTAAATTTATTAAGTGATTCTGGTTTTTTTGTTGTTGTTGTCTACGAGATGTCCTAGGCGAGTCTCAATTATGAGAAGATACTTTTAAGTCATCTATATTTAGATTAATTTTTATTTGAACGGAATAGGTCTTTTATAAAAAATAAAACTCTGATTATAAAATTTAAATAGCTACGCAACTATAGGGAGTTCGACCACGGGACAGTTAAAATCTCATAATCAGTTGGCATAAGGTAAAAGAGTTGAAACTGGACGATAGCACAAAGCAACTGTTAAGGAGGAATGGGAAATGAATATCCGGACAAACAGGTGGCGGCTACTGTGACTGTGTGCTCATGGGCTGTCCTTACTCCTTAGCTTACTTAAAAAACGTGGTTCTTTCTTTCTCTGTCGTCTCTTCTAATCTAATATTCCACTCTGATGGAACAGGAGAGAATAACAGAGAGCAAAGCTCTTGTTTTTGCTGTCAATGGAGAGAGATTCGAACTCTCTAGTATCCATCCTTCAACCACTTTGCTTGAGTTCTTGCGTTCTCACACCCGTTTCAAGAGTGTCAAGCTCAGCTGTGGTGAAGGTTATGCTCTTTCTTCTTGCTCCACATATTCCCAAAGCTGTATGTGTCTTTATGGCATGGACGTATACACTTGCTAATATGGGAAACTTTGAGTAATAAGTAAGTGTTGGGGTTACTTTGGTTTTTGGAGTAATTGAAGGTTCGTGATGTGTGTACATATATATGTAAGCTGGTACATTTGATAACGCTGCTATGGACTTTCCATTTTCTGGATTGGAACGTTGAGTCATGTTGTAATGTTAAATTTGTTTCATGGTCTTTTACTGTATTTGTTCAGTCATATCTTGTGTTCCAAGTGTTCGATGATCAGTCTTATCGAGGCGTCTCTGCTTCTGTCGATTTCTTTTGAAATTGGTTGATTTATATGCTTTAGGATGCTTTCATTTCTGTAAACAATATGTTTCCTAGTTATTCAGCTCATCAATTTTGTTCGCACTCTCATCTTTTATGGTGATAATAAAAACACAGTAGCAGGAGGTCGTAGTTTTTATTTTGTTATCGTCTTTTTTCTGAAAGCTAGGTAGCAGCCTCTTAAGGCAGCTTCAGTTACCCAACTTCAATGGACATGTAATTGATGTAAGTACTTACGAAGATGGGACTTCTGATTGATTCTATTATGTGAGAAGAGGTCTCCAATACAATTAACAGGGATCTCTGCGCTCCACGAAGTTATGAGTTCACCTACTCTTATCTCATAAGTGTATTGCTGTTTGTTTGTACATGTTCTTTATAAGCTTATGCTATGTTGTTTGCCATGAGTTTTCTTGGTTATGAAACTTGGTGGTTCGTGTTTTGTGTCTGTATTACTGTGAATTACTCGATATAAATAAATAAGAAGTGCTGACATTTTAATGCTTTCTACTAATATCCTAGTGGTTTATCTTTTGCATTTGATTCAGGTGGTTGTGGTGCTTGTGTTGTTCTACTCTCCAAGTATGATCATGCACTTGGCCATGTTGAGAATTACACGATAAGTTCATGTCTGACACTGCTCTGCAGTCTGAATGGATGTTCAATTACAACTAGTGATGGCTTAGGAAATAGCAAAGATGGGTTCCACCCAATTCACCAAAGGTTCAGTGGTTTCCATGCTTCTCAATGTGGCTTTTGCACTCCTGGAATGTGCATTTCACTTTTTGGGGCCCTTTTGAATGCCCAAAAGACTCATCGGCCACAACCTCCTCCAGGATTTTCCAAGCTTACAGTTTCTGAAGCTGAAAAAGCAATTGCTGGGAATCTTTGTCGTTGTACTGGGTATCGACCAATTGCCGATGCATGCAAAAGCTTTGCAGTAGATGTTGATTTGGAGGACTTAGGTTTCAATTATTTCTGGAAGAAGGGAGACAGTGATGATGTGAAGAAAAGTAGATTAGCTGCATATGACTGCAATAAGGAGATCTGCACTTTTCCTGAGATTCTGAAAATGGAAATAAAATCCTCGGTGTTTTTAAATTCTTCACAATTCTCTTGGTATAATCCTACTTGCCTTGAGGAGCTTCAAAACTTATTAAAGACTATCAACAATGACAATGGAAAAGGGCTAAAACTAGTGGCTGGTAATACTGGGATGGGTTATTATAAGGAATTGGAATGCTACGAAAAATACATTGACATCAGGTATGTTTCTGAGCTTTCTACCATTAGAAGGAATCATGATGGGTTAGAAATTGGGGCAGCTGTGACTATTTCCAAAGCTATTGAAGCTTTGAAGGAAGGAAATAAACATGAACAATTTCCCGAATGTGAGATGGTATTCAACAAGATTGCTATCCATATGGAGAAAATTGCAACTGAATTTATTAGAAATACAGGTACTGTTGGGGGCAATTTGGTGATGGCACAAAGGAAATGTTTTCCTTCAGACATTGTGACAATACTTCTTGCAGCTGGTTCATACGTTGAAATATTAAGCAATACTATTCATGAAAAGCTTGGCTTGGAGGACTTTCTAGAAAGATCCCCATTGGACTCCAAAACTGTACTTTTAAGAATACTAATCCCAAAATCAGAAGAGATTAAGAAGGAACCTAGTGAAGAAGAAACTAAGTTATTTTATGAAACTTACAGGGCTGCACCACGTCCTTTTGGAAATGCATTATCTTATCTAAATGCTGCCTTCTTGGCTGAAGTTTCTGGCTGGAAATCTTCTTGTGGAGTTGTTCTGAACAAATGTCAATTGGCTTTTGGTGCTTATGGAACCAAACATGCCATTAGAGCAAGGAAAGTTGAGGAATTTTTAGGTGGAAAAGTGTTGACCTTGAATATTCTGCATGAAGCTGCTGAATTAGTTAAAGCCACTGTGGTACCTGAAGATGGTATCCTCAATCCTGCTTATAGGTCAAGCTTGGCAGTTGGTTTTCTGTTTGACTTTTTGTTCCCCTTAACTGGACCTAATGTTTCTAACTGTTTGTTGAATGAGCGTAGCAATACCTCATTATCCAGTCAGTCCAGTTTTATCGGGAAATGTAACCACCGTGGTCATTTTAAATTCCCCACTTTCCTATCTTCATCACGGCAAGAGCTTCAGTTAAACAAGGAGTATCATCCTGTTGGTGAGGCTGTTATGAAATCTGGAGCTGCCCTTCAGGCTTCTGGTTTGTATATCTTATCTTCTGGTATATTGACAATGAATAATTTTGCCATAGCAGCACAAGCCTGAAATCCACCGTCATGATGTATTCTCTTCCAATCTCAGGGCAGCATTCTTCTGTCTACATTGTTGGCATCTCAGTCTTTTTATTCACAATTTTGGACTGTTCTCATTTATGACATAATATGTATCTTCCTATATCCCTTTAGTTACCAGTGTCCTTTTGTCTACAATGGTGGCATCTCAGTTTTTTATACCATATTACAGTTTGGGCTGTTCTCATTTATATCTTCCTGTATCCCTTTAGGGGGTAAGAAATTTTCTCTGGTCTTTTCCATGGAGTGATTCCTGAATTTGACTTATTTTCATCTTCTTTATGTATATGTGGTATTTGCAGCTTGCATTGATATGAGAATTACAGGTCATTACATGCAATGTGGATCATATTTCTTTGTAGCATGTTTAAGTATTTCATTGGCTTAAAGGTGCAAGATCTCAATAAGCAAATTAATTATCTTGCTCATCCAACCGATGTGTAGGTGAGGCTGTGTATGTGGACGACATTCCCTGTCCTGCCAATTGTCTGCATGGGGCATTTATCTGTAGTACAAAGCCATTAGCAAGGGTCAAAAGCATAGAGTTGAATGCATCACTGCTAGAGGGAGTATATGGGCTTATTTCTTTTAGGGATATTCCAAAAACTGGAGAAAATTTGGGTTCTATGACCATATTTGGAACTGAACGTTTGTTTGCTGATGAGGTTGCTGAGTATGCTGGAGAGCGTCTGGCTCTTGTGGTAATTCCCTTTTCCAAAATAGTGTTCTCTAGCTGCTTTTGAGTAAGCTTAATGGTCATTAATTATGCTATTATAATTGAATTATACATCTGTTTGACCATGTTTGCTTTATTTGCCTAATATAGTATGTCAATTATCTTTTTCTAGGTTGCAGACACACAGAAACGTGCAGATATAGCATCAAGTCTTGCACTGGTTAATTATGACTTGGAAAATCTGGAATCACCAATATTAACTGTAGAAGAGGCTGTGAAGAGTTCTAGTTTTTTTGAGGTCCCTTCTTTCTTTCAGCCCACGCAGGTGGGCGATATTTCAAAAGGAATGGTTGAAGCTGATCACAAGATTAACTCTGCTGAGGTATCTTTCACTTGCTTTTCACTTATCCTGATCCTTCTTTTCCTGTGTTAAACCAAATGACAAAAATTAGACATCTTTAATAAATTCAAACTTAATCACAGTATATATTTATATACATATATTGTTATAAAACTTGCCCTTTTACCCTTACACTCTTCTGTCTATTTGGATTTGGTCTTACCATCAACTTTCTGTTAAATTATGGCATACAGTTAAAACTTGGTTCACAATATTATTTCTATATGGAGAATCAGTCTGCTCTTGCTGTGCCTGATGAAGACAGCTGTGTAGTGGTTTACAGCTCAACTCAATGCCCTGAATTTGCCCATTCTGTGATTGCAAGATGTCTTGGTGTTCCTGAAAATAATGTGCGCGTGATTACAAGGAGGGTTGGAGGAGGCTTTGGTGGAAAGGCCATGAAAGCCTTGCCTGTGAGTATTCTGTTATGAATTTATATGTTTTAAGGCTAGACTATGTAGTTTAATTTTAGTTTTTGACTAGTTTTATTTAAAGGTTTAGGGATAAACTATTAGAGATCAGCCAGTTTGCTCTAGAAACAAGAGCTCAACTATGTGGCAATCAACACTTCCATACTTCTCTTCTTCACTGTGGCAGTCACCCAAAATAAACTGAAACAATAAGGAATAGGAAACAATCTGATTCCATTAACTTGAAGTTTGAAGTGATTTGATTGACATGTTGAACATACAGTTTGTTGCTTTAATTGAACTTATTTCGTATAACAAGACAAAAATATGTAATTTCTAGAAGGAGTGTTTAGGATTGTGGAAGAGAGAAAAGGTCATATTTTACTTGATGTACACCGTATAGACGTAAGGGTATATATACACATTTATAAGATTAATTTAGGGAATGTAATCCCTAAGATCAAGGGATTATAATCCTTGAAATAAAGAGTAGAATCAATGGGGATAAATGCTTAATCTGTAACACTCCCCCTCAAGTTGGAGCATAGATATTAATCATGTCCAACCTGTTACAATTGTAATTGATTATAGTACCATTTAGGGTTTTTGTGAAAATGTCTTCGAGTTGTTGTCCAGTTTTGATATATTCTATAGAAGTCAAGTTTTGTTGAAATTTTTTACGAAGCGAGTCAATTTCAGTATGTTTTGACCTTTTGTGAAATACTAGAGTAGAAGCAATATGTAGAGCAGTCTAATTATCAACCATAAATTTGTTGGTATTGAGACCTTAAAACTAATTTCAGATAATAATTGATTAATCCATATTATCTTGCATATTGTTTGTGCCATAGCTCTGTATTCAAAATTTGCACTGGATCTAGATACAACATTTCGTTTCTTACTTTTCTATGAGACCAAGTTTTTCCCCACAAAGACAATTGCTAGTCGTAGATTTTTTATTGATCTTAGAAATTGTCCAATCAACATATGAAAAACATTCAATGTGAGTGTGTCCATTATTTTCATATAGTACCCCTCGTCCAAGAGCTCCTTTTGGGTAGCATAAGATTTGTTCTAAGGCCACCTGATGATGAACAATTGGAGAAGACATGAATTGACTTATAACACTGACAAATCATGCAATATTAGGGCGAGTTTCTATAAGATTTTGTAATTTTCCGACCAATCTTCTATATGTTTCAGGATCTTCAAGCAAATCTCCATCTTACTAGCTGTATATTGGGGGAATGAGAGTATTGCATGGCTTAGCTCCTAACTTTCCTGTTTCAATTAAAAGATCAAGTACATATTTTCTTTAGGACAGGAAAATTCCTTTTTTTCCTGTCGTTACTTCCACTCCCATAAAATATTTTAGAGCTCCTAAATCCTTTGTGTGAAGTTGACTATGAAGAAACGTTTTTAATGATGAGATGCCCATAGAATCACTTCCTATAATGACATATTATCCACATATACAACAAGGAGAATAATACTAGATTTAGATTGTTTATAGAAGACCGAGTGACCAGCTATGCTCTTATTCAATCCAAACGTTTCTATGGCTTGACTAAAATTTCCAAACCAGGCACGTGGACTCTGTTTCAAACCATACAACAACTTGCAAAGAAACAAACTTTGCCATACTCCCCCTGAGCAACAAACCCAGGTGGTTGCTCTATATATACTGCCTCTTGGATGTCGCCATATAAGAAGGCATTTTTGATATCTAACTAGTGTAGGGGCCAATGAAATGTAGTTGCCATAGAAATGATAGACAGATATATGTGAGTTTAGCAACAAGCGAGAAAGTATCAAAACAATGCATCCTATAGGTCTAAGCATAGCCTTTTTGCGACAATTCATGCTTTAAGTCGAGCCATAAAGTCATTAGAGTTAACTTTGATTGCAAAAACCCATCAGAGTTAAATTTGGCTTTCTGGCTTGGGTGTGCGATTTATGAAAGAAATGTTAAATTTTTGTATTCGAATAATTTTACTTGTATCATTAAGGAATATATAAAAGAGACAAAAAGAATAACTTGTTAGTGATTAGGGTTAAAGCCCTCCATTTGTAATAGTAGGACAACGCATATTCTCTGTAATATTTCAAGATTGAACATCTAACTAATGTAGTACTTTTCCTATATAGGAAAACACAATAATATCAAATATCCTACAAAATCTTTGAGTTGGGCATTCAATTTATTATTATTTTAGATAATGAGGAACCGTGTTGCTTAAATACATGACTATGTTTGTTGTTTTGATTAAGTTTTATCAATTAAAACTTTCAATAAAATTCTTCATTTTCCAATCCATACTCGTTCCTTTTGCTCCACCTTAAAAAATCACAGTTGTGCCTCTCCATTAAGATGGAATGTCGCTAGTCCCATTTTCTCTTCTTTTTGGGTTTATTGGTTCTCGAAGAATTTCTTTTCCCTCCAAATCCAAACAAGAGCGTCGTCAGAACCATCATAGGTGGAGAATTCCAATTTAGAATATTGGGAACAATGCCTAAACCAGTTGGCCCCACAGTTTTGTTGACCCTTCTCTCTGTGTAGATGTGGTTATTGCTACTAGCCTCTTCATGTTGGTCTTGTTTGTGAATAACCGACAGAAGCTTCCTAAACTGAGCATTCTAGCATTCTTCTACCTTCTCTCATCATTGCTCCACATGTTTCATAAACACATTTACATTAGTTGATAGAGCGTAAGAGTCATCCATGACCCTGGCCTCTCATACCAAATTAACGTGTTTTTGTGTAGGATATAGTCATGATACTACTCATAGAGAAATCCTCTTTTATCTTGCTAGAGTTCATCCCCTTTCTAGGCCCTCTGGTGGTAGAGAAAACTCTTCCTCAATAATCTTTTTGTCAATTATTTTCTAAAAAAAAATCTAATTGCTTTCTTATTCATCATAATTTCCTTTAAATAGGCTCAATACATCGAGTTTTTAGGAAGTAAAATAGAATAGGAATCTACTAACTTATTTTTTTAATAAAAATAGACTTATAAAAACATTTGACTTCTTAAATAAGATGACTACCACCTAAATAAGATAACTGCTGCAATGACTTTCTAATCAAGTTGGTCTTCTTACATATTTTCATTCCTAAGAATGTATCTTGCAGGTCATTCTATTGCAACTTTGGTGTTACTTGCTTCTTCATTCTTTTCTTTTCTTTAGTAAGTTGATTGCTGGTCCTAGCTCTTACAATCAGACGTAACAATGTTTTAGGTTGCTACTGCATGCGCTCTGGCAGCACACAAGTTAGGCCGCCCTGTGAAGATATATCTTAATAGGAAGGCTGATATGATAATGGCAGGAGGAAGGCATCCCATGAAAATAGTGTATACTGTGGGGTTTAAATCCAATGGAAAATTTACGGCCCTAAAGATTAAGATATTGATCAATGCTGGGATATCTACAGATGTAAGTCCAATGTTGCCAAAAAACATTGTGAGTGCACTCAAAAAGTATGATTGGGGTGCTTTATCTTTTGATATAAAGGTATGCAAAACAAACCATTCTAGCAAATCTGCAATGCGGGCCCCTGGGGAGTTACAAGGATCATTTATTGCAGAGGCCATAATAGAACATGTTGCATCTACCCTTTTGTTGGATGTAGATTCTGTCCGAACTATAAATCTGCATACATATGAGAGCCTGAGAATTTTTTATGAAGATAGCTCAGGTGAACCGCCAGAGTATACTCTACCTTCAATATGGGACAAACTAGCCTTGTGTTCAAAATTTAACCATAGGGTTGAGATGATTGAACAGTTCAATAAGTGTAATGTTTGGCAAAAACGAGGTATTTCTCGAGTACCTATTGTGCATGAAGTACTAGTCCGACCAACTCCTGGAAGAGTGAGCATTCTGAAAGATGGATCTGTTGTAGTTGAAGTTGGAGGAATAGAGCTTGGCCAGGGGCTCTGGACAAAAGTAAAACAGATGGCCGCATTTTGTCTCAGTTTAATCAAAGGTGATGAAGAAGAGCTCTTGGAAAGGGTTCGGGTCATACAATCTGATACATTAAGTTTAATTCAAGGAGGTTGTACTTCTGGGAGTACTACATCTGAGTCAAGTTGTGAAGCAGTTAGACTTTGTTGTGAAGTCTTGGTTGAAAGATTGATGCCTCTAAAGGAAAGATTGCAAGAGCAAATGGGCTCCATAAAATGGGAAAATCTAATTTGGCAGGTAGTTGTCTGATCTTTTGAAACTTTTGCCTTTTGGGAGACTAGGTGTAGTTGCAAAAAGTTATTGACTATGTGGTTACTGTTATATTTTTATCTCGCAAACATATGATTTTCAATTGCTTATTATTTTTAGTATTCTTGCCCAAGCTTCCACATGCTTAATGACGATTCTTGTAAACTGCCTATTGAGAGGATACCTTTTATGTTTGTCTTCTTTTTATGATTTTGCTCTTGCCGGAGATTCCTCACAATTTAACACCTACAATGGAATCAACTACAGGCATATTTGACAGCTGTGAATTTATCAGCAAGTTCGTACTTTGTCCCTGATGCTAATTCAATGCAGTATCTAAATTATGGTGCAGCAGTGAGTGAGGCAAGTTATATACCTTTGCTTCTTTGTAAAAATATGGCTAAAAATTGTATCATGCAAAAAGTAGTTTATGATTCTATCAAGTCTAATTTTTTAAACTAATGATGAAACTATGTCTACACAGGTGGAGGTCAACCTTCTAACAGGGGCCATAACAATTTTGAGATCAGATATCATATATGATTGTGGACAAAGTCTCAATCCTGCTGTGGATTTAGGACAGGTTAGCCTACTAAAGTCCTAATACTGAACAATGAACCTCGTGATGTTCCTTGTCTGTTAGTTCTTGAAGAATATGAAGAATATTTCATACTATATCACTTTACAAAGTATATACACATGAATATATAGGAAAAAACTATCC
>JANIJH010000003.1:40648930-40665038 GCA_024520975.1 Erythroxylum areolatum
CTTACATACATATCTTATCCTGAACTAGACCACCACCCTAATAATGAAACAAACGATGGAATCATCAAGAGTGATAATAATTTAGTTTTTTCACAAATATAACTTGCTTATAAATTTTCAAACCTCTCATTATGAAAGTGATTAATAAGCCAGTATGGGATCAAGATTGCATTCCTAGAGTAACATTTATTTTACGGATGGCAGTGAAGTAAAAAGATTAAACTCAAGGTAGAATAAGAGGTCTTGAATCTAATAATTTATTCTGACTATGCCAACAGGAATAAGAAAATATAAACTAGTTATTCTTTAATTTAACTTCTCAATAGTCGTATAGAGATAAGCAACGATCTAGTGTAATCAAAGAAGCATAAAGAATATGTGGGACAACATCATCACATAAGCAAATATGATTAATCGAAAATTAAAAGGAAATTTAAAGCTATTTGTAATAACTTTTAAATATTATGTATACATGATTTGGATGGAAAGAAACTTCAGAATTTTTTATCAAATTCAATTGGATATGGAAATTTGGTAATAAGGAGCTGAACAAGGGAAATTATCTTTTATAGGGACAATATAATACAACTAAGTCAAGGCATATTCATAAACTTCAAAATTACACTAAGATGCAAAATTTTATGGATTGTTATAAGTTCTAATAGTGATAAAATTCAAAATTATATTTAGACACAAAATGTTGTTCCTTAAGATTTAAGACTTTCAAAAGGTCAACTTATGTGATAGTGTTAAAAGCTTTCACTTCTCATTAACCTAGTTCACCCTAAGACCCTTTATTCTTAAAATCAACTAGTTTCCTTTTCCATTTTAGTCACAAGTTATTGTCTCATCTTTACCTAGCAGGTTGGAGAAATTGAATGAGGAGGAAAAAGGTGAAGAAATGTCTGAGATATTCCAAAAGTGTAGGGACTCAGTAAAGATTAAAATTTTGAAGAAAGGGAAGACGTTGAATATCAATGGTCATCAGCTATGGCCCTATCATGAAGAACCTTAAGTGGAGAAAGTGCACGTGACACCTAAAGATCATAATTTTGTCACGTGACAAGGAAAACAAGGAGTCGAGCTCGTAACAATAATTAAAGGCGTTACTTGGAAGGCAACCCAAGGGAAGTTCGTTTCTTTTTTGTTAAATTTTGCATATGTTTCTTATATGCATATGTGTTGTTTTCATTTTTTTTGTTTCTCACGTGTTTCTATGTTTTCAAACAAAAACAGAGAGAATCAAACAAATAAACAAACACATTCTCTTTTTCTATTGCTCTTAAGATTATATATTTATAATTAGAGAGTGAATTAACTAGAAAAATCTATGGCAACTTAAGCATGTACTTTTATTCTTGTGATTGATCAATATTCATTATATTTAAAAGAGTAGTGACTAGTGTTAGACACAAGTTAGTGTGATTTTGAGCTTTTATAGATTGACACATCCTTATTATTCTCATTATCTTTGGTTTATGTGTGACCTTCATGACATGTACATCCTGACTTTGCTTTGATTTTTTATTGAAGACCACATTTTTATCACATGCATTAATATGGAAATGATATAGGCATTCTTTGTTTCACAAATTACATTATCCAAATAGCCTTCCTTTTGCTATGAATTTTCCCTTGTTAAATCTCCTTGAGATTTATTTGCCTTTTCTTTTTGTGTTAACCACATTAAATGCTTTAAACCTAACCAATTGTCCTACCTAAACCTTAAAACTAGTGGAACATTTATTGATTGTTAATGATTGTGGATCCAAAAACGTATAAGTGTGGTGGTGTGCATATATGTGGGTTGGTTATAAGTGTTGGAATGTCATTTTTATCTCTTATCAAAGAATTCCAATGTTTGTAGAGCTTCTCTCAATTTTTGAAAAAAAGAAAAAGAAAAAGAGTGTAATTAAATAAAAGTATTAAGGAGGAAATGTAGTTGTTTTGCAAAGTTATTCATGATTAGTTTTTCCTCATAAAGTTGTATTGAATGGGTGATTTGAGTATGTTGCATATGAGGTAGATGTTATTTTGAAAGGTCACTCCTAACAATTTCAATGAATTATTTGTATGAGTGATTCTTTCTAATTAATTATGCTTCATGTGCTTTATAGTGTGAGAGCTTGAATTTGAGCTATGAAGCATAGTTTTTACATTTATCATAGTTGATGTACACAATTTTGAGTGAATGTTAGCATTTGCACTTGATGATATATTGAGTTTTTTTTTATTTCACTTAGCTTTGATGACTTTTATGCTACATTACCCAAATACATCTCACCTTAATTTTTCCCCACATTACAACCTTGATAAGTCCTTTAATTCATGATTATGCATATAAATCTTAGTAGTGGAGAGATTAAATGATATGCAAAGTCATGGAATGTCATAACCATGAATGGTGTTTAAGTGTACCTATGGTTCTATCTTATTTAAACATATTTTGTCCAAGTATTCCTCTAGCTTGTTTAGTTTCTAAAGGTGATGAATTTTGGTTGATCATGAGTAGAAGCGTTGAATGTTAATTTCTTGCTATGGTTTTTATAAATTCTTTCTCTTTGCTTCTAACTATTTATTCTTGGGAAATATAGAAAATGAGTAAGTGTTTTGGTTTGTGACATTGATTTTGATAGTTTGCCCAAGAATGGTCAAAAGCTAAATATAGGGAACTTGTTATGTGCTTAATTGTGAGTACATTTAATCCATGAAACTTAATGATTAATGCTTTAAAACGCTTAAGATGTTTACTTTAGTTCATATTTGATTTTAGGTACAATTTGGAGGCATAAGAGCTAAAGTGAGTTGAAATCACATTTTTTGAGTTGTCTTCTTGTGATTCACACTTAGTTGTATTATGGAATAAGAAGAAGAAGGATTAGAGCAAAGTGAAGACAAGAAAATGCATAAAATGAAGAACAATGTGAGACAGTTTAAGACTCACGACCATGAACCAAAAGTCATGGTCGTGACTATTATGTCATGCCCATAACATGAAGATTCATGGTCATTAGTTTCAATGAGGCCATTTATGGTCGTGAGCCATGAAGTCATGCCTATGACTTTTATGACCCGACACCTTGAAATCCTAGTTTTTCAGTATAAATACAATGTTGTGATGACAAAATCAAGCAAATATCATTTTGGGAGAATCGGGAGGAATCTTCTTAGGACATAAATGAGGGGTAGAGCACGACTATTTTGAAGATCCATACAGGGCTAGGCTTCCCCAACCCGGTTTGAAGAACATGGTTAAGCTTAGCTACATTGTGATTGTTGTTCATTCTCTCTTTAGGGATTGATTATGTTATCATATGCTTATAGATTTAGGTTTTAACATATGAATGATTGTTGTTCTCGTTCTTATTAGATTGTTTGTATAGGAACTTATTACTAGAAAATTGACTGCAATATGTAGTTGATGTGTTTAGATTTATTTGTGGCAACCAATGGTCCCGAATGGTTAGGCAATGTAACCTCAGTTAAATGACTCGAGCTTATGTGGTTGTTATTTTGATTAATCTATTTTCCTAACTCGTAATGTGGCTGTTTAATTAAATCTAAAGAGCTTGTTCTATGTTGTATAATAGTTAGGTTTAATTAAAGAGCTTGTTTTAATTAAACAGGATTTATGGGAAAATCGGATTTAACAGAGCTTGTTATTAACCTATGATCAATAATTCTAGGAGAGGTGTGAAAACAACAATTCGATGAAGTATATTTAATTATGTGTAGGCAGAGATTGAACCGATGATTGTAACCCTAATAGATTCATTACTTTTCTCATTTTTATATTGTTTGATTTATTTTGCTTTTGTTAGCTTAATTTCACTTTATTTTCTTATTTGAAATTAAACTAACCCTCCCATAACCTAAACACCAATTATTTTCATTACAAAAGCTTTACACACACTCTCTGTGGGATCAACCAAGACTTATCACTAGCTTTAGTTTTTAGTGTAGTTATTTTATGTAGTGTTATCATGTGCTACAAATTTTGGGGTTGTTACCGAGGAGTGCATTGCTTTAGTTTTAGTTTTAAATTTTAATTGGTGTTTTGATCTAACAATGTTTTAAAAACTGAATCAGACTGTCCGATTTAATAAAAAATAGTATGAATTAGTTGGTTATTCGATTCAATTGAGTGTAATAAACTGTTTATATAAAAATTGATCGGTTTATTAATGAACTGGCCGATTTAATTAAGTAACACTTTATTAAGGTCATAAACTCATATTCTGAATTTCATTCTCATAAATTTCTCACAATTTCAAGTGATAGAAGTTTTTAATTCTTTAAATTTATTTTTCAAATAATCATCTGCATCAAATTATCAATTTAAAGTTATTAAATTTCTTAAATTATTAATTTATTAAATAATTTATTGAAAATATTTTTTATAGAATTAAAACTGATTTATCATATATTCAAATAATAATAGTTATGCACTCTCCAATATATAAAAACAATATAATATAAAGATAATATAATAAGTCCTTTAATTTAATCTAGTCTTCTTTAATACCTTTATGCAATAATTTCTTAATCTTAAGTTATTGCAATAATTATAAAAATTTAAAATAAAATGATAATTATTAACAATTTTTGTGAAATTTAGTTTATTTGACTCAAAAATAAAATACTCAATCCTTAATAATTTTGAAATTTATATAAATTGTTTAAATAATTCTTAAGCATAATAATTAACAAAAAGTCCTAGATTTAAAGTCTACATGGTTGAAACATTATTGAATAAAAATAATTGTGTATTAGTGAATAGTTATTTAGGACACGACCATAATTAAAGGATAATTAAAAGTTGAATAGTTACATTATTCAAACAGTCTTTAATATTTAGCAATTGCATTTAACAATTGAATTAGTTAAAAGTATAATGTATTACAAATTTACAATTGATAATAATTTCATACGTTACTAGTTTTTAATTTATTTAAATGAAGTAGAAGAAGTTGACGCAAATGCTTTGAATGAAAGCGTAGTTTATTAGTCTTTAGATAGCGTTGGAGAATTTGAAACTTTTGCCACTGATGAGACACAACCTCTTTCAAAAATACAATTTTAATTTTTATTGTTATTTTAAGTTTTATATTAGACTAAGATTTATTTATTATTAGTTAATTATATAATAATAGACATAGGTATACTTTTTATTTCAATAAAATATTTTATTTTTACTTACTTTTATAAGTTTTACTTCTTTTTTATATATACTAGTTCTATAGCAGTTTAATACTAGTTGAACTTTTAAATCTTAAACCTTTCCTTTGACAGGTTCGATGTCTAGTTCGGTTTTTAAAACATTGGTTTCTAATTAGTTTTTGCATTTATTTCTTTATCTTTTCATGTTTATTTGTGTTTGTGTGTAAAAAGGATACATGAAAGGGAGTATGTCACAACTAGATACTATTAATTCTCTTAATGAAATTTTTTTCTATAACTCATATTTCCAATCCTATAATCAAGTTTGGAGTGATTATACAAACTTTAGTTATGATGGGATAACCAATAAATTTACTTCCTTGATAGTTTGCAAGATACACGAAAATTCATGGATAGACCATATGCTTCTTATTACAATTCGGGTACATCTTTGGAAGAATTAGTTAATGTTTTTGCCACTAGTACTCTACAATTCCAGCAGGATGTAAAGTAATCATTCTAAGTCCATTCCAAGTTCATATTAGTATGGAACTCTAAGCTACTTTGAAATATTCTTTTACCTCCCTACCGAATCCAAGTCCTAACTCGAGTCCTTATCTCTTGTCAAACTAAAATTTCCCCTTACCTGGTTCAAGCTCAATTAATAAGAAAGTTGAGCTATATGAGAATCATGCTCATAGAACTACAAGAAGCAAAGTGATTGGTGATCCTAAAAAATTTAGAAATCTATATTGTGTTATGCCTATAAAATTGGAGACCTCAATATTCCCCCTTAATTTTCCCCCTCTAGAAGTACTATAAATGACTAAAAAAATGACAAGCTTTACTAATGAGTTAGTTCCTTAGGAAGTGACTAACATTTCCAATGGTGCAGCAATGAGGGAATAACTCTTGAAAAAGACATGGTTAGAAAACATATTAGTAAGGATGATTTATTCATATTCATGTTTTCATCACAAGAAAAAGCTCATATAATTGCTAAAATGTGTTTAAGTTACATTCAAAGGAGACCTTCTTTATCAATAAATGTAAACTCGGAGTCTCCTTAGATTCAGCTAACTTGATAAATTAACCTATTTGGGCTAAATTTCACAAGGTTTTGCTGGAGTACTAGTCATCAGAAGGCCTTAGCTATCTAGTTTGTTGAGTAGGCCTCTTAACCTAGATGAAAACACTACCAATCTTAAGAGAATTAATTTTTCTCATGTATATATCAAATTATATTTAAACAAGGAGTTACTTGATGCAATAAAGATTATAAAGCTAAATGAAGAAGTAAAGTTAATAGAAGACTTAATCAAAACAACCTACTTATGAAAACCAATGAAGAGGGGTTAGGTAGTAGTTTGGAAATCTATAAACAAAGAATTTCAAATTATTTTTTAGGTTAAATCCCCTATGCAAATAGCAAGATTAGCTTCCCCATTAACACTTAAACAAATCAGGATAAAGATGTCTCATAAGACATTCTATTAATGGAGGTGAATTATATTACAAAAGATACACAAATTGTATATGCTCTCTTAAAGGATTCTAACTATGCTTAAGTAAATCCATCAAGACCTTAAAATGCTTTGGCTCTGGCAAGTGCATTAAAAGCTACTCTATTAGAATTTGATAAAGCTATAAGCCAAAGTAGTGAAGAAGACAACACAAAGGGGCATGTTTCCTTAAGTATGTAGCAAAGTCCTATGGTATGCTCATCCCTCTATAAGAAAAGAAAGAGGCAAAATGCAAACTAACCCTAAAAGTCTTAGAACTCTCTAGTAGAATTAGAAAGTCAAGGAAGAAAAAGGAAAGCACATCTACTACTTGATGGATTTACTTGTTTAGAATGTGAGAGGCTTGAATAGCCTAAATAATTATATGGATCTTAAGGACTTCTTAATCTTAAAGAAGCATCATTTTGTTGGCTTAGTAGATACCAAAATAATGAGAGATCAAAAATGGAAAAAACCTTTGGTTTTTGAAATAAGGAATAGATTATACTTAGCAAGCATGATGAACATTTCTATGGAAGCATGATGATTAGTTTCTCGTATCAATTTCAACATTATGAAGTCATTTTCATTTTAATTCAATCTTAAGAACCTTTAATAATCATCATTATCTATGCATCAAATTAAGAATTTCATAGGAGGTAATTATAGCATGACTTAAAATCCTTAATTGTAAATTCATCCATTCCTTAGATCTTAATTTGAGATTTCGATTATGTTCTTCCCCTTGAGAAGGAACAAGGCAACATGAACAGATTGAATATTAGGCATGATGAATTATCCAATATGATAAGAGACTTAGAGCTAGTAAGTTTGAGATACATAGGTAAATGATGCGAGACCTAATAAGAACTTATCCTAAAGAATCTTCAATAAGATGGGGCTATACCCAAGAATGGCTAGAATCAAACAAACACATGGAATCACGAGAAAAATTAAAAAGATAGAAACATAACACAAAGAGAAAAAGGGGTTAGAGGAATGTTGCTCAATGGAAAGAACCCTAAAAGAACTTGTCTCTTTGAACCTTAGCCTTGGGACACCATAAAGGAAGATCATACCTTTAATAAGTGAAGTATTCTCAAAGGATACAAAGAAAGCAAAAATGCTTTGAATAATACTCAATATTATTTCTGAATCAATCTCCTCAAAGTACATAGAGGGTGCCTATTTATAGGAAAATTTTCTAAATTAAAGTCCTAAGGTAGAAACTAAATAAAAGGAAACAAATCAACCCCTAAAATAAAAGAAAACAAAATAAACTTAAAAAATGTTTTGACTAGATGGCCTTATTTCAAGGAAAACAAAAAGGAAACTAATTAAAACATGATCTGAACATATTGGACCTTATGGAGCACGTCCTTCTTCTTATTTTTAAGTGGTACATGGTTGTCACATAGTATTTTACACGAGTTCTTCCAATTAGACTCAATGTGGGCCTTTAGACACTTCATGTTAGGCTTTGAGGAGTAAGACAATGCCTCTTGGACCTTTATGACATGCAATCTGACTTAACAACATGGGCTCTATCTCTTGAAGGTTTTGGATCAAATAATTCAACGCTTGATTCATTACTTTGGCCTAAGTCTTGTCATTAGGCTTCCACATCTAGTAATTGATCTTTAGGAACATTAGACTTGAATGTTAGACCTTTGATATGGGAATTTCATTTAGCCCCTTGCTTTGCGCATTCAAACTTAACATCTGATCCAATTTCATCTCCTAAGCCTCCTTTTGCCAACTCATGTCCATGCAAGTCATGTCCCAAGCTTCCTTGAGGTGGATCACATTAGTATGCTTCTTTTCTTGTCTTTCATATGCCCATGGTTCTCCATCATTCCCTTCCTCCTCAAAAGGATTTGTCCTCAAATCTGCAGTATTAAAGAGGAATAAGTTAGATACATTGAATGTAGCACTAACATTACCATAGGAGCTAGGTAAATCAATTTTGATAAGTATTATCATTAATCCTTTCTAAAACTTGAAAGGGGCCATCTTTTCTTAGTTGTAGCTTATATTTCCTTTGTTCTGGAAACCTCTCCTTTCTTAAGTGCACCTAAACCCAATCACTGGGTTTAAATACATCACGTCTTCGGCCTTTATTAGCTTACTTTGCACATTGTTCATTTCTCCTCTCAATATTGGCTCTAACTTTAGTATGCAACTCTTACACAAAGTTTGCATTTTTCATACCATCAAGGTTAGTAAACTCAGTAGAAGGCAATAGAAGAATTTCTAAAGGAGTCAAAGGATTAAAACGATACATAATCTTAAAAGGAGAAAATTCAGCAGAAGAATGACTACCAAGATTATAAGCAAACTCAATATGTAGTAGACACTTTTCCCTATTCTTCAAGTTCTTTTGGATGATCGCACGCAACAACGTAGTCAAAGTTCTATTTACCACTTCAGTTTGACCATCTGTTTGAGGATGTGCAACAGTAGAAAACAAGAGTTTAGTGCCAAGTTTATTCCATAAAGTTCTCCAAAAGTGAATAAGAAATTTCACATCTCTATCACTCGCAATAATCTTTGGCAACCCATGCAATCTTACAACTTCTTTAAAGAACAGGCTAGCAACATGAAAAACATCATTGGTTTTAGAACAAGCAATAAAATGAGCCATCTTGCTAAATCGATCAACCACCACAAAGATGCTATCCTTTCTGCTAGATGATCTGGGCAATCCAAGTATAAAGTGCTTAGATATATCAACCCAGGGATGAGAGGGGATAGGTAAGGGAGAATATAAACCATGTGATTGAACCTTAGATTTTGCATGCCTACAAATAATACATTTAACACAAACAGAAACAACATCCTCTCTCATGTTAGGCCAATAAAAATCTTCATGTAAAAGACCTAAAGTTTTCTGAACACTAAAATGACTCATTAATCCACCACTATGTGTTTCTCTAACAAGTAATTTACATATAGAGCAAGATGGAATGCAAAGTTTATCTTTTTAAATAGAAATCCATCAAATATATAGAAATTATCAATACCATGTTTTTCACAAGATTTCCAAATTTATGTAAAGTCACAATCAGATTTACATGTGCCTTTCAACATCTCAAAACCAAGTAATCTAGCATGCATAGAGGTAACAGGAGAGTATGTCCTAGAAAGAGCATCAACCACAATATTTTCTTTCCCTTGTTTGTATTTAATAACATAAGGAAAATTTTAAATAAATTCCATCCACCTAGCATATCTCTTGTTCAATTTACCTTAGGACTTTAGAAATTTCAAACTCTCATGATTAGAGTGAATGATAAATTCTTTTGGCCACAAGTAATGTTGCCAAGTCTCTAAAGTCCTTTTTAAAGGATATAACTCTTTATTATAAGTGGAGTAATTTAAAGCAACATCACTTATTTTTCACTAAAATAAGCAACGGGTTTAGAATCTTACATTAAAATAGCACCAATGCCTATTTCAGAAGTATCACATTCAAACTAAAAAACTTTAGAAAAATTAGGAAGAATAAGAAGAGGAGCATTTGTCAAATTTTCTTTCAAGACGTTAAAAGAAACCTTTTGTGAATCACCCCATCTAAAAATCACATTCCTTTTTACAAATTCATTCAAAGGGACAGCAATAGTAGAGAAGTCCTTCATAAATCTCCTATAGAAACTTGCCAAGCCATAGAAGCTTTGAACTTCATTCGCAATTTCTCTTCATCAAATTGAAGTCCTTTAGCACCTATAATAAAACTAAGAAACACAACAATATCCATACAAAAGGAACATTTTTCTGAATTGGCATAAAGCTTATTCTCTCTTAAAAGTGCAAACACATCATGCAAGTGTTTCATATGATCATCTAACCCCTAAAATACACTAAAATATCATCAAAATAGACAACCATATACTTTCTAATAAAAGGGTGAAACATATGATTCATCAAACTCATGAAAGTACTAGGTGCATTAGTCAAGCCAAAAGACATAACTAATCACTCAGCCCAAACTTATTTTTGAAAGTAGTTTTTCGCTTATCACCCTTTCTTATGCGAATTTGATGGTACCGACTTCTAAGATTAATTTTAGAAAATATATATGCACTATGCAACTCATCAAGCATATCATCTAAATAAGGGATAGGGTAACGATATTTCACCGTGATTTTATTGATGGATATGAAATCAACACACATTATCCATTTGTCATCTTTTTTAGGAATAAGTATAACTAGCACAAAACATGGGCTTAAGCTTTTTCTCATAGAGCCCTTTTTCATAAGCTCTTCAACTTGTCTTTGGATCTTCTTAGTTTCTTCCGAATTAGCTCTATATGCAAGCCTATTTGGAATTGAAGCTTTGGGAAGGAAGTTTATATAGTGCTCAATGCCTCTAAAAGGGGGTAATCCATCGGGAATTTCCTCCGAAAATAAGTCACTGAAGTCCTGTAACAAAGAAAAAACACTAGATGACAAAGATGGATCAAGCTCATTAATAGTTAAGAAAATATCTTTATATAAAAGTATATAAGATTCTTCACATTTTAAAGCTCTCTTGATCTCACTTTTTTCAGCAAATAAAGTCACTCTCTTTTCTTCATTTTTCCCACTCATTTTATTTTCTCTCTTTTTCTTTCTTTTCGATCTCTCTCTCTCCTTTTCTTTTGCTCTCAATTTTCATTCTTTCTTAATCCTCACTTAATCCTCATAAGCTTGAATGGCCCTAAGAGTTTTCAACACAACATATTACCATGGAAAGGAAAATAATAACAATTTTTGTATCCATCATGCCTAACTTTTCTATCAAATTGCCATGGCCTACTAAGCAAAACATGTCTAACATATAAAGGTGCAACGTCACATAAAATCTCATCATGATACTTGCCAATAGAAAATGCAACCATCACTTATTTAGCGACTTTCACCTCACCACAATCATTAAGCCATTACAATTTATATAGTCTAAGATGTTTCAAAGTAGGTAATTTAAGTGTGCCAACAAGCAAAGTTCTAGCAACATTAGTACAACTTCCACCATCCATGATCATGCTACAAACTTTACTATTAATGAGACACCTTGTACGAAAGATTTGCCCACATTGCTCTTCTTCAAGATCTTCTTTTGGTTGGATATTAAGAGCACGCCTAGCCATAAGGGCTTTACCAACCTCAGCATCATAATCAACATCGGAAGCATCTATCAATGGATGCACATCATCAAAATCATCACTGTCACTACTTTCACTAGCAACATCACCATTCTCAAGAAAAATTATAGTTCTTTTGTTAGGGCATTAAGAAGCAATATGACTAAAACTTTGACATTTAAAGCACTTAACTTTATAAGGAGTAGAAGAAGATGAGGGTTTAGAGTCATTTTTACCCTTAGGATTTGGAGTAGAGAATTTAAGCTTACTTTCCTCCTTTGGCTTGATGTTTCCCTTGGATTTAAAGAAAATTTTGGACTCCTTCTAGCTTTTCTTCCAGGAATTTGATCCAGCGCTATTTTGGATCTTTAATTTCTTTTCTACCATGATGGCCTTATACAACAACTCATCGATGTCAAGGAAATTTTGCAACTTTACAATGGAAGCAATTTCAAGGTGCAAACCATCAAAAAATCTTCTCATGGTAGTTTCCATGTCCTCCTCAACATTGGCCCCAATCATGATGATCTCCATCTCTTAGTGTTACTCTTTAACACTCATGTATCCTTGCCTCAATCTTTGTAGCTGCTTGAACAAGTCTTGATAGTAATGACTTAGTAAAAATTGCTTTCTTATGATGGATTTCATTTCTTGCCATGTCAAGATTCCACCTTCTAACTATCTACAAATGATCCCACCAAATACTAGCATAATGACAAAATTCAACAGCATCAAGATTTATCTTTTTCTTTTCACTATATGTATAAATACATGTTCTATTTTCCTCTCCCATTCTAAATACAATTTAGGATCATTTTTTCCTTAAAAAGAATGGATTTTCAATTTTATGTTATCAAGAGCTTGTCTGCCTCTCCTAGTGTTGGGTCCTTCATCTTCATCTTCTTCTTCATAGTACATCCATCTAGGAACTTTGGAGTTTGATGTGGATTGGATGTCATGCAACTTAGCATTCAACCTTCGGAATTGGTCTTGCACAGCCTTCATAAAGACTTTAAGATCTTGTTCATTTGATTCATCTTCTTAAGACATATTTATGAACTGCAAAATGTTAGTGAACAAAAAACAATACGGACCTCACCACTTAATCTCACGTGTATACACTCAACAGATGCCAAACAACTCTTGTATCACACAAAAATTGGCTTTTTCTATAATGTAAACACTCTTGCCTTTTACCACCCAACTTGCTTTCTATAGGATCCTTATTTGAAATAAGACACAATTAAATAGAAGTAATCAAACCAAATGGAAGCCAAGACTAGAATCTCAAAATAAAATTCTCAAAGAATCAAAAGCTGAAATAGTGTGTGGAAAATAAAGAAGAAGAAGTAAAGGAGACGAATATGCAAAAGGAAAGGGGACTTGAAGGGAAAAGAGTGCTCAACAACTCTGAAAGTAAGAGAAAAAAAGGAAGTTAGGACTAAGAGTGCTAGGAAAGAAAAATGATGGGAAAGTGGAGAAACTTGGAAACCAAGTAAAGGAAAAATAGTATAGGGAATGAATTAAGTGAATACCTGAAGGAATGTCACGAACTTGAAGCCAAAGAAAGATGGACGAGGCAAGAAATAAAATAGGAAACTAAAGGAAAAATAGGAAAGTAATTGAAATAAGAAAGTGAAGCAAATAGGATAGTAAGCAAGTTCCAAACAATACAGAATAGGAAAATACCTGCCATTCAAGTTCAAGCAATAGGAAAGATGTTATCTTTACTTGATTGCAATTAGGAAAGTAGCAAACTTAGACTCCACTTCTCTAGTAATTGTTGAACACACTCTGTTTTTTTTTTAATTTTTTTGTTGTTTTTCTTTTCTTTTCTTCTTTACTTTGTTTTAGACTTCTTCTTCTTCTTCTCTTTTTTTTTTCCAGATAATTTGAAGTTCTCACTAACAAATATGGAAAAAAAATGTCAACCAGTTTTCAGAAGTTGTGCATTCTTAAATTAGTGTAACTTGCTCTATAAAGCTTGGATTGGAATGACTCCAAAACAAGGAGAAAGAAGAGATTTTAAACCTTAAGAAACACCTATTAATCAGCCAAAAACTCAAACAAAAAGTAAACAAAACAATGGATAAAAAACGGACAAAGAAGGAGAATAAAAGTAAACAACATAAAAGGATAGCAATTTAAAATCTAGCAACCAAAGTTCTGATACCAAAGGTGTGAGACCTAATAGGAACTTGTCCTAAAGAATCTTCAACAAGATGGGGCTATGCTCGGGAATGGCTAGAATCAATCAAACATAGGAAATCACAAGAAACAAAATTTAAGAGATAGAAATAGCACATAAAGAGAAAAGGGGGTTAAAGGAATGTTGGTTAATGGAAAGAACCCTAAGAGAACTTGTATCTTAGAACCTTAGCCTTGGAACACTGCAAAGGAAGACCACACCTTTGATAAGTCAAGTATTCTCTAAAAATACAAAAAAAAGCAAAAATGCTCTGAATAATACTCAATATTATTTCTGATTCAATCTCCTCAAAGTACATAGAGGGTGCATATAGGTAGAAACTAAATAAAAGGAAACAAATCAACCCCTATAATAAGAGGAAACAAATTAAACTTAGAAAAGGTTTTAACTAAATGACCTTATTTCAAGGAAAACAAAAAAGGAAACTAATTAAAACATGATCTGAATATATTAGACCTTATAGAGCACGTCCTTCTCCTTATTTTTAAATGGTACATGGTTGTTACAAGGTAGTTTAGTGAGTTCTTCCAATTGGACTCAGTGTGGGCCTTTGGACACTTCATGTTGGGCTTTAATGAGTAAGATAATGCCTTTTGGACCTTTGTGAGATGCAATCTGACTCAATAATATGGGCTGTTAGACCCTGATCTTTTATTAGACTTTAGCATTAATAAAGGACTGTTAAATGAGGAATTGGGTAGTAGAAGCATGAGAATTTAAGGATTTCTTCCATTGTGTATAATTGTGTTACTTGTAGGTTATGTATGAAATTTTGGAAGATGTGAGAAAAATTGATTTTGGTTTTGATAATTTTAAGGGTGCTATGAAATTTATAGTAAATAGATTGTTTTAAATGGAATTGAAAAGCAAGACATGAATAGTGAAAGTATTAAATTTTAGGGAATTGCAAGTCTGACTTTTTGGGATGAATAGTAGCAGAGTTGACTTTTTGAGCTGAAACTTTCATGAATTTTTCTGGTTTGATTTAGATAGAATTTGATAAAATGGTCTTCATGAAAGTTGTAGCTTCTGTTGATAGCTTTCTATCGCTATAAAGTATGACATATTTCGATACCAGGATTGAAAGTTATGATCTTTCGAATTTAAGTTATTTTGCTTTGTTTTTGAAAATACTCATTAGGGTAAGTTTGTGTGTATTATGCTTTGAGGCTAATTTTGTACTGATGTGGTTTGAATTGGAGTAAGTGGTCTATATAAAAGTTATAGAGAAATTGCATAGCTTTACAATGATGTATAATATGTTAGTTTTTATTGTGAAAATTGGAAGATGTGAAATTTGGAAGTTTGGATGTTGTTTTAGGATGACAAATTTCTGGCAGAAACTTTGATTAAAAAATTGACATAGTTAAAGGTTAAAATTGCCTTTAAGTGCTTCATGAAAGTTTTAGATTATGTTTTGTTCTTTCTATTGATGTAAAGTATGAAAATTTTGGACCATGGAATGTGATTTTATAATTTTTAGAAGTTTCTGTTACTGTTTAGGATGATTATTAGTGGATAGAAATTTGAAGTAGTTTTTGACTCCCTTAGAGACCAAATTGATTTTTCTGTACTTCATGAAAGTTGTAGGTTGCATTTTGATCTTTTCATTGATATAAATTATGACATTTTTGGACCTTGGAGTTGAAAGATAGAAATTTTAGAAATTGTGTTACTGTTCAGGATGACTTTTATTTGGGTAGTAACTTTGATTGGAATTTTGACCGCCTTAGAGGCCAAATTGGTTTTTAAGTCCTTCATGGAAATTGTAAAGCTTTCTTTTATCTTTCTATTGATACCAAGTTTGTAAATTTTAGAGTTTTGAGTCAAAAGACATGGGTTTTGGAAGATCGCGACCAGCTCGCCCTCGCGAACTGGTCGCCTCGCGACCTGCTCGCGAAGGTGACCAGACCCTTTGCCATTCTTTTGCTTATAACTTTTCTGTCTGAAATCTGATTGACCTAATTTTTAAAAAGTTGGATTCCTAAGACATTCCTCTACCTCTTCATGAAAATTGTGAATTTTTGAGATTAAATTGAAAAAGATTGATTAAATCAAAGTGAGAGGATTGATTAAAGAGTTTGAGTTGGACATTTTTCTGAACATGCTTAG
>JANIJH010000003.1:40665138-40691228 GCA_024520975.1 Erythroxylum areolatum
AGTTTTGAAAATAGTTTTTGCTTATTTTTCTGTTATAAACATGTTATCCACGAGCTGTAAAGCTCACCCCCTTTCATTCCCATCTCCAGGTATCAAGAAGGAGATCAGATGAAAGAAAGTCAAGACGTCTGTTCGTTATGTATATGATTGATTTTTAAGTTAATTTGTTGTAAGATTTAGATCTTAGACATGTTGAGAATTTTGGAACTTTTATATCCTTTGTATTTTGGAGTTGTATCTTTGTATTTGGATTCGGATTCTGAGATTGACGTTGTATTGTGGCTTGAAAATGCCATTAAAGTGTGTAATGCATTTATTTAGGAATATGAATAATGAGTTATGGATTTTGTGTACGGAATTGGGATATACATTTGTGTATGGATATGGCATATATAATATGATTTGATTGTGTTTGGATTCCGGATAGGAGGTCCGATGATTTTGATGATTGAGAATTATCGAAGTGTTATGGGTATATAAATGTGTTTGATTGTGTTGGGATTCCAAACAGGAGGTCCGACGATTGTGATGATTGATTTGAAATATAGAAGTGCTTATTGTATATGAATATTGGTTTATAACATGTGTGAGTTTTGATGGCAAAAGAAAAATAAGATCTTTAAAAAAAAATAGGGATATGTTTTGTATAAGAAGAATCTTATGAATGGAGATTTGAATGTGGATAAATTCCAATTGGAAATTTGTATTGTTTTGGATGATGAAAAAAAATTATACCGAATTGGATTGGTTTAGATCAAATGTGTCTCTTTTGTTTTCAACGATTTTCTAAGTATACGTCTTCGGATGTCGAAGTTAAGAGTTTTGCCCTTAAGAGTTTTTGTTTTCTTTGTTTCTGAACCTTTCGATTTTTTTGTTATGAGTTGGATTCCGGAAACGGGATCCAACACTTGGCCACTTTGTTTTTTGATTTATGATTCCGAGGTTAGGTTTCGGAAACGGGATCCAACATGGGCTCTATCTCTTGAAGGTCTTGGATCAAACAATTCAATGCTTGCTTTATTGCTTTGGCCCTAACTCTTGTCATTGGGCTTCTAACATCTTGAAATTGATCTTTAGGAATATTAGACTTGAATGTTGAGTCTTTGCTATGGGAATTTCGTTCAGCCCCTTGCCTTGCACATTTAAACTTCAAGTCTGATCCACTTTAAACTCCTAAGCCTCCTTTTGCCAACTCATGTCCATGCAAGTCATGTCCCAAGCTTCCTTGAGGGGGGTCACATTGGAATGCTTCTCTTTTTGTCTTTTATATGCCTATAGTTCTCCAGCAGTAATGTTTTACTTAGAATAATAAATAGATAGGAAAATAGGCTTATCTAAAAGTATCTTGTTATATGTTTGATGAATTTAGCTTGGTTAATAGTTACACACTTAGTTTTAATTAGAATTTAGATCAAGGATGGTCCTAAAAAAAGAAGAGCACCTTTCCAGTTCTTCAATTCTTTACTAAAGCATCCAAAATTTAAGGGAATAGTAATTAGAGGTCTTTAATATTGAAGTGAAGGGCTCATAAACTTGTAGATGTGTCCAAAACCTAAAAGCTATTAGATCTAAACTCATGCATCTATAGAGGATTAACTCTGATCTAATGATGATAGAGAAAAATGTGGTCACTTATTAGATTCTTAGAGAGGCTTATGCTAAACCTGAAAAATTATATATTTAAGGAGCAAGAGTTTATAGAGATAAGGAGGTATATAACTACTCTATAAACTCTCAATTCATAATTGATGTAGAAATCTTAAAATTTTTTTGACGAAATTAAATCAGATTAAATTAAGCCAAAAGGAATGCAAGTTACGATAGAGTTGTTTCATCTAATTGCGTAAAATCCTTAGAAGAAGTTGTTAAGCTATGAAATTAAGCAGAATTACTTAAAATTGATCATCTCTTTACACAAGTAAGGAAATCATATGTTCTATATATTGTTAAAGTAGTTCATGTCCACAAATCTATCCTTGAAGATGCTAATATGGAATCTAATTCTCTGCATCAATTTGTTATGAAAGGTTTCTTGGTCTTGAGTTATATTTTGGAAGACTCTTCTACTCCTCTCATCCCAAATTGCAGCTACATTGAATTTCAATGCAATACAAAAGCACCATCTAGCAATTCTACTTTGACGCTTAATGTTAGAACACCACTTGGTTATTTCACTCTAGCTACTTAGTGGATCAAATACTTGACATTTTTGTATAAGTTGTCTCCACGTCTTCCCACTAAACTCATATTGAAAGAAGAGATGTTGCAAATTTTCTTTAGCTTGATTACATAAGATGCACTAGTTAGGAAATTATAAGAATTTAGACAACTTGTCAACTATAGGAAGTTTGGATTCATAGCCAACTATGAAATTTTATGTTTATGCCATACCACTTTGGTCCAAAGAATAGTGTTAATGTTGCCTCTTAAGAACTTCTTGCACGATTGATTTACGAAGCTTCTAGAACTTAATAGTCTTTATATGATCTTATCATCATTTACATTAAGGTGAGTTTACATAATTTCTCTCTTGGGGGTTGGAGAGGGTTAGTTTGTAGCTCCATATAGGTATCTTTAATGTAATAATCATGAATCCAACTAGACACATGGATTGATTATCCTTGCATAACCTCCATAATCTTTCAATCATCAAGATGATACTTATTCTAAATAGGAATGAGATTGAGTCCACCCTTAATCCTTAGAGTATAAATTTTAGACCACTTGATTCTTTTGAGTGCGTGAGTTCTTGTCCATAAGAAATTTTAAAAAATTTGTATAATTTTTTTGAGATAGATATTGGAAGGGCTATATAAGCAACCCAAAATACATTTATGGAGATGAGTTGTACCTTACTGGCTAGGGACAAGTGCTTGTTATTCCATGAAGAGATTATAGATTTGATTATGTCAATAAGAAAAGAGTACACCTTATATATCAATGTCAAATGAGAGATGGGAATCCTGAGATAGACTATTGGTAACTACTATGTCTTGAATCTTACGACTGATCCGATACTATGTTCCATATAACTAGCACTCCTTGAAAGGAAAATGGCACTTTTTTGTGTAATCAACTTCTAGCCTATAAGTTTAGTGAAGATTTTTAGAGTTGACAATGAGGATTTAATGGAAATTGAGTATACATTTGCTAACAGAATTAAGTCATAAATAAAATAAAGGTTGAAAATTCCAAGTCTCCTGCACGTCAAATGAAATTTGAATTGACTGGTCCTCTCAATAATTCTTTGATGCAATCTATTGAAGACTTCTATAGCCAATGGAAATAAGTATAGAGATATGAGGTTCCCTTGTCGAATTTCTTTCATGCTTTCGATAATTATGAAGGGCTAACCATTAATTAGAACATTGAATGTGGGAGTGGTTATACATTATCTAACCCCTAATGTAGGAGCGGTTATGCATTGTCTAACCCACACTTTTTCCCTTACTCATTTCCATGTTTTTGGGCCAATG
The DNA here is from genome assembly GCA_024520975.1 of Erythroxylum areolatum. Taxonomy (NCBI): domain Eukaryota; kingdom Viridiplantae; phylum Streptophyta; class Magnoliopsida; order Malpighiales; family Erythroxylaceae; genus Erythroxylum; species Erythroxylum areolatum. The sequence goes on from JANIJH010000003.1 coordinate 40,668,615, forward strand.
AGTAAGAAGACTACAAAATGGAAACTAAGTTAAAGGATCCTAATTAGACTTAAATATAATAAGTTTGGAACTAAAATTAAAAACAACTTATTCTTTAATGAATCTTAAGAATGATTAGAAAAACAGTGAATATTGATTATACGAAACAAAGATATAATAATATGTAAAATGTAGACAAATGATATTAAGAACAATCCTGAATATAGAACTATACTCTGATACTAAATATTGATATAATCCTCACAAATAGGAGTTATGAGATTTAATATCAATATGGTAGCACTAAGGATCATTCTAAGGTTACACATTAATTCGAGAATACAAACTTGAAAATACATTGAGAGATATAAATCACCAAACTTTTAGAAAGACATAATTGGGGTCCATAAGATTATAGGGTGTTATTACCAATGGCAAGCTTAAAAAGATTGAATTCTTTAAAGAAACTAAAAGAAGATTTTCTCTAAAAGTTCTCTATAAGGTTTCTAATTAAACATAATAATTATAATATGACAATTATAATCATAAGGAAGCCTTTTATATGTATGAAACCATAAAACTAAAGTTCTAAAGGAAATAATCATTTAAAATAAATAATCAAAACACATTCTTGTCACTTGTCTTGGCTAATACCAATCTCTATTTTGCTCTAAAACTTTTAGAGCATAAAGTAAAGATAAGCATAACACCCATGTTGAACTTTGATGCTAGTTTAAGTATATTTCTCCAATTCAAAAAATCTAACAAAAGACTAGCATCATACATTATGAATCTAACATCATTTACATTTCATTTCTCAACACTTTATTAATCAATACAAGATCAGTGCCAGTTTACCTCTAAGTCTAATGTTGGTTATGCTCTATAACTACATTTCTTTCGTTTGTACATTTATTTAAATCATCATTATAAGTGTAAATTCGTCATTTTGAAGTAAAAAAACCTTAATCCTTTATAAGAGATCCACCACTAAGATGTTGAGGGTTTCTTTGGCCTTTGTTATCCTACTATATGTCAATGCTCTTCCAATATCCTTCAAGAGATCTCCATCAACTTTTAGTGTTCAAGTAATATATGATTGTTTCCTATTATTGACTTTTGTCTCACCCTGACCTTAGTAATAACACCTAACTTTTTAAGTGCATTATTCTAGCTAGAGCTTCACTTTAGAGCCAATGGCTTATGGATCTATGTTGGTAACCCCTTCAAGAGATCAACTTCAACTTATTTAAAAGCATTGTCTTATTTAACATGCATCATTATTTACATCAAGTGTTATTTTTCTTTTTTTATCAATGACAATATTCTTTTTCTTTCAATCACATTCCTTTACATTATGTGATATTACCTTTTCTTTTTTTAAAAAAATTATTTTTAAAATTTTTTTATTTGGGAATTCTTTAACTTTTAGTTTAATTAGCTTTTACGTAAGGCTTACATATGTAGATGCATCATCATTTATATTCAAGTAGCTAATTATGTCTTAAGGATTTGTTTTGAAAGAATATTATTATGGTCTTATTCATTAAAGGCCATAAAGATAATCAAACTTGGGAAAAGAATCGGAGACTTTATTCTTAACAGCGTGAGAAACAACTACTAAATAAAAACCCTAAATAAGAATATTTTAATCTCCCAAAAATGGATAAATACATAAATTCTCGGCGCCTCCCCCACTCACTACATGCGTTGCATGGATTTCACGGTTTATACGCTAATTCCTACAGCAATGTCTAGCCTTCTCCAATTCCTAATCGTTGAATCTGTGTCTTCTTTGCCTGTTCTCTTGTTATTTTATACTTGACACTCTCTAAATTTTAACTTACACATATTCTTTAAATATTTTTAAGATTGTTGCCTGTCTTTCCTTCTTCTGCGTTTAATTTCTTGCTTTATTTCCTGTAGAACTCTCATTATCCAATGGATAATGGTTTCCTGCCCTTAACCACCAAAATTCCCCAACCTACTACACCTTCTATCACCATAGACATAACTGGTCCATCTTTTGTGTTCGGTTTGTAATTGGTAAGTTTTCTATTTTTCTGAAGATACGTATGAAAGTTACAAGACCAATCATTCCTTTAGACTATCTCTGTAACCTTAAATTATTCCAGTAGCATATGCCTTAGTCTATATATCTCATGTGGCTTATAGAAAGAGCCTACCTCACAACAATTTTCATATTTAAACTAAGAATAATTCCCATTCCTAATCTTTCATTTCATCTTTGTGCACATTTGGTCTATCAAGTTCATAATTTTCATATTTAAACCCAAAGGGCTTCTTTGTCCTTGAAAATGATCTAAATGCTCTTTTCCACGATCACCTAACCAATTATTCGAATTGAAAGATTTCAAAGTCCTTCTTTAACTTTAGGCAACCAAACTTCAATTCACTAGACTTTGACTCTTAAAGAGTTTGAATCCTTACCAGGCCAAAGAAAGTTCTTCGACAACTTCTTCATAGCTTTGACTAAGTTCATAAAAATCATTAGATAAGAGCAATAGAGGGCAATTATGTTATTGATAACATAATTGATAAGTTCTAAATTTGCCAGTCAAAAATAGAAATCCTTTACTCTAATGATTTATTCTTATATATGTGTTATCAAACATTGGTCAGTAATCCCTGAATGTGTCTCTGAGTATTTAAGAATATGCCTAAATATTTGAAAGATGATCATTTGTTTTCAAACTTAAAATTAAGCATAACTATTTAGCTTAATAAACAACTCCAGTTAATAGAATTAAGTGGCTCTTGTATATGTTGACTACTAGCCTTGAAAAGTTGTTAAACATCGTTGAAGCATTCATATTAGTCTAAAAAGTAAATAAAGTTGAGTATCAAATAAATCCAACTATGTTGATTTTGACCAAAGTAAGAGTACCAAATATTAGCTTCTCCTTTTTTGTTACCAATTTTATAAACAAGTTAGATTCGAAATTTATAATTTTGTCTCAACATTTGTAAGTTTTGTTTGCCTTAAACTTTGCACTATCGTATGAAGGCTCTTAAATTCATTAATAAATGCTATATACTAATATAAAGGAAGTTAATCTAGAACTACAAAGCATGATATTTTGTAACCTTGTAAAGGTGGAAAAGTTATAACAAAATTTAAGATAGATGGTCGTAGCTTGATGAATATGTATATAAACAAATGAAAATATTAAATATCTTTTGAATTAAATAATGCAAATAATTTGAAGTTTATCCGGGTGAAGGTGGTAGGAGCCGTAAAAAAGAACAACCCATCACTAATTTGCAATAGATAACAACATAATTTTTTAGACAACAGTACATACATATAGACGGCACTTGACAACTTAATATTGTATAAAGCAAGTTTAAGGAATTAGCAAATAAAACTACAAAGACAAGGCAATGGTAAATTAATTAACAAGGGAAAACGGTTGCAGAATTTTTTGAATGGGGACTTGGTTTCCCAATAACGGATTTAGCCACTTTCTTAAGGCTGCGTTTCAAAACTTCACCTCTCCCCGGGATTAACCTTGGTGCTTCTTCACCACCATTTCCTTGGTTCCTTTGTCCATGTGGTTGCTGCAAATTTTCCATGCTCTTCAGGAAATTAAAACAATTGATAGAAGATCAATTTGATAAACGAGAAGTCGATTACAGTTATGCTGGATCATTGCCATCGGAGGGATTTATATATAGGCCGTAGGCAATGGATCTAGCTATAGATAAGTTTCTGTGTGTCTTCGTACGTAATATTATGAAGGTTATCTGGAAACCGAAAACAGGTTTCAGCTTCAGCCGCGAAGAAGTTTCAATATAAGGGTGATATTTTGGCTAATGACCGAGTGATCATTTGTTTCAAATTTCTAAATGCCTTTCCTGTAATTTTAATCGAAATAATGCAACTAGAACTAGCCTGCAAGCCAACGAATAGAAGGGGAAATTTCTTAACGAACATATTTTTTGCTGAAACGATATTAACTCTTTCAATTTTCTGTTTTGTTTTGTGTTTTCGCACTGCTCCTTGCCATGGAAAATCGTTGTTTAATCCAATTTGAACAAGTTCTATGTTAATGAAACTGAAACTTGATTTTCATTTCACCATTTAAAAATTTTAATATATTAACCGAAAAGAAACATTTGATTTTTATCTCCGTTCGTTAACGCGTCTGTGAAATATGTGGGGAAAATGGTGGTGTTTTGCAGGTAACGCGCCGGCAGCTTAAAACCGTGAGATCATAACATTAGTAGGAAACTTCAAATGTCTCCCCAGCTGTATACTTCCCTGCAAAACTCTGGGAAACGTCATAGTTATAGCAAGTTTTGCTATTCTTAATTTGTCAGAAATTACAGAGGAATTCCCATTCCTTAAACGCTGATTCAACTAAACTTTTAAGCTACAGTAAAGATAAAATTCAATTTAAAATGATACAGAAATTAAGTTTAAACTAAAAACAAAACTGTTAATAGGCATTCAATTCATGCCCAAAAACGCAAGCAAACTAGTTTGTAGGAACATAGTGAGTGCCCAAGTTACAACTTATCAACAGCAACCAGTCAAAAATATGTCCTTGCTTCTATATTACGTTATATTGAAGTAACTAAAATGGAAGATTTAATATTTGGAATTATATACGGGATTAAATTAGATCACGCTGAAGATTCTATATAAACTAGGTCCCATCATGAACGAAAGGTTGCATGAATTCATAACTATTAGGGTCCACAATATTTCTAAGTTTGGGTAAAACCTATATATCATGAGAATTCATAGATCAGATTAATGTATTCTTAGAGATTTCTAATGCTGAGAGAACTTTTAGTTAAAAGTACTTCAGGATAGGGATTGTAAATGTCTTGACATTAATGTATGGTTATAACTTTGAAATTCTTAGTGGTCTAAAAAGTTAGAGTTGATAATTAAATTGTGATAAATTTATGCATTGTGAAGTTCTAGAGGGATTCCTATCTAGATCAATTGATTGTTTATTCTTAATTACTGCTTTATTTTATTTTTTAAAATTGTTGTTTCAGTTCATTTAGTTAGACTTTCTATTCTTAGTTAGACTTTCTATTCAATCTCTCATTTATTTAAATTAGATAATATACGGATATTTAGTACTAATAATTACAATTTCCATAGCATCAATGCTCAACTCACTTAGATAATACTTAAGAATAGGGATTATATATTGTTTAGAGCTCAACCGATGTAAATAATGAGTTGTAATATTTACGGTAGAGGGCACCCAAAGCACGAATGTTAAGTACCTTAAACTCAGGGAAATCAAATTGAGCAAGCTGATTTTTTTAGGAGTTGACCTATAAACAACCTATATAGTAATATTTATAATCCTAGATAGAGAAATTGCCCAAGCATATCATAAAGCAGTCTAAGACAATAAAGATCAGTCTTTTTACTTGAATTTCAAGAATAACAGTAGCAGTAAAGGAAGTTTAGTCTCTGGGAGATTGTGTCACAATATATCACTGCCTTTGAGGCTCACTTATAAAATCAAGAGGCCTCTATCTAGAATCTAGAAGTGTAGATTAGATAACTCGCCAAGCTTGCGTCTAAAAGGTAGTCGATTACTTTGCCTAGTAACGTGCCTAGTAACGCCAAGGCTAACGCAAGATCACAAGTGAATATAATAACTTTGAAGAGTGGAAAGAACCTGATAGTTGAGGATAGGGCAAAGGAGGAGAAGGTTGTTGTGGGAGAGAAATAAGTGAAAAAGGATAAATAAAGAGTTCAAAAGATTAAAGAAAAATTGTCGAGGAGTATAAACCTCCACTTCCATATATGAACAGACTTGAAGAACACTAAAAAGAAGACCAATTTGGTAAGTTTTTAGAGCTATTAAACAAGTTTATATTAATTTTCCTTTTCTTTTAAAGATATATTGCAAATGTAATGATACACCAAATTCTTAAAAAATCTCCTATTAGGCTAAGTGAAACTTAAGGAAGTGTCCAAAGTTACTTTAAATAGGGAGTGTTCTTTCATTTTAGAGAACAAGTTATCTTAGAGGATAAAAGATTCAAGGAATTTTACTATTCCATGTAATAATTTTAGCTTTATTAATAGGGCATTAATGGATCCAGGAGCTTGAATTAATTTGATGCCTAATGATTTTTTTAAGAAATTACAATTGGTTTACCCTAACTGAACTAGCATAAGACTTTAGTGTGTTGATAAGTCAATTAAGTATCTTAAGGGTACAATAGAGGATGTGTTGGTTAGAGTTGATAAGTTCATTTTCCCTATAAAATTTGTGGTTTTGGAAACGAAGGAAAATATAGATTTCCTTTGATCTTAGAATGATTCTCTCTAGCTACTGATAAAGCTTTAATAGTCCTCGTATTTACATTTAATTTTAGGTATGTTAAACATGACTTTGGATACATCCCCATATTGGACCAATTGGAATCTAAACTTAAGCATGCACGATAAGATTCCATATATCCATTATTTTTTCAACATGTCCATATGTAAAGGTCATGTTCTTCTTAGCATTAAAATGAATTTTGAATATTTTATAATATGACCATAACACGATTCCATTGTCTCACTATATTTATTTCATTTTGCTTCTATATTATTTTTATGTTTATTCACTAAATTAATATAGTAACATGTCCCTTTTGTATCTATCTTGTGTTCTTAATGAATACTAAATTTTGCTTCTCCTATGTTACTGTTAACTTTTTAAATAAAAATCTCATATAGCCAACGTGTAGATCATGTGTTCCCAACAATATAGACCCATTTCGATAATGTGTACTAAACACAACTATAACACATGTAAAGCTCGCGTGTAACTGCAATGTAATGTTACAAACTGAAATTAGTTAAGAGAACACTCAAAGCCATGAACTCGAGTCAGATTGGAAATATCAATGCTAGAGTCAAGAGTAACCAGGCCCATCTTAATATTATGCAAGATCAGCTAAAGTTCTCCCCTAATTCTCCCCTCTTGCTAGATAGGGAATCAGAGGCTATTAAAGAGCTTTACAGATCTCTTGCGGACCAGGAATCGTTCTATAAACAATTCTCTAGGATCCGTTGGCTTCGAGAAGGCGATTGGAATACTAAATTTTTTCACCATTCTCTCATTGCTTATAGGAACAGGAACTTCATTCATACTCTAGATGTAGGGAATGGCATCAAGGTTGTGGGACTTTCTGAAATCCAGGCTCAATTTCTAGCTTACTTCCAGGGTACCATTGGGGTTACTAAGAATCTCCACTCCTCTAAGGAGTTTGTTGCGACTCTTTTTCCCTCTCCCCTAGATGAAAGCCATTCTAATGCAGTAATTGCCAAGGTTTCACCTCAAGAAATTCAGGAGGCTTTTCACTCTATTAATCCCAATAAGGCCCCAGGCCCTAATGGGTTTAATGGGTTCTTTTACTAGCAAGCTTGGGCTATTATTGGGGAGGAAGTTATGGAAGCTATTCAAAACTTTTTACTCCATGGAAAATTACTCAAGGAGCTCAATTCCACTTTCATTTCCCTTATCCCTAAAACAGCTCATCCCGCCTCTGCCGAATAGGGGACAACATTCTTTTAGCGCAAGAGATCTTTAGGAACTACCACTTATCCAACAATCATAAGCGGTGTGCATTGAAAGTAAACCTCCAAAAAGCCTATGACTCTATCCATTGGGACTTCCTTCTAAACACTCTTGAAGCAATAGGTCTCCCGGTGAGGTTTATTGAATGGATCAAAGAATGTATCTCCTCCCCTTCTTATTCCATCTTAGTAAATGGGTCTCCCACCCAATTTTTCAAGGGAAAATCTGGATTAAGACAGGGAGACTCGTTATCGCCCTTCCTTTTCATTCTCTGTATGGAGGTTTTTTCTAGGAATCTGAGAGTCAACACAGAGAATTCTTCTCAGTTTAAATGCCATTGGCGATGTCAAGGACTGAAAATCAACCATCTTTTTTTATCGATGATCTCTTAATGTTTTGTTATGTAGACTTGTTTTCAGCTCAATTTTTACTCGATTCCTTGTGCACTTTCTCTATGTATTCAAGTATGGACATGCATGCTTCCAAGAGTCAGTTTTATTTATCCCCGGATGTCAGCCATCTTAGTCACAGGATGAGATTTATCTCTTGTCTTCAGGAAGGTTCTCTTCCTTTTCGATATCTAAGGGTCCCCCTAATTACGAGTCTTCTCACTAGGCGAGATTGTGCTTCCTTGCTAGACAGAATTGATAATATGATCAATCGCTGGACTCATAAGAGTCTTTCTTATGTAGGTAGAATTCGATTGGTCATTTCTGTCCTATCTTCCTTCCATGCTTATTGGTCCTCACATTTCATTCTTCCCTCTTCCATCTTGAAGGATATAGAGACCAAGCTTAGGAATTTTTTTATGGGCGGGTAAGGCGGAGTCTAAAACGCCAGCAAAGGTTAAGTGGAGTGACATCTGTCATCCTAAGAGGGAAGGGGGATTAGGAGTTGAGCATTTAACTACTTGGAATCAAGTTTTGTTAAGCAAACGAATTTGGAATTTGTTCGTAGATAAGGAAACTTTATGTGTTAAGTGGGTACACACTATCATTCTGAGGAGGCATAATTTTTGGAGTGTACAACCCACTTATACTAGTTCTTGGAGTTGGCGTAAGCTTTTATTGGTGAGGGATAAGTTGTGTCATCAATTCAGATTTTGGATTGGGAATGGTATCTCTACTCTTTTTTGGCAGGATCGTTGGCACCCTCGTGGTATCTTAAGGACTTTGACTACACCGAGAGCGATCAATGGCTCGGAGCTCCCGTTCTCACCTCAAGTGACGGAAGTCATACTTAATGATAATTAGAGATTAAATGAGGTGTCTATGGACATCATAAGGTTCCTTGAACCTCCAGGGTATGTCCCCAATACTTCCCTTCCTGACTGTCTAGAATGGTTAGCGAGCCCCATCAAAAGATATACCAATGTTTCAACCTACAATATCTTATGTCCACCCTTACTGGAAGTACCTTGGTACAAGCTGGTTTGGTCAAAATATTGAAAACCTCGTTGCTCCTTTACCTTATGGTTAGCCTTCCTACAAAAGTTGCAAACTATGGACAAATTGCCCTACCTATACACTCCCAATCACTATTCTTTGTGCCTCGTAGCTAATGAATCCATTGACCATTTATTCTTTGCCTGCCCCTTTTCTAAACAGATTTGGGATCAATGCCTCACCTTCTTCCATTTGCCTATCCTTAATCTATCTAACCTTTCAACCATTCCCTCCTGGTATAGCAGTGCTTCTAGTACCAGGTTCCCAGCCTTACCTTATTTTCCTCTTGTTCTGTCTACTACCGTGTACCTAATCTAGAATGAACGTAATGCAAGGTCCTTCAAGAATGAAGCCAAGGATGTAGAGCGAGTGTATCTTGGGGTAATCTCCCACGTTAGGGAGCTTCTTAGCCTATTCACTGAGGGGAGGTAATTTTTCTTTTATTGGATATTGTTGGTTTTCACTAACTTTGCAGGTTGAGTTCCTAGTCTGACCGTACACAACTCGATGGTTCATCTCTGTCTCCACATGGCCTTATACCGTTAAAGGCCGAGTAAGCGTGACAGACACTCTTAATTCCTTAGCTCATTGGATGCATTTTGTGGTTGCTTGCAGCTGGCTTCGGCGTCCCTATTACTTCATCATTGGGTTTGATTCTACTTGCGTTTTTTCCTATGTTGTTGAGTAGTTGTTGGTAGTTCTCTTTTATTGCAGGAAGGTTCTTGTTTCGTGCTAGGTTTGTAGTATGGCTTGCTGCTAAGAGTTAGCTTAGTGTGTCCTTTGAGGCAATTGTATAAGACCTATATGTACATATCCTGGTTTATTTATTAATTTTTCTGAATTACCAAAAAAAAGGTCATTTTCACTTACTAAACTCTAAGATTTTGAATTATTTACATTGTTTGTATATTTTTTAAAAACTGATTCTACATACTTAATTTTTTTGTCAGATTTTTGGACATTTCTTTCACCTTTTCTGTCTTTATTTTCTTGAATTTAAGGTATTACTTTTACTATATTATCTACTTTTAATATTAGAATCAACTGTGGATTGCTTGAGGAGGATTATTATTACTTGTGGTTTGAAATTTATGAATATCCATTATGAAAATATTTTAGGGGTTGTTTTAGTTAAGTTGGATGAATAGTAACTTAAATTCAGGTTTGGAGGGTTTATATGATTTATTTGAAAGATAAAATTAGTTAGTGGTGAGCTTTTTTAGCAAGCTATTGTTTCTTTACTTACTTGGAATGATGTCATTGTTAGCTCTAAAGCTAGTTGTGTTTGGTTGTTACATTCTTAAAGTTAGGTTTATCAATGAATTAATATATCATGGGTTTGAATTATAGTTCCAAATGTCTGAATTTTGTCAATAGGTTATTGCATTGATACTTATCTGAATTTATTAGGTTCTCTTTACTTTTCAAATTGTCACCCCATTTTTGGTTGGATTATTTTCTATTTTTCTTTACATATATTTGTTTTGTGATGGGATTGATAAATAATTGATTTTGGGGGATTTTGAGGAACTTTAATTTAATATAGGATATTGGTTAAGTTGTCTTGCAAAATGGCATTATGGATTGAGGACTATGGTTTTGTTTATGTATTAATATGGGAGGGGTTTGAATGTTAAACAAATATACTATGATATTAGTGCATTTTTAGAGGTTCATATGGTCAGTTAGTGACATTATATAGGAAGCATTTAAACATATTTATAGTTGCTAAATTGGCATTTTACATATACTTGATATTAGGTGTTACATCACTCATTTATGCTAATATGAGAACATATACATAGCATGATTATAAGTTAATTTGTTAAAGTTTTAGGTTTTAAATCATGATGAGATTATCAGCACCTATATCATAACATAAGTGGGAGAAAGAGCAACTGTGATTTAAGAGGCCTAGAGTTACAAGTTCTACATCATGTGCAATCACCCTTAGAATTTATGGAGAAACCAGAGTATCTGCTCCTTCATTTCATAAATGAGCTTCTAATAAATCAATACTAGTCTCTATGCATGAAGAAGTTTAAGGTATCGTAATACCTAGACTAACGAGTCCTAAAGGAGCTAAACTTGGAGAGTATAACATAAATAACCATTTAGTTTGATAGGTAGATAGAGTTCTTTAAGATCTAAGAACCAATGTACTAGGATTTAGTGTTGAAGTTTAAATGAATGATTTAAGTAGATGAGAAAAAGACCTCTTAGGATGAGACTCCATTATCCAGTTTTGGCTAGGGGTATGCATCATCATTTTAGTTACAACTAATTAAGTATTTATGTTGGATTCTATACTAAGGAGTATACAAACACCATGCATCCCAACTAAAATGTAGTTGATTAGTACTACCTTGAAGTAGATATTTCATTTTTTATTATTATTTAGTGTCAGTGTAACCTTACTTACCCACTAGGTCTAAAGCTTTAGATTTACTCTTTCCTTTAATGAGGTATTTGTACAAGTTACTTTTTCACTCCTTAAGTTTTTAACATTATAATACAGGCGTAATAACCTATCAAGATAGGTTATCTCTATACTATAGACAATATCATGTTTAAAAACCTATGGAGTAGGGTTTAATTCATCTCATCTGGGATTACATGTGTCAATTAAAATTTGATACGATTAGTGGTGGGTCAGTCATCACTTAATTGGAGAGGATATTAGGAGTACTTAGTGAAGAGTGTGATTTGATGATTGTTTACAACCTTCTCTTAATACCATTGAAAATTTGAGGTTAATAAGAATGGTGGAGCTTTAGATTGATGTGTGATGTAAACTTTTTTACTAATTAATGCACTGTCATAAGTAATGTAAGGATATCCCTACACAAAGATGGTAAAATAGGGATGAAGAGCAAAAGAGAGTACTAACAATACCCTAGGCTTTGATTCATTCATTGATGCCCTGGCCATACACTTTTAGAGTATGAGGAGAATTATATGCATTATATTAGAGATACACTAGTAAGCTTGGCACAAAATATGGACATCTAGATACTAACACCACCAATCCATCTATCTATGCTTGTTTATGTAAAGCCCGAGCTAGAAAATATAGAGATTGAGCTAGAAAATATAAAGTCTGAGAAAAATACAAAGCCTCATAGAGAGATAACACTAGTAGAGGCAAAGTTTATTAGGAAGCGAAAAAATAATTCAATGCCAACAAATTAAGAAGAGGCTTAGCCTTTAGCTATAAAGACTGAGCAAGAGATAAAGCATCCAACAAAAATTAAGCCAACTATCAAATAGTCATCACTGAGGGATATGATTGACTGATATCTATTAATGATGTGATTAACTCATAGGTTATAGTTCCCTATATATCTCTATCGAACTTTCCATTTTAGGAATAATACATTTATTATTGTCCTATATCTTTTTTACTTTGTACTTATTTTATTAGATATCATAACTATGCAAGATAATAGCTTAAATAAAAATTAATATATGAGGAAATTCGATAAGAATTACATCTGTTCTCTTATATAATATTAAGGAGGTACAAGCCCTTTTATTTCTATTTATCTCTTCTTTCATTATTAATTTTCATTGCCTTTGCATGATATTGATATTGAGGAAAATGTATAATTTAAGTGTAAGAGAGAGAATTGTTATGACATAGATACCCATACTTATCAATTTCCTTATGAAATTTTTAATAAGGAGTAATTTTGGATTTTTTTAATTTGATAGTATATTGATTAAGCTAATCCACTATGAATTTGATTGTCTTTGTGATTTAAAGTGTTTAGGCAAATAGCCATGAGCTTTGACAACTAAGTTAAGTTCAATTTACATCATCAATCTAGAGAATGAATATTTGATTTATATTATGACCCTTTTTATATAATTTATACACTCATTAAGTAAATGCAACTTCTTTAGAGCATTTTTATTATCTCATATAAAAATAAGCATGAGAATAATTAAGAATTAAATAATTTCACTCTACTGGCTTTATACTAATAAAGAGATTGATGTTAAAGAATGGTGTTAATAGTGGTGTTAATAGTTATTTAATACAATGACCTAGCTAAGTAATTCATGACAAAGTGTTTACTCTTGCAGCAAAATGCTATATGACTTTTTAGAAAAGCTTTTAAATGCTCTTGTATTGTTTATCTTTGGTGTTTTTTGTTTTATTTCAATAAGGGGTATGAACATGCTTGAGAGTTGAGTTTTTCTCTTATATGTTTATTTTATGCAATATTATGGATTTTCTAGATTAAGTTTAATTTTGAAAACTTATGAAATGAATAAATTGATTTATGAATTGATCTTAGTAGTTAATTGCTATAACAATTTGATGACCTTTGCCTTAATCAATATGTTAATTTATTTAATTCTTTTCCAAAATTGCCTTATATTTAATTCATAAGTGATGAAATTTGCTCAAAAACTAGCAAATCCTTAAGTGAGGTAAAATTTGATATTTTTTAAATAGACTATACTTTTAGCATTATTTTTAAAGCATTATGATTGTATTTTGATATTTTATAAGATTTGGTACATAAAATGACTTACAATTAATTTTTGGGTCTTATTTCAGCCTATTAAAGATAAAAAAAATGAAATTGGAGAAGATTTGAGTCAATTTAGAGCAATTTTGGTACACTTTGAGAGAAGGACTCTGAACATAATACCAATACAATAATGTGTCTGATCCAATATATTATATTCTAGTTTTACGAGATTTTCACCTAACTAACATAATACCAACATGCACTCATGCTCATGTCATGTTCAAGACAAATGTATTTTGTTTCACTAATCATCCATTTACCATATTTCATCATGTTCACCAATACGGTGGTAACACACACATATCCTTCCCCATAATTGGTAGTGATTTGTTACATAAAAGCTTTAGAAAGGAAGCTAAAACAAGATGAGAGCCTAGTCCTGAGTTAGGGCCATGTTAGATGAAAACAATAAGGTTTCAAGTTTTTAAACGAGAGGCAACTGAAAAACAAAGAAGAGTTTTTTATATTGAAAAAATTATTTTGGAGATGCAGAAAAGTAATTTGAGAGTTGAAGAAAGTTGCCGGAATTAAGAAGATGGCAATCTTAGAGAAAGCAAGAAGATTCATTAAGAAGTCTGAAGAAACAAGCCACGAGAACTCAACCTCTTTCTTATATTCTTTACTGTTAATTGTTGGTTTTCTTTGTTTTACTATGAAATAATTAGGATATAGATATATATGGATAAACATTAAAATTTATTCTTTAAGTCGATTTCTTTAGTTCAATAAAAAAATTTAGTTTCTTGTTTTTTGGTTATGTTTTTATATTATGTTTAATTGAAGTAATAAAAGTAGAATATTCAAAATTTAGAATTTTATATGAGATTGAAGTAGCAAACAGAGAAGGGTCTATATAAACTAGGTCACAGGATGAATAATTAGGGTATGAGTTTCTAGCTATTAGGATCCATAATTTTTTCTAAGTTAAGCTAAAACCTAACATAAGAATTCATTTATTGAATTAATGCATTCTTAAGGGATGCGAGAGAATTTGCTATCAAAAATGCCTAAGAATAAGGACTGTATATGTCTTGATCACGAGCGTATAGTTATAACTTTAAAATTCTTATCAATCCAAAAAGTTGAAGTTGATCATTAAATTGAGATAAATTCAAATATAATAAAGTTTTAAAGGGATTCCTATCTAGATAATTGTATTCAATTGATTGTTTATTTTGGTTATTACTCTGCTTTAGTTTCCTAAATTATTATTGCAATTGATTTATTTACATCTTTCCCTTATTTAGAATAGATAATGGAAGAACAACTATTACTAGTAATCACAATGCATGTAGATTAATACATGACTCATCTAGGCTATACTATAGGAATAATAAGTACACTTGCCTTTTTAATTTCTTTAGTACTGTGTTTCATTTTATTCATTCATATCATATCACCAACCCCTAAATTCGAAACAATAGGTTAAGTTTAAGTTAATTAAGTAATTTTTACCATTTCTAAACACCCTAATAAAATAAAAGAAGATAGAGCGAAAACTTTAAAGAAAAAGGAGCCTAAATGAGTTATTAACAATTAATTTTATTCAATCGATTTTATTTCATTTTACTCTAATTCTTTTCAAAATTAAACTTTAAAGTCCATGCTTATTTTAAGTTTAATTCCTTTTTATGACATTTTTGGGATTTATTTCCATTATTATTTTTAATTTAGAGTCAACAGCTTCTTGCCATTTTTAGCCAGAAATAATGTTTTAATAGTCTATTTATCATGCTTAATTTCACTTGAATTGTTAGTTTTGATTTTAGGTTAGTGATGTTGAATTTCATTTATTTTTTACAATTAATTGAACTTGACCTTTTCTTATGCGTATAGTTCATTATTCCTTTGGTAAATTTATTGAAGAAATTTAAGGTGAAATTTATAAGTTAAGCTAAAGAGAGATAAAATTTAAAAATAAGTACGATCAAAAAAGAAAATTTGAAAAAATAAAAAAGATTTGCACATAACACAATGAGGGACGGATTTGAAAATAATGGAAGTAAAAAGTTGCTACATTAAATCCAAAACTGAAAATACGAAGAAAGGATGTGTAAAAAATGGCTTTAAATATTTAGAGGAGGCTTAAAATTAGTGGAACAAATTATAAGACAAAGAATCAAAATAAAAGGCAGGCAAGAAAAAGTTCAAAGTTATCTAGGAAAAGTTATACTATTAGTCCAAAATGCTACTGTAGATAAACAAAACAAATGAAGACGAAAAATAACTTTTGTTGAAGAAAATGCTCTCGTTTAGTGCTACGGTAAAACACGCTCATCTGGAAGAAAATTACTGTTCATTATTGCACATTACTGTTCACCTTCACATTCCCAGCACCAGACGTTCCCCACCAGCTCACCCTTTCTGTCCATGATAGAATCTTCCCCTCCAGACCCAGCTGGCCACACGACCAAAAAAAGTTCGCCTTCACAAACGAGAGGAAGACCCACACCCACTCCCAATTACCCCATAACCTGTATTACCTGATTATCGAGCCGCAGTCATGGGTCATCTGAACACAGAGCAAAACGCACCTGAATGGCCCATTAAAGAACCAGTAGAAATTGAAGACGGTGACATTAACATCATCCCTGGCAATTTCGGACCAAGCATAGAATTATCCAATGCATTCAAAAGCAGGCTCAATAAGCAATGGGAAAAGGCAATTGTAGTAAAGCTCATGGGAAGACGAATTGGATCTACCTTGTTGCGCAGCCTCCTGAACTCTATGTTGAAGCTGTTTAGGCCGATGAAAATTATTGATATAGATAACGATTTCTTCATGATCAACTTTCTGGAGACGGAGGACTACATCAATGCCCTCACACAGGGTCCATGGGTAATCCTCGGTCATGCCCTCTCCGTGCAACCGTGGACCCCTTCCTTCCGTCCCTCTTCCGACTAAGTCTCCTACGTCGTTGCTTGGGTCAAGTTTTCAGAACTATCGGTTGTCCACTATCACCCCGCCATCCTCAATGCCCTAGGTAACCTTGTCGAACGGACTGTAAAAATTGACGCAACCACCCAGTACTCCCTGCAAGGGCGTTTCACCAGAGTGGCAGTGGACATAGACCTCAGTTAGCCGCTGCGACCGATTGTAGAGTTGGATGGAGAGCGAATCAAAGTGGCCTACAAGGGTCCTCCACAAATCTGCTTTTCTTGCGAATGCGTAGGCCACAGCACCGCCAGCTGCCCAGCGCGCCCACCATCTTCTCGGACTAACCATACTAACACCGGTGACCCACCCGCCACCCTCCCTACCGATCCTAGCTCGGTTTCTTCCAACCTATCGATCCTCGATCGTTTCGTTTCCAATCCGCCTGGTTGACCAACGACACTTTTGCCCAAATAGTTAACGCTCACTGGCACCCTCAAATGTCGTTCTTCAGTGGGGCCATCCACCATCTAGGTTAACAATTGCAAAGATGGAACTCCACTACCTTTGGAACTATATTTTTTCGCAAAAAGCGACTCATGTCACAACTCACGGGTATACAAAAATCTCTAGAGGAGACGAATTTAGAATCCCTCAAAGAACTGGAATTGTACCTTCGAAATAAGTTGGAACAGGTCCTTCTTCAAGAGGAACTCTACTGGCACCAACATTCCATATACCAGTGGCTCAGTCAGGGCGACCGCAATACCAGATACTACCACGCTGTCACAACTGTTAAAAGACGGAAGCTCCACATCACCTCTCTGACAGACGATTCCGGCATTTCCAGATCCGACCCGGTTGATCTTCGACATATAGCCTAAACTTTCCTTACGAAGCTTTATACTGCCGAACCTTCCCCTCTCGCTCCGCTCCCGCTTAGGGGCTGTTTCCCCACCCTCCCACTGAGAGCTTCTCGAGATTTGTTTCAGCCTCTCCTACCCGACAAGGTCAAAATTGCATTTTTCGCCATGGCCCTTAATAAGGCACCCGGACCTGACGGCTTTACTGCCTTATTTTTCCAAATCCAATGGGACACTTTAAGGCCTTCTCTGATCAATCTCCTCCAGCAAACTTTCAATCATGAAGTTTGGGACACTGAACTAAACCGCACCATCATGATCCTGATACCCAAACTTCCCTCCCCCTCATCTATCACTCAATTCCAACCGATCGCTCTGTGCTCTGTTATCTACAAAGCCCTCACTAAGGTCATTGTCCATTGGCTAAAACCCTTTCGTGCTGAGCTTATCGCTCCTACTTAATGCATTTTTTTCCCGGGGCGACTAATCGCCGACAACATCATCATCGTACAAGAAATTATCCACACTATGCACGGGAAAATTAGGAAGAAAGGTCTCCTTGCAGTAAAGATGGACCTAGAAAAAGCCTACGATCGCCTCTCTTGGGACTTCATTCACGATACCCTCATTGACATTGGGCTCCCTGGATCGTTAATCTCCCTAATCATGAAGTGTGTCTCCAGGGTTACCATGCAAGTCAACTAGGGCGGCGGTCTCAGCGCTCCTTTCACCCCTTCCTGGGGAATTCGACAAGGGGACCCCTTATCACCTTATCTCTTCGTGCTTTGCATGGAATGTTTGGGCCATTTAATTAATCAAGCTGTATCCCAAGGCCGTTGGAAATCCATCCGTCTTAGTCGACGAGGTCGTCCTTTATCACATCTGTTCTTTGCCGACGATCTCATATTATTTTCTGAAGCTTCTCCTTATCAAACTCAAATCATCCGAGAGACATTAAACCTCTTTTGCAATGCCTCAGGTCAGAAGATTAGTAAAGCAAAATCTCGTTGTTATTATTCTAAAAATGGTCCCCCGTCCACGGCATGCCAATTGAGCCGGGACCTGGGCTTTCAACAGACCACAGACTTAGGTCGATATCTCAGAGTCTCCTTGTTGCATGAACGGGTCCACAAACATATGTATCAATTCATCCTCGATAAAGTCCAAAACTGCCTTTCCGGCTGGCTGAAAATCTTTTATCGTTTGCAGGACATACCACCCTCATCCAATCCGTCATCTCCGCCCTCTCTACTTATACTATGCAAACGACTCGTCTCCCTCGACGCCTCTACGATGACTTGGAAAAAATTATGCGCAACTTCTTGTGGGGTTCTTCTTTTGGCCAGTGTAAACTTCATGTCGTCCACTAGGACACTATTTGCCAACTGAAAGATATGGGTGGCATTGGCATCCGTAAAATTCGGGAGACCAATGACACTTCTCACTAAATTAGGCTGAGCCTTCATATCGAAGCCGACCGTACTTTGGGTGAGAATTTTGACTGTAAAATACAACCTCAATCTCAATACCCTACCCCCACTCTCGAAGTAGGCGACGGTTCAATGATCTGGTGGAGTATCACAACCATCTGGCCCTATGTATTGCAAGGGCTGAAATGGATTATCGGTGATGGCACTACAGCTCAGTTCTGGTTGGACCCCTGGGTAGACGATCTGCGACCTCTCATTGAGCATACGCTAGTCAACCCACCCAACTCCGTCCTTAAGCACCAAGTCGCACACTATGTAGACACTCCCGATAACTAGCTTTGGCATGAATTTCAATTTTTACTTCCTCACTCTATCAGTCTTTTCATTGCGGGTATTCTCCCACCCCAGCCCCACTGAGGACAGGATAAGTTGATATGGGGGAGATCGAGAACCGGCCAGTTCTCCACGGCGTCCGCTTATTCGATGATTATAGGCCACACCTATCACGACACTAGGAGATCTTGGTAGACCATATGGTGCTGGGCAAGCCCTCAACGTATTCGATCATTTCTCTGGCTCCTTGACCAAGACCGTCTACTGACCAATCAACAGCGTCTGCACCGTCATCTGACCACGTCAGCGGAATGTCAACACTGCCGAGTGGATGAAACCTCCCTCCATATCATGAGAGACTGCCCCAGAACATGCAGTCTCTAGCACAATTTCCCTCTGCACGACATCTCCCCAGAGTTTTTTTCTCTGCACGCTCATGACTGGCTCCACACAAATCTCCACCAGCACTGCCAGCTCAACGGACTGCCTTGGAATATCATCTTTGGCGTTGCTTGTTGGTTTCTGTGGACCTGGAGGAATAAAGCGATCTTCGATATCCACACTTCCTGGCCGACTTCCCCCACCGACAGCGTATTAGCCTTTGTAGACCAGATATAGTAAGCCACAGCTAGTTTCCTCCGTATCGTTCCTGGACACCGACCTTGGCACGAGCAACTTATCGAATGGTCCAAACTGTCCCCTGGATGGGTGAAACTCAACACGGACGGTGCCAGTAATAGCTCACCCCCTCCGTCTCAGTGGGCGGACTTATCTGTGACAACGTCAAGGATTGGAAGGGGGATTTGTTCAGAACTTAAGCTGGTGGTCCCCATTTACAGCAGAACTATAAGGCGTCTTATCTGGACTAAACCTGGCCTAGGAACTCGGTTATCGCCAGGTAGGATTATAATTGGATTCTCAAGCCGCGGTTAGCCTCTTCTCAGACTCTGCCCAACGCACTGCTTCCCTGAACCCTCTCATTGCTAGCATTAACGAGCTCCTCAATCGCAACTGGGTCGTCCACACCTGTTACATCTACCGGGAGGGCAATAGGTGTGCCGATTGACTCGCTAATTTCGCTGTAGGTTGTGAATTAGGACTCACCACTTTTGTTAACACCCCCTCTGGGTGTCTCCCCATCCTCTTTGAAGGTAGATATGGGATTAGCTTTCCTAGACTAATAATGTAATTTGTATTGTTTATTTTTCGATTAATAAAAGCTAAAACGATAAATCATGAAGGACTAAACTTCAGATAAGAAGGAAGATAGAATTCGAATGCAGTAGAAACAAAAAGAATCGTTGTGCGAAAGCGAAAAGGATGATAGGCATAAAAACAATATAATCAAGGAATAAAACGCATGAATCCAACGTTCTTTAGCCAAATGAAGAGTATTTATAAAACGGAGGAGGGATTAAGCTACAACGCTAAAACAAGCATGTTTGTGATTATCAGATGGTAAGCTGACACATGTTCAAGCTGGTAGATGAATGTACCATATGTCTTTCAAGTTGGTAGATGAATGCACCATATGTCTTAAACTGGAAATTTCTGGCCTACTTTTACATTATGGACTGACGGCCTTTGATTTTTGTCCTAAAATCTGTCAATATCCAAACCCTAGGTCAAACCCCTAAGGCGAGTCATGGGTTAAGGTCCTAAAATCTAGTTACTTCCTGAAAACTTAGGTCGAAGACCTAAAGGACATACATCAAGGAATGAGTTCAGAAGAAGATTGGTAAATAGGAAGTCGGAGAAGATGAAGATATTGTTCATTTGTTATCCTTTTAAATAAAAATAATTAGGTAGTTGTTAATATTACCAATTATACCTAGCTAGCCTATTATAAACAGCCCTTATGAATGTTGAGATATGCAATGGCTAGACGTGCTCTCAATCTGAAAGTTCATAATAGATAAGCAGCCCTTATGAATGTTGAGATATGCAATGGCTAGACGTGCTCTCAATCTGTAAGTTCATAATAGATAAGCAGCCCTTATGAATGTTATAAGTTCATAATAGATTGGTTATTCTTTCTTTACGATCATTCTTCTTCTTCTTTCTTCATTTTTCTAAAAATTCAATTGTCTTCTAACTATTTTGTGCGGAACATCTGGTATCAAAACAATGATCTTGTTGCCTGATTCTAAAAGTATAGTTGAGCAATAAACTAAGCATCCATAGGGGAAGGAACCAATGAAGTAATCATTTCGGAATCAAAATAAGGAAATGAAAAGGGAGATGTTGGAGGCACAAACTGAACTCTATAACGTTCAGGTGAAGTAAGGCCAAGAGACGGTAGAGCTTCGGAAAATATTTCTATAATATATGTTCATTAAAAAACTTTAATATCCTCAGTCACCAAACACAGTACATAGAACTCCATGCGTGTACTACTCCCGCAAGATTAAGAAACATGGATTTCCAAACCATTGAAGGTTTCAAAGTGTACTTCCAGATCTTCCAACCAAAGAAACTTTTTATATTCGTAAGGAATGGGTAGCAACCGCGTGGCACCAGCTATCCTTAAGGCATTGACTATCTATTTAAGGACGAATACATGACTTTAACGTTGCGTACGGTTGCTGTCTTCGGTGGCTGGAGACGGAATGGAACAAAAATTTGGAGATGAAATAGAACAAAATTGAAGACAGTGAAGTGTTTAGATGTAATGGACAGAACAAAAATAACTGTCTTCGTCTCGAGGACAGAATGTGTTTGGTTGCAGTGGACAGAACAAAAAAATTGTGCCAATGATGAAAAAGCCCTTGGTCCTTAACATAATTAGAAATATGTAATTCATTGACAATTTTGATTACGAATGATTTGCATTAGTTAAAAAGTTAATAAATAATAATAATAACAATTTTTCCACTAAGATCGAATAATAATAATAATAATAATAATAATAATAATAATAATAATAATAATAATAAAAGAATAATAACAATAATAAATAAGTTCAAAATGTATAATAATAATACATTTGAATTATAATAAATACAAAATATATAATAATAATAATAGTAATAGTAATAGTAATAATAAATACAAAATGATGCCTAATAATAATAATAATACATGTACAACAACTACTACTACTACTACTACTAATAATAATAATAATAAAAAGATTAATAACAATAATAAATAAGTTCAAAATGTATAATAATAATACATTTGAATTATAATAAATACAAAATATATAATAATAATAGTAATAGTAATAGTAATAGTAATAGTAATAATAAATACAAAATGATTCCTAATAATAATAATAATACATGTACAACAACAACTACTACTACTACTACTACTAATAATAATAATAATAATAATAATAATAATAATAAATTTATTATAATAATAAAAAATGTATGATAACAATAATAATAATATTAATAATAACAATAATTATTACAAAATTAATAATAATAATAATAATAATAAATACCTATTCTTAGGACAATTATTATTATTATTATTATTAACAACAACAACAACAACAACAAAATGAATAGCAATAATAAATAAGACCAAAATGTATAATAATAATAAATTTGAATTATAA
>JANIJH010000003.1:40722516-40748800 GCA_024520975.1 Erythroxylum areolatum
ATAAAAATATTTTTGTAAGTTTTATTTAATTTATAATTATTATTAGTAATAAAAATATTTATTATTATTTTAAAAACTAAAATTAAAAATTCACAATAATTATAAAATTTGAAATAAATAAAATAACTAATTAAAAATTTTTGAAAAATGGGGGAAGAAGAGATAAGAGGGAGGGAAATTTTTAAAAATTTTGAAAATTTTGCAAAAATATTCCTCGTATTATTTAAAATTTTCGATATCGACCGGTATTTAGATTTTGAATATTTTTGCTCAGAAGTTTCAATTGATAATCTTCAGATTTATATTTTTCCTTATTTAATGATTTCAATTTTTATTCGTTTTGTAATGATATAATTAGAAACACAAGTCAAAATTAAGTTATATTATATAAAATACTGTTACATACCAAACACTATAATAAAAATCCACCCAACTTTCCTATTAGAATTTTTCTAAGTTTCCAAACATGTGAATATCTTTACTTTTCATAGATTTATTTTCCAAGAAATCCTATGACCGTTTTTACGATGCCTTGGTCTGTCGAAAAATTTTGTCACTAAATTATCTTTCTAATGGAATTTTTATATTTTCCATCCTTAATATTCGTCATTAAAAAATAATTTTCTTGTAGTGTATCTTCTATATGTTTGATCTTTTACTCATATTAAGACCTTCATACGTTAGAAGTGGAGATGTTTTTAACTCATATATTTTATATTAATTCAATTCCTAATTCTTTTTTTCTTTTCCAGTTTTAATCATGCATAATTGTCTACAGTAATGGTTTTGGGAACAGAAGTTGTAAACAACCGATTTATATTTTACATTTACATGGATAAAAAGAATTATTTGGTCAACAAGCTCGTAAATTTGATAGGTATTTATATCGAACTTTATGATATTTCTCCAGGTCCCTAATCCTCTTCATATTCAGCAGTTTGAACCATCTGTCTTCTGATTATCTACAAAGCCCGGAACTTGCAGCAGAAAGTGTAATCGAGCTTACGTATGGTGCAGCATGTCTCGAGTAGGGCTAATGCTAATTCCATTGTATGGTGAAAGTAAGGTCGTAGGCGTTAAACTTCTTTTAAACTTAGCCCAGACGGCAAAGTTTAAATAATTAACTAAATGCCTATTTCTGCAATCTCGCATCACATGTTGGACTTTTTGACATCACCGACGACTTACAAAAGAGTGACAATTAATTTAAACATGCCAAGAAATCTCCAACAATCATATTAAGAAGGAAGAAGAGAATCAATTCTCAAGATTGGGATTTGGAAGAAAAGCAAAAGATGATATTCTCAAGTAGGTCTAGGTTTTCGTACTATATTATTTTCCTAAATTTAGTTCCATTTCACTTTTCCCAGGACAAAGAATAAAGAAGAAAGCAAAGGGTGGTGTGGAGTAGGGATCTTATAAAGTAAAATATTCATACTAAAGATTAATATTTTAAATTAGTAAGACAAGAAATTTAAATTTTAAAATTTTTTAACCAATATTATACTATCATAAAATGAGTTAAAGATTAAATTAAATTAAAAATTTTTAAATATAATAGAAAGAAATTGTTATTACTCATCAAAGAATTTGAAGTTTAATTTTTAAAAATTGATAAATAAAAATTACTTGATTTGTTTTAATTTAAAAAGTTAAATAGATTTAAAAAATCGACCAATTAATTAATGGACTAATTAATTTTTAACACCAAGAGTTTTTAAAATAAATCAAATTGAAAAATTGAAAAATAAACTAAAAAATTGTCGGATTGAAACTATATGATTTACTTAGATTATTATATGGTATGGAAATACTCCACTTCACTTTAAACAAAAATAGTATATGGCGTGATAATGTTAGGTGGATCCAAAGGTGGACAGGAAGATCAAATTTTGATTCTATGATTAAAAAAAAAGGTAAAATTTTTAAAAGAAATTGATCTTAATGATTAACAAGAACCCACCTTGCCATGGAAATCTCATTGTGTGCGTAATCTTTTATACTTTAAGGTAGGACCATGCATCAAATGTTTATAAACTTATGTATGGAGTCCATAATAAGTACAAAATCTGTCTGCCAAAACTCTACGACGAGCCAAATTCTTGACTTGTATAATGCGTAAACAGTAATGTATTTGACCATTGTGTAAACACTGATGGATCAGTTGGATTAATTTGTTACTAAAAGTTTACGTCAAATTAACCATAAATAATGCTCATGGGCAAAATTAAACAAATCTTTCTAAATTTTAGGGCGTGCTTGTGTGCCTACCCAAGACTATACTCAAAATACTTTTTCTATTGGTAACCCTGAAATTTTGTTTTACATATGTCACCTTGTAATCTTCTTTGTTCCAAAAGAATAGAAACTATTGGTTTTGAGTTAAAGATTAAGCTCTCTTTTGTCATTAGACGATGTGTTTAAATAAGTTCAATATGCTTATTTTTTAAGTGTATCAGCCTGACCAGAATTGTGTCACTGTTTTAGGTTATGCTTTTTTTTTTTTTCTTTTGCTTTTCCAACTTCTTGTTCTTTTGATGCTTTGTGGATATTGCTTTGTACTCTTGTCTTTGAGGGAAGATGTTGCTCCTCTTTATTTGAAGCGTGATACTTTATTAGAGGGATGGCCTTCTTTGTGGTTCCCCAATTGGTTAAATTTTATTAATTATTTACCAGTCTCAGGATTCATGAATGAATTTGTAGCTTTTTTTATGGAAAAAGTAATTATTAGAACTAACACAGCTAAGTTTGTGAATGAAACAAAATTAAATTTTAAGTGAAGAGTTTGAAATTCAAATTAAGCAATACAATTAGCAATAATTTTAACTGGGGTCTACATGTGTACGTAACTTGATCAGGGCCTGTCTGTGAGAACAATATGTGCATCAAGACAAAAGGTCAAAAGCTTCTTAACCTAAATGACAGCAATGATTGTTCTAATCCACCATTCTTCAACGACGTAGGTGGAACACCTTTGAACATTTTGGCTTCCAGCTAACCGATATTTTATGTCTCCACTCCTCCACCTGGAATTGGATGTTGACGAGGAGAGCAAATCCTACGAAAGTGGGCCCCACATATTAGATACTGTCTTAGGTACGGTTACTTTTCAACATGGTGGGTGTTGACCTACGTGAAGAATTTAGCTAACAACTACCAAATTATATGGATACAGATTTGACTAATGATTGAAGAAGTTTATTCTTTTCGTTAGAAAAAAAAAAAAAAACACCAACTGTGGCCAATTTCCCTCCCTAAAAACCCGATGCTGCAACCTAAGCTAATTAAGTCTTGCCTAAGAAACCTTCACCATGAAATAATTTAAATGATTTTATTTTTTTAATTGAAAAACTAGTTGAACTACTTAAACAGAGAAACCTGAGCTTGTGAATCGTAATATATACCAATTTATAGGGTTGTAAGTTGAGCTAGTGATTATGCATGGTTATTGTAGTTATAATGGTTGTTGTACACGGATACAAGTGCACACCCAACCGTCCTGAGTTCTATATACATGCCTGACAGGAATAGCTAAACATTAGCGTATGTACTCATGTCCTTATCTGACGATATTCTCTCTCGATTTTGCATATGAGCTTTTTCTTTTCCTCCGTTTTCCACTTTCTTTTCTCCAGCACACTTCCATTTGTATTCAGAAATTTTGATCTTTAAGCACAGCCACTATTAATTTTCTTCCACACTGACTATCTAACTCTGTAAAAAGTAAAAGAGTATTTTACAAGAATTTCGCTTTCTATACAATTTAAACAGACAACAGAAACTGAAGATCAAGCACAGAGCAACATATAATTTAACATCCTCCCCGCCCTTATGATATATTATTAACCTTTGGTTCTAATAATAGTGATTGTACCCCTTCTTCCCTGGGTATGGATTCTTGTTAGTGCCACTACAGCTTTCCCTGAAAGGCCTGGACCATCTGCAGATACGCATGGCCTACAAGCAAAGTCACCTACTGGATGTCTTACTGGTCTCGTCGGTGGCATTAAGTTCCTCTCGTTGATATCGTTGATGGTCATGTCACCTTCGACCCCACCAGGTTTCACCATTGCAAATGGATACACCACCCTTGTTATCGTTCTCTTCTTTCCTTTTTCTCCCCCTATTCAAGACACCATAAGTTTAGAGCTACCTAGGCAGTTCAGTTTTATAATCACCAAGGTTCTAAGCACCACTGTCGCCGCAATTACAATTAATATAACTGATTGCGACTGTTGAAGGTTCAAAAAGTCGAAATAGCAGCGTAAATCCACAGCTGAAGTTGTGGAGAATCTTGAATTATACCAACTACTGGAACTTAGTAATGAAGGAGATGGGATATTGCTTACCGGAATTTGTCAAATTGTGACGTTGATTTGTAGAAAGTTGTCTTTCTTTGTCACAGTAATATAAGGACTTGGTATTGGAAGACACTTTGTAGGAGGAAGATGATGAGTCCAGAGCTTCAGGTGCTGATATTTCCATCTCTGGTGATCTTATTTCCGTGCTTAAGTTTGCTTCTTCGCTCGTCTCGCTCACCGATGTGCTTATGGGCTCGATCTCATCTAAGAAACACATGCAATTCCATGTTTTCTTAAGAAGGAATGAGGGCGGAAATTTAAAGGACGATGAATAAGAACAGAAAAAACAGCTGTAGGAGTATGAACAATTGCACTTAGTAAAATAACCATATTGAATAAGGTAATCACCTGAAATTCCAGGAGCTCCAAAATTTTGACGGCTCATGCAAAAGCTAAAATCCTCTGGCATTTTCCAGTCGTAGTTAGCATTCCAGCAGCTCTGACCAATTCCAGATGCAATTTGAAGAGTTCAAAATAAGACTTGAAATTTGTTAAAACCATTCCAAACTAGAGGGAGTTACCTTTGCAAGATCATTGGATACTTTATTTTGATCATTGTGAGTGTACAACAGCAAGCGTCTTCTTTTGGAACGCTCATTAAATTCAAGCACAGCATCTTCTAGATACCCAGTGGAAAGATCAGTCTCCAAAGACGATAAGAAGGGTGAGGGAGTGATTCCGTCCATAACTGCACATACATTGATATGAATACTAGGCATTAGAGTACATAGGAACTAAATTTTGGAGAAGACATATTTAAGACAAGAAAAGTGAGCAATGGGAAATGGGAACCAAGTTATACTACTACCTAAAGACATGTCTGCGTTGAGAACTCCGAGGTTTTGAAGATCCCAACCTATGGAGGAGTTATAGAGGGAGCTAGAGTAATAAGCTAAGGAGTAAAGCTCGTGACTCATGTTGGTAATGTTTACTTCTAAAGGACAGTGCAGCGGTGGTGGCAACTAGCAAGGCATCTCTAAATTTATGCAAAATGGACCTATATTTTAATATAGCGGTGGTTGCGAAAAGATCAAATTGAGAATTAGATTAGATTAGATGATTTTGTTTTCTTTTTTTATAAAAAAAAAAAAGTAGTAGAAACAGGCAGTCAACGGCAAGCAAGAGAAAAAGTAGTGGGCTCTTGGGATGTGGGAAATGGGACGAACACTTTTCCTTGGGTTTCTAATGATGCTTTTTTGGAGGGATTATTATGAAGTGAGGGCAATCTGGTGGGGTTGGAATTGGATAGGCATTAAAGTGGGATTCTAAACAGATTTTTAATTTTAATCGAACGACCAACATTGTATTGTATTGTATTGTATGTTTTTATTTTTGTTAAAAAGTAAATGAAGGTTTTTTGTTATTTCCGGTGCCTGTAAAGCAAAATGTAAGATGGTAAGGACCAACATCACATGGTCATGACTCATGATGCACAATTCAAATTTCGGCTTTTCCTTTGTGTTGCTTCCATCATCGAATGGTTGCCGGCCGTTTCTCTTTATGGAACTCGTTCTTTCTTACACATTCTTCTCTGTCCATGGGTGGGGTCACCTCTTTATGCTTTCTTTTTATTTGGGTGATCTTTTGCTAATGGGACCACTTGTTGGCGTGCTGATGGGGCTCATGAGATGGATTCAAGGTCAGGAATTCATTGCTTCCATCAGGATGAATGGAAGTTTGAACGTACATTAACCTGTAGATATTTTGATGATTGACTAGTGATCAACGGCACGGGGAAGTTTTGGTGGTCAGTGAGGCTGTCTCCTTACTCCTAGTGTCGTGCTCCTGTGAGAGCAAGTGGGCTGGGCTTCTGCAAAAAGTAACTGAGAATTTCAGAAAAAGTCTAATCAGAAATACACCGAAATTCTTTTAATTTATGATTTTATTTGAATATTTAATGTATTTGGGTTATGTCACGACAACTTGTAAAGAGACTGGATCTAAACTTAAAATTTGATAAAATTTTAGAAATTCTTTAAGATATTTTTAATGCTGTATGTTTTTGCACTTCTTGAAAATTGAGATTTCTTTAGGTTGAGATCTCCTATAAAATGAAAGATTTTGACATTAAAAATTAGTTATCACGTGATTTCTTATTTTACTTAAATTAAACTATTTAGTGATAATTTTGTATTGATACTTATATTTTGTCTAGGTTTACTAACATATATACGTTAACATTTTGTATTGGTTATATGTATCTCATAACTATTAGTTGTATATTGTACTTTATAGTGACGTCATTAACCACTATATAATACATGATTGAGACATGATTATTTGATTATTCACTTAATAACTTTTGCTTATTTCATCATCATCAACACTCAGTTGAAATTCGCTAAGATACTAGGTCTGAAGATGTCTGATAATACGCAATCTTATCTCTATCTAGTAGAGAGGTTATTTCTGATAACCCACATGCATTTTGACATAAAAATATTACAAAAATTATATATGGATGTGCATGTATCTCTAACAAATAAATAAATAAAGCAAATAACCATCAAAAGGTATAAAAAAAAGGTTAAAATGCAAAAATGAAAAAAAAAAAAAGATAAACAACAAACCTAATATTAAGAAATAGGTATGGCAACACAAAATAATGTACATTGAGAACATGTCAAAGATTAGCACTACATGGTAAGATAAAAAGACATACCAGAAAAGATCCATATAAAAATAACTCCAACCAAGCCAAAAGGTAAAATAAATACACCAACGAAAAGAGACTTCTACAGTAGTAAGTCCGACCAGGCCTGACAATACATTAATTACACTCAATAGGAAACTAGCTAAGCTAAACATCCTATGAGATACATACTACATAATAAATGCAAAGTACACAATTTATTATAACCTATAAGAATGTGAATGTCCTCTTTAAAAGAGATCCTTTACCTTCATCCTAGTAAACAAAAGTTTCCTACTGTGAGCCAAGTCTTTGGTAAGATTCATCCGAGCCATATTATTCTTGATCATTTTCTCCGGTTATTTTTAGGTCGTCATTTTTTCCTCTTTCAATTTCAAAGTATTATCTTCTCGCAACTTCTCACTAGCGAGTCAGGATATCTCCTCTTAACATATCTGAACCACCTAAGCCTTATCTATCTCAATTTGTCAGTAATACCAACCACCTTTAATTTGTCTCTTACCATTAGATTTTTGACCTTATCTCTTCTAGTAAGGTTATACACCAGAGCATCCTCATTTCTGTTACCAAAAGCTTATTAATATGTATTTGTTTGATAAACCAACACTTCGCGCCATATAACATGGTTGGCCTAATCGCTCAATGATAGAATTTACCTTTGAGGTTGAGTGGTATCTTTTTGACACATAAAACTCCTGACGCACTTCTATATTTAAGCTACCCTAATCTGATACGATTGCTATATCCTCAATGATCTTTCTATTGCTTTGGATAATAGACCCTATGTACTTAAAACATTCCTTCTATGGCACAACTTCTGGTCCAATCTTTACCTCCATATTAATAGTCCCCTGATGGCTCAAAAAGTTGGATTCTAAGTACTCAGTCTTAGTCCTGCTCACTTTAAGACCCTTCGACTCTAACGTTTCTCTCAAACATTCTAGCTCGACGTTGACAAATTCTATTTATTTATTGGTTTATAATTTATAGGTGTATGTGTTGTTTGTTTAGTTTATTATACTTATTCAATTACATTTATTCTTACAGATAACTAGAGGGAAGTTTAAGTACTCTTAATAATTCAGCTGCTTCAAGTTTAGGAATATTAGATGATCTAACTTGGAAGCATGCTAGATTAGTTCTTAGATTGAAAAATCATATCATTTTTTTGTATTGCAGCAAACATTTGAAAGGTATGAGAATCGCCACATTAAATAAGCATTTGGCTAGGATTAAAGGTGATGCGGGCTTTTGTAAGAAAGTGAGTTATGATGTGAAATGACAAATGAAAGTTTTGCTTGAAGAGTATCAGTATAAGGGAGATCAAAAGTAAAGACTTAACTACAAAATTAGTAGTGAAAGTTCTTGTTTAGGTGATCAGGATGATAGTGAGGAAATTGAAGCTAATTTTCCTACCTAATAAGAAAGCAATGTTTTACCTAATGTAAGAAAGAGAAGAAGACAAGTGTTTAACTTTTTTTCACCGAAAACAATTTCTAAGGCTTAGCCTTTAATATGTAGTACCTTACAATCTAAAGAAGTGGCTCATAATTTGGGCATTGTAATGACTAAATGGTGGTATGATTAAGTTATGTCACTTAAATTCTTCAGTTAATGAATTGAAGTTGAGGAGGAACTCAAAGGACAAAAGAATATCATGTAGCTCAAAGGTAAATATTGAGTTCCAAATTGTTTAGTATAGTGCATGATAAGTCATGCTTCTCCAATAACTCTACTATACCATGAAAACTATTTCTTTGGAGTAAATTGTCCTTTCTCTATATGCTCTCTTAATTGGTTTCCATTTTCACTCCTTAAAACAATTTAGGTCTCTCATAACAAGATGCACTAGGTCATAATGCATTTAATATATCATTTGTTCAATGTATTTTTTTCCCATTTTCACTTCTTAAAACAATTTAGGTCTCTAACAACAAGATGCACTAGGTCATAATGCATTTAATATATCATTTGTTCAATGTATTTTTCTCCATGAATAATTTCAAATGAGAAACATAAAACAAATCTTCTTATTTGCATTAGGTATTTACTAATCATTTGTGTAGATATATAACTAGCCAGTAATCAAATTTTGAATTGAATGAACATGTTACATTCTAGTTTTAACATGTAAAAAACAAGGATATGGCTTATTGTGTGAACAAAATGAGTTATGCTCATTTGAATATTTGATCGAGCATCATTTAAAGTTACATAATATAAGATTATAACTTAATTTAGTTTCTTTTCCCTTTCTAGTTTGAAATTGACCACCACTATCTCATATGTTAATCTCCTACTCTCTATATTAACCATTAGTAACTAATTATAATCAAAATATACCAAAAAAATAGTAAAAAATTCTTAAAAAAGGAAAATATCTTGCCATAAATATAAAGAGTGACTTCACAAGTCCATATACCAAATGTTGTAAGCCTATTAGAAAGAGTTCAATCAAAGCCTCCTACCTTAGTTAAATAATTTTTGAATGAAAATAGGAATTTTCTTCTTTACCGACTGAAAATGTTTTGCATTAGAATGGGGGTATAACCAAATAATAGATGACAATTGAAAGCTACTTCTCTTTGGAATATTCTCCATCTATAAATCAATGGTCGTAGCTTTATCCAACTTCTTCATTAACCAATTCTCCGTCTATTTGTTTATCCATGTGGTCAAATTTTTCCTCTATCATAACATCAGTAACATAGATTTGATTATCATAGTCTTTAAGTTCATTAATATGATATCGTAAACTTATATTGCCTTTAGCTTTTGTTGAGTGCATAATGCTATTAAAATCACCTATAGTCATCCATGGCTTATATATGTCTCCACAAATATCCTTAAGATTGTTATATAACATGGTCCTTTGAAAGCTATAATTTAAATCATAAATAGCTGAGATATGGAAACTTACGTTCGTATTCAAGGGGTATATTATGTATATTCAACTAAATTGGAATATGTTTTTACCATGTATGTATATTACATAACTAATCTTTAACTTTCTTTAACTACTATTTCATTTATTACATTAAACTTACTAAAGAAGCTCTAGAATCAAGCAACCCACCTAAAATCCTTTGTAACATGCTTTCAAATGATCAATTCTCATGCTCCACACATTTAACCAACCTTCAAAGCGTGGTTCAGAACATTTATAAAACCAAGATGACGAGTGTTGTGTTGGCACGAGAGACAGTCCCTGAAGTAGGATGATGATGGTAAGGATGCACGTTGGCCTTCGGTAGTGACAGAGACGAGGACGATGGCACAGCGAGGACGATGGCAGGCTGAGGATGTGTAGTGGAACGATGAGGACATCGGTGGGATGAGGAGGAGGCATTATCAGACAATGAGGACGATAAAGATAGAAGAGAAGAAAAAAATCAGATTCAATGGAGGAGGGGAAATTAGGGAGCCAAAGAATGTTGTTTTTTATTTATTTGAAACTCTAGAGTCAAAGCAAATGATGACGTTTACCTCTAAAATTTACCAATGGAAATGTATTCCATCAGTAAACCAAAATTTTATTTATTTCGCTAAGCATTTTCGCCTTCTTTATTGATGAAAATTTTCTACCATCGCTATATTCTGTTGGAAATTTTCCGAGATAATTTCCCTCCATATTTACTGACGGATATATTTTCCATCAAAAATGAAAATTTTCCTAACAATTTTACCTACGAAACATGATCTTCCGTCGATAATTTGCTACAATTCAGTTTCTATCAGTAATTTTCCATTGCTAATTACTAATTTTCTTGAAGTGAAAGAATTACCTAAAACATATAAGTTGAAGAGATTAAATGTTCCTGACATTTTAATGGAAGCTAAAATTTCATTCTCATATCAATGGAAGCCTTCTAAACTAAAAGAGAAACTTTTTGGAAAGCCAATTAGAAAGCTCTTTATAAAAGGAAATTATAAGGAATAAACAAAATTCGAAAACTTAATAATAATCTTAAGGAGTTATAGAAGGGAAGTAGGGTTTTCAATTAAACAAAAAGAAGATTGGAGAATAGATAAATGAATATTAGATTATAGGAAGAGAAATGAGTAGAATTCTACCTTTGTAATATATAAATAAGCTATTGAATTAAAAGAGGATAGGAATGTATGCACATTTGAAAATAAGATAAATTAGAATGTGAATGAAGTTTTGGAGGAAAACATCTCTGAGAAAAAAAAGTAGATTAGCTAAGGGTTGAATCTCTATCAAATGCATAAACCAGTTCCTATAACATAAACAAAATAATCAAGGAGAGAATAGAGATATTTACTCTTGTGTTTAGCAAGTTTGGAAGAAAATTCAAAGCTAAGGGAACCTTTAATCCTTTCTAATGTTAATATTAGCTTGGAATGTTAGGGATCTCAACAACTCTAATCAATAGCAAGTTCTTTTTGACAATCTAAAAGTAATAAAACTAATATTTAATTGGCCTTTTGGAAACCAATCTCAAAGAGGATAAATTTAAGAAATTAAAGTCTGTCCAAATTAATTGGGGAATTATTACTAATCATAGTGTAGACTATACTGGAAGAATAGTAGTGACATAATCTGAAGAGGATTGAGGTAACATATTACCAGTTCAATGACTAGGTTCTACATTTGTAGGTTGTTTTGAAGCAAAATAAGTAGAGAACTTGTTTTAGATTTATATATGTAGCCAACTTACCATTCCAAAGTACTTCACTATAGGAAGACTTAAGGAATAAAGAATTAGATATGAACGTCATCTGGATAGTTTTTAGGGATTTTGGTTGTAGTCTTTATACTCGTGAATCGAAAGGAGGGAATTATAAAAAAGCTCCTTGCAATAAGTTCAAGTCTTATTTAAGCATCATAGAAGTAACTGACCCTAATTATGAGGAAAATCATTTTACCTAAAATAACTAAAATTAAGGGAAGCAATACTTAAGGAGGAAGTTAGATAGAACTTTGGTGCATTGAAAATGAATAGTTGAATTCTAAGGAAGCAATGTTATATTCAACAAAACTTTGACTTCATACCACACTCTAATTGAGTTCTATAACATAGAAGAAGTCCCTACTTGTATTAGACCAATTAGATTCTTTAACTATATTGGAAAGCTTGAAGGATTCTATGAAGTGATTGTGTCATGAATGAGACTAAAATAAAGTGCTAGGAGTAATATAAATGTATCAAGAAATTATATTCAGTGAAAAAGAATCTCAAGACTCTTCATTAAAGAAACTTAATTGAAAAAGCCTTGACAATAAGGAGATAAGAATTTTGCTTACCTAAACAAAAGCTGAACCATACAAGCACTTTTTAAATATTACTAAAAGGTATAATTAAAAATGTTCACTTGATCTTTCTTTCAAAGCACTTAAGGCATATCTCATCTTTCTTGGTTTTTTTTCTCTGACTGCTTGGCTATAGTCTCCACATCCCAAAACTACTCAGGAGCATCTTGGTCCTTTCACCTTTTAATATTTCTCCCGTTTGAATCTATTACTATTTATAGTTACTGTTGCTCCCAACAACATATTAAAAGTTGGCTTCCTTTATGTTACATATACCTCGGCATAGTCTTTCCACTATCATGCAGATTGTTATAGATATAGAAGGAGGTGAATTTCCACCTTTTCCACCTCTAGCCTTTTCCTCTGGTAAGTAGATTCCCTCTAAACATGTTCCTTCTTTGACTCTAACTTCTTAACCTTAACTTCTGACTAAGAGTTAGAAGCATGATGTTAGAGATCAGCATGCTTCCACTCTTCTGTTTAAACCACCTAAAGAGCTAGATGATAAGCTAATAGTGTGTCCTAATATGGAAATTTTGAAAGAAGGGGACCAAAGCTAGGAATCTACATTAGTTGGCTTTTTCTTTGATCGAAGACCTCCATTTCTTGTTATTCATAAATGGGCCTATAAACTCTAGAAAAATAAGGGATTAGTTTAAGTTATATTATCTGAAGAGAACCTAAATTTGTTCACTTTCTTATCTAGCTCTGAATCTCTCAAGATTATGGAAGAAAGTCCCTAACGTATTGGTAACTAGCAAATATTCTTATAATCATGGCAGCTAGGTCTGAACTTTAAAACTATAAAACTCCAGAGTGTTCCTCTATGGATCAACTTCCATAATTAAAACTAACATAATGCAAATGTAAATTTCACACAAAAATGATATGCTAATGTATAAATGCCCCCACACTTGAACAACACATTGTCTTCATTGTGAGAAACAAAAAATACAAATAATGATAAATAACAATAATGAAAAAGTAAAAGCAAGAAAACTTGTGGTGATTCAAGTGGTGATGGTGTTGAATAAGGAAATTAAAGACACTTCATGCCATAAGGGTCCATCAATTTAACTCCTTAAAAAATAAAAATAACAAAGCACTAATAAAATTAAATGAAAATAAAAATAAAACCTATCCTAATTCTTAGGTTGCCTCCTAAATGGCACTTCTTTAATGTCATTAACTTAACGTACCCTTCATGTCTATCATCAACCTGGGTTTATGATTAGTGACTTGCTTCCATTTGTTTATTCCTATGGCAGTTTAGTAGCCTATAAAGAAGTTATATGTTGAAAGATAATAAGGACATAATTTATCAAATTAAGAAGTCCACGTGCCTCAATTAATGCCCTTTTGGATAACAAACTATCAATAAAATAAGGAATGATGAAACTCCTTGAATAGTCAATTGAATCCAATAATTTGCCCTGTATGAAGTTGAAATGCTCTTCTTCTTCTTCTTCTTCTATAATCACCCTAGTCCACTCTTCTCCGTCCTCATCTTGAATAGAGACTTCCTTCGCTTCTTCAACCTCTATCTCCTTTATCCTCTACTCTTCTTTCTCTTCTTGAACAACAAATTAATTCATAAATTTAAACTTTATTTCCTCGTCCCTCTGGGGAATTAATGGGCTTCAACAACTTACTTATATGGCTTAGTATTTTCGGTCGAAGAAAAGCTTTCTTTGAGTACACGGTGACTGGCTTCGCCATTAGTAAGGTCTTCCATTGAATATTCAAAGAGTAAATGTTCAATATATCAGTGTAGAGTTGCTCCACTCTGAATTATCAATATGCTCATATGGTGTATTCTAAGGTCAGTCTTACAAACAAAATAGATGCTCTCACATATAATCTAGTGCCTGACATTGATATTTGGAAAAGTTACCCCTATAAATATCCCAACACAAGATGGATGTTGGTTGAGCTTCCATGTTACTTAGAAGACTCCCCATATTCCTTGCCAACAATGCAATGGAAGATTGCCTATTTTGAACCTCCTAATTTGAACCTCCAAGTGATGAAGAGAACAAGAGAGGTTCTTCAATAATTGATCAATTTTGGCTTCAATCCTCCTCTGACTTTCATATAGGCTATTGTTGGAGTTCAGCATGTCTATTAACTTTTCCAACTTTGACTCCAATGATCCATGCCTATTTTGTTGGAAACTTGGTGGACCTTATGTTCTCATATAATCTCCTGCATTATTAATCCATGAATAATTAAGGTGGTACTGCCACCTAAGATTGTATATGTCATAGTAACTCCCATCCATGTTGTATTGCCTTCATTAGGTTGGAAATAAAAGTTTGCAAGTTGCTTAGTTTAAGGTTTTGTTTTTTAAAAAATTTTATTATGTTTTGCTACTACTTTGGAAATATTCTTGCTAACGGTAACTCAATTAGTAATTATTTGATATAGCTTAAACTACAAAGAAGAAGTTAATTAATTAGTATATGATCCAATGCTCTAAAGTAATTAGAGAGAATTTTTAAATATCATTAAAAATCAACCCCAATGTTGAAAAACTAATATGATTGGATTAAGATAAATTATAAATTAATTTTATACTCTATTTCTGATTGAAATATTGTATTATAAAATAATTGAATTATACGAAATACCATACTCATAAAGATTAGTCAAAATCACTTTAGTATTCCTAATATTTTGATAGTCATAACGTATTATTATATGTCAATCTTCATTTATGAGTATAAGTTATTTAATTAAAAATTAAAATAAATTAGAAGAGTTTAGTCTTTTAATCCTAATTTTAATTTGGGAGTGTATGTCCATTTTAAACATATTTAAGAATTTAATTGGTTACACATTAATAACTGTTGAAAAATGATTTAATAAAATTAGATTTAATTAATAGATTTGAGATATTTTAAGGTTTAATCTAAGATATTTAATTAGAATTCATTTAAGTTATAATTAAATTTAAAAAATATTTTTAATTAAATTATTAAAATTTTGAAATCATACTATATATCTTCTATAAGGAATAGTACTCTTGATCTACTCTTCTCTGTATCACTTATTGAGTTTAATATTATTTATACAAAATAATATTAAAGGACGAAGACTTGTCCATATATAATAATAATTTTCGTATATTAATGTGGATTTGATAGAAACTACAAAAAGAAAGTCAAGTTTTATAATGTTTATTTTATTCTGCTACCCATGCGATAAAATATTAAAATTGCGTTTTGATTTTCGACGGTCATGACGAGCTAAAATAACTAAAGTAAAAGTTGAAAAGGAGGGAAGATTCGGAAGGGTTATAATTTGATGTGAAAAGGAGACACCGACGATTACAGCTTCAAAACAAAGTGAACCACACAATGATACGTATATATAAGTAAAATGGCTGCTGCTGCCCGTACAAACACAACGTGCATAGCCTTTATTTATGAGTCTCTCACACACGTAAGGTTCTGCTACGCCATTATTCCGTTGAACTCTGAGTTTGCTTCTCATGGAACAGTATACCCTGATATTAAGATAAAATAAAATAAAAAATGTTACCACTGTATAAATCATATTTAATATACTGTTGTACTTTAATAAAGAGTGAACATTTACATCAATGTGCCAAAATCTCACAAGCTTTTCTTTTTCCTTTTTGTTTGTCAACATTTTCATTCTCAACATTAATTTATTCTATGAATTAAATAAATGTTATTATTTTTAGAATTTTGAAAGACTAATTGAACCATCAAATTTAGTCCATGTTAAAAGGATCTAAAACTATATATTTATAGCTTTAAATGAATATGACATTAATTTATTTGAAGTAACTTAAAAATAATTATATGAAATTGATCATTTTTGTAAAATTATTCCCTTAAAATTGGTTACTACTTTGCATATTTCCATTAGTTATATAATATTTCGTTTTAGAATTTTTATTACAAAATATTCTTATTATTAATTTATGTGAGCGCAAAAGTGTTTATTTTCCAAATTTAAAATGGAAAAAAACTAACGATACTTACTCCCGCACTTCTTTCCGGCAGGTCTGTTCCTAATGTTGCACCTCTTAGGAATAGTGATAGCAATTCCTGGTTTAATTCCAGCTCGCTTTGCAAGAGGAGAGAGCAAGACTGCACAAAGGCATTTCGGGGCAGTCCTAATCAAAGCACCTACTTTGGCACAGCAAGCTGGTGGCACCGGAGCTCTGCCGTTGCCAGCCGCACCCAAGCATGGGCTCAAGCTAGCGGCCGCGGACTGAATCGGTGTCTTCCCACACTCACCTGCCCCATCGACTACACCACTCCAAGCTACCAAAACAACCATAAGAAGAACAATGCGGGCTCTCTTGTTGTAGTCCATTTTGACTCTTCTTGAAGATAGAGGTTTGCTATTGCTATTCGATTGGTATGCTATAGCTTGATTTGTATAGAAATGTTATTTGGTGCACATATATATATATACACACACATATATTGTGTGTGTATCGGTCGATGAAAAGCAAAAGTTTTCTGTTAGTGGGGTGGGTGTCGAGATGTACGTGGAAGAAATTTGTGGTGGGACTGATAACATATTCAAAGAGGTCATGATTTGAGGCATTGTTCTTTGGTGAATAATGGCTTCTAGCGTGACACCTTTGATAGAGTGAAAATGTAAGTGTGACACAAGGTGGGATGGAAAGCAAGTGTGAATGTGAGAATTGATAAATGAGAAATGATGCAGCCTAATTGTGGGCTTGATAATGTGCTCCACTATTTCCAAACATATCACATTCAGACTTCTGGTGTAAACACAAATTCCCATTTGAAGAGATTTTCTTCTCACCTTGGCTTTATAATTATAAGTTCAGATTTCATTGAATAAAGGAAATGCAAGTTTGTTTCCTTTCCTTTGTAGCTTTCGTCAGGGTAGGGAGGTGCGCTAATATAGACTGACGTAAACAGTACATATATTACCTTATTATTAACTGTGGTCACAATAAAACATACCTCTCACTATTACGTAGAAAAATACTAAATATAAATTTTATCTTGCGACTTTGCCGTAGATATGATAATACCTGTAGTACATAAAACCTATTTCTCAGTTTTTAACACAAAATACCAAATAAACCAACTAACTTTCATAATTAAGGCAGCTTAACAAATTCTAAATCATAAAAAGGAAATTTTATATAATTTCTAAAAACAACCATATAATATAATTATATTTATATTCATATTATTGTGTGGTTTATTAACTTCCTCTCATACATATTTTTTATTTTTTCAAAAAAGGAAATCCTCCCCTTGCAAGCTTTTGTGCGCATTAACAATTTCCTACACTACAACAAACGGGATATTTGGCTACGTTTTTTAGCACAGATTTAGAAGTCGTAGCTAAATGTTAGCTTTTGACGATAAGCCTTTGGTGACGATTTTCAAAGTCATCCCCAAATGGCATGATTTTGACGACAATTCAAAAAACTCGTCACCAAATGGAAAACTTTTGGCGGCGATTTAGAAAACTCGTTATTAAATGAAAGCCTTTGGCAATGGTTTTGTAATATTGTCACCATAAGGTAAGCCTTTGGCAACGATTATGAAAATCGTTGTGAATTGGTTACTTTTGATGACAATTTATTTTAAATCATTGCTAAATGGTTAATAACAAAATAATTCTCTTATTTATAATTATGAATTCACTAACTTTGGGTTGATCAGTTTGTGACTGAATATCATATTAAGAAAACAATTTAATATATTAACAATGATTTTAATTGTAAAAATAAATTTAGCTAACAAAAATGTAAGATCATTTAAATAATTTATGAAACTATAAACTTAAAATTAATTAATATTACATAGATTTTTACCTTTTATTTTTCTCTTTTAAATAATATATTTGACAATTTTATATGATTTCACAAAATTTTCATGTAGTTTTAACATGAAGTTTGTAATATAATGATATATGATTCTTATAAAAAAACAATAAACAATGATATATGGTAAGTAATATAATATAATAATATATAGTAAGTAATATAGGATTTTAATTAGAAGTTTAACAATTCTTATAGACAAATCAATAAATAAAGTTTCACACTTATTCTATCAAAAAGAAAAAGGAATAATTATTTTCTGGATTCCAAGTGACATGAGACTCAGTAGATAAGGTAAAGAAATTCCCCATGTGTGGATTCTCAAGAAGGCTCATAGCACGTTCAAAGACATCAATTGAAACAGATAAAGATCTTTCTCAGGAGTTGATTTATTGACACCCTCTTCTAACAACTTCTTAGCTTTAACTAAACTAGAAGAAGATATAATGAACGGTTTCTTAGATGCAGTATAGATCATTGAATTGGATGAACCGCAAGTATTATGTGTTTCACCTAAGGATCTAATAGTATAGAACAATCATGTTAATTTCTTCACAATCCTTTCAAAAATTAAATCCTAAAAACTTAAAAAGCTAAATCAAACTTAATAAGGAACCCAAATTCGAACACATGCCTACCTAATTAAATGACTCCATCATCTATTCCATGAACAGACATAGCTTTTGCAATCAATGGCTATTCCAAAACAATTGATTTCCCTAATTCTGTACAGACCATCAAGACATTGCCATTGCCTCCATTTTCATCTAATTTCTCTTGAAGATTCGAGGAAACTTTACACCACACATAGTATATACAATCATAGGTTCATCTAATAGATTCTTAACAGAAAATGAGATACATATAATAAAGAAAGAGAGATAATTCGGATGACACTAAAACCTTAAAGAAGAATATCCACCATTAAAGGCAAGCAGTGATTAGAATTTGATGAGAAGATTTATTATGCATCGATTGTTCTTTATCGGGAAGAATTCTGCTACATTCCTCCCATTGAAGCTCATTTCCACCATCGGAAACTATCTACCACGTCGACATTTTGGGATAAATTTATATTAACATTTTTCTTAAAAGTTAATAAAAATAGAAACAAGTCATAACTATAATCAATATAGAAGCAGAGTATACAATTTAATAAAGAAACGAAAAATTTTATGAAGTTATATGCAATTAACAAACTATTCATAGAAGAAGCAAAGATCATTGGAACTTAGTTTTTTAAGCAGCTAAATATCCCCTACACAAGCACACCCTTAACGATAAATAAAACCCAGAGCACATGCCATAGATTAATAATTGCTCTGACATTTTAAGAATAGAAGACTTCTTATTTGAATGTTTAAACATTCTAGCAATGTTAATTTTGTGATTTATTAACCGAGACTACTTCATATGATAAGGTTGAGAATGTTAACTATGTATGTACTATGTTTAAGGGATGCATAATTAAGTGTGCTTTCCTCTAAAGTCACTATTTTGATAAAAAATAGTTAGGTCCCTCGAGTCCCTCATTAGATATGTAAAGAGCTACTGTGATGGAATTCAAAGCAGAAGGAAGTATAGAAACAGGAAAGCCAACCCTAGGTAATCAATAAGATGTAGAAATCACACAAAAAATGGATGCAAGAAATCCTAGCAATGAACATATCAACTTCAAAGAAGTTAAGCACAATTTACAAAAAAGGAAGACTTACCTTAAGAGTTTAATGAAGATTGTAGATCGAGGCTTTCTCTCCAAAACAAGACCTGTGATCTCTAACTATTAGCTGGAAATTTGAATTAAGTAAAAAGACATTGAGTTAGTACAAAATAATCATATAATTTCATACCTCGAGGTTAGCCTTCACCTAGGATAGGAGTGATCTATGACTCCTTTAAGAGAAAGCTAATGAGTACCTATTGTAGAACAAAGACAAAAGGTAAAAAGAAGAAGAAAAGGTGAGAAGCAAGATAAAGGAACCCATAAGTAGCAACTTGACCAGCTCAGAAAAGAAGATCTCCTTTGATGATTCAACCCTAATTAGGAAGCATCTGGAGACTCTTTCAGTGGGGGAGGATTTATTTACCTTATTTATAAAACTCCATCATAGATTGATTAGCTACTTTGCTACTTACATCAACATTGTCTTTTTTTTTGCTTTATTAGTAGCTGTGGGTTATGTTGTCATTTTTGTTGTTTTGTAAGTAGAATGTTTGCTCCTTGCAGCAAATGGGCTCGTGCTT
This sequence comes from Erythroxylum areolatum, assembly GCA_024520975.1. NCBI lineage: Eukaryota > Viridiplantae > Streptophyta > Magnoliopsida > Malpighiales > Erythroxylaceae > Erythroxylum > Erythroxylum areolatum. Next base: position 40,742,901 of record JANIJH010000003.1, read on the forward strand.
TGGGTCTCTAATTTTTTTATAAGCTCTATCCGAAGAATTTATGCCCTTTATTGGGTAATTAGGTTTTCAATTTCATAAATAGAGAATTATGATTAAATAGCATAATATGATAAGTAAGATATGAGAAAGTTTATCTGTTATTTATACACTCATAAATCATTATACTAATTACAATTATTATCAACATATTCATATATCATTTTATTAATTACCATATATAATTATATTTATTGCAATATAATTAAAAATAATTACAATATAGTTAAAAAATGGAAATCAATATTAAATATTAATATCATATCCTTAAAAATCAAATTTAATATTATTTGCAATGATTATAAGTCTTAAAAAATTATTTTTTTTTATGTAAGTATTGTTGATATTGTAATTAAAATCTTGTACACGATGAAATTTAATGATATTTTGTTTTTCATGTACAATGCTTCAAATTATCAATTATTTTTGTATAATTTTTTTGTATGATAAATTAACAACAACAAAATCTAATATTATATACAATAATGGGGATTAAAAATGTAATAAATAATTACAATTCAACATGGTATAACATTTCGTTAAAATTTACATTAAAATTTTGACTATATTTTACAAAACTTAACTAAAACCATTTGACTACATTTTCAAAAATGTTGCTAAAACCTTTTGGCTACATTTTCACAAATGTAGCTAAAAATATTTGGCTACATTTTGAAAAAAGTAGCTAAAAACATTAAACTTAACCATAGCTGAAAACTTTTGGCTATGTTTCTGAAAACATATCTAATATTTTTTACCTACCAAAACTAAGTGTAGTCAAATGGTATTGGAGACAATTTCCCAAAACATGCTAAAAGTTTTTCACCCTGGATTAATATCGCCCCTTGAGAATTAACTCCACGTCTGGAAATTGCTTCCTCACCTCTGCTCTCCCCTCAAGTCTCTTTTCACATTTTTATATATAGAATTCTTTATCTATAAAGCCAGTCTTCTTCTTTTCTTCACTTTGTTGCATTAAATAGCTCAACAAATATTTTGTGTTATGCTCAAGACATTCTGATGAAGAAACTCTTTCTTCGAATTCACGTTGGTTGGCTTTAAGTTTGGCAAGGTATTTTATTAATTTATCTGTGATATTTTCTTTTTCATCTAGAAACTCTTTTTAGAATGTCCCTCAATTCATAAAACCAATCTTTGTCTTTTCTTTACTCTCGAATTCACATCGGTCAACTTTCATTTTAGCAAGGATTTTCGCTAATTTATCTCTAAGCCTTCCTCTTCCTCTTCCACTTCCTCTTCCGCTTCTTCTTCTACTAGGAGCTCTTTTTCTCTACTAAGGGTGATTGCCTCTCTATTGATAGCATCAATTTTAGTAGATATGTCCACCAATTGGTCCATCTAATTTACCAAATTTTATATACGAGTCTCTATTTCTTGGTTCCTCATAATTGATTCTTGAATGAAATCAATCATTATATCTTACAGAGTTGGCTTGTTAACTGGAAGTGCTTGGCGCTATAAGTATTCAGTTGGAGCATAAGCATTCCATCCATAGGCATAAAAGTTGGTCCACTCTAAATTATAGTTGTTTTCACATGATGCACCTAGAGTTTGATTGAACATGTTTGATCACTCATACATATAGGTCAATATTTGACATTCATGATTGTAATGACAACTCCTACCAATATTGCAACACAACCTAAACACTGGTTGTGCCTTTGAAAACATATTATAAAACCTCTCTCTCCCATATGGTGATATCATAGTTTGCAAAGACATATCCTAGCTCCCATAAAAGTACTATCCACTCCATCCTTCCATTACGAACTGTGGCTATGATAATGAATCATAGTTCCTAGAATAAACCATAAACTCAAGATCAAGTATGATTCATAAGCCACAAATTCAATATCATAAAATAAAATAAATACAAAATTAAAATTAAAATAAAAGAAAATTAAAACAAATATAAAACAAAATAAAATGAAAATGACTAGAGTAATAGCATTTAGTCTTTCCTAATATCAAAGTCCCTAGTAATGGTGACAAAAACTTGATTGATTTACTTTGTGTTAATCAATATTGTAATAACCATAAATGCATAGTGTAGCAGTAGCTAGTACCGACAAGTACAGGTCGATCCTATAAAGACAATGAATACTAGTTATTACCCTTCCTCTATTATTTATCCTAAGGATTGATTTTAAAATTTTAATAAATAAAAACTAAAACTAAGCAAATAAAATAGAATAAGAAACAATAATGAATGCAAAGATAAGGGAATTCATTTAGAAAACTATCATTATCAAAAATTAGTATCTAGGTTCAAATCCTCCTAAACCTTTAACAGGTTGATCTTTTATTATGCAATTGTTTTGTTGAAGTATTGGATCGTAAAGACTCCTATGCTATGTTAATAGCTAACCTTAAGTATATTAACAACTAATTATAAGGTTTTCAACTGAATTACTTAGGTTAAAGTTTATAGGATTGCTTTACTGATTTATGAATCCCTCTATTAGGTTTGACCCTAATGCGAAAGATTCATGTCAACCTATCTCTAGGGTTGCAGTAACTCCTTCCAATTATTATAGATCTATTCAAATCTATAATTTCTTAATCTCTACATATGAAATCATATTATGATATAATATTCCCATATTTCTTACAACAAAAATAAAACACATAATTGAATCACAATAATAAACCAAACAAATTGCATTAATAAAAGAATCAAATCATATCAAAGTATTAACATAAGGCTCATCTAACCTAAATACTAATAGGATGTTTAGTTACACATAGTCTAATATGTTTAGTGTCTAGGTATGATGAACCCTAGTTGGAATAGCAATATTTCTTGATTCATTTATTTAATGCAATTATTTTGATTGATCTATTGTGATTCAATTATGTGTTTTATCTAGGTTTTAATAGATATGGAATATTACTGCATGATTTTATTTCATATCATAGAGATTGAGAAATTTTGTGTATGAATAGATCTACCCTAATTGAAAGGAATTGATTATAAACCTAGAGATAGGTTGATGTAAATCCTTTGGATTAGGGTCAAACCTAATAGCGAAATTCATAAATCGATAATGCAATCCTAGGAACTTTAGCTAGAAAGATTTCAGGTAATCACCCTATGGATTAGTTGTAAGTAGTCTTGCGAGAGTTATTAACATAAGATAGGAATTTTCATGGTCCAATAGTTAATAAAATAATTTCATGATAAAGGGTTAATTATTTAATGACTTTTAAAGGGATTCATTATCCAACATTAATCTTTAATATTGAGTTTTGGAAGCGATGTCCTTTGTTCTTCGTTCATTATTGTTTCCTATTCGTTTAATTGTTTAAGTTTTATTTTCTTTATTAAAATACAACATCCAATTCATAGGCTAGATAAAAGAACAAAGGTAATTACTTGTAATTACTATCTTCGTGGGATCGACTCGTACTTACCTATGCTAGCTATACCTATATCGTGCACTTGTGGTTAATTAAAATATTGATAACATAAAAAGTATCAATGAATAAGCAATTATTCTTTTTTATAAGGTAAATAAGATTGTATTAATTAAAAGGTTTATAATTACAATACCAATCAAAGTGACCCTTAAATCCACTAACGTGCGATAGTAAAGATAACCAAAATATCACTAAAGCTAAAAGTAGAGAAACTATGTTAAAGTCCCCATCAATTTCTCATAACTATGCTTAAATTTTCCTTATCACTAGCTGCCAATACCAAAAGCTAGATACAAATGAAGATTCTATAGTAAATAATCTCCATTCCATTTAGAGAAGCAATATAAAATTTGCAATTTCTTTCTTTCCATATGTAGTAGAACAAATCTCTAAAACATTACACAACTTGATATCCCCTTTTCTCTTAAGTTTAAGCTTAGTGGCCCAATGAATTATCTCATTTGGTTACAATTTTTTACAAATCACTCTAAAGTGCATAATTAATTTGTTCCATATCTATGATGTGAAACTACAAACAAAGGAAAGTCGGTCAAGGCTCTCATTATTTGTTAAGCAAAACTCATATCTGGTGTTTAATACCCTCAATTTGATAAATTCTTTAGTTGCTAACCTACCCTTGATGGTTAACCATAAAGTAAAAGCATAAATTGAAAATATGATTGTATCCTGAACCAGTCTGTGCCAAGGTTTGACATAAGGGGTTATATGCTTCAAGTAAAAGCACATTGACTTATATGTTGTTTATTAAAAACTATTTGGAGATGAAGTATTAAGAGTATATCTTGGCAATATGTTAATAATATCACTAGTTCCTCTACTACTGTACCAAGAATCATCCTTAATTAGCTTATACAATTTTTACCTCTATTGAATAAGTGTTCTCAAAGAGTTGATGCTTCTAAGTTTGTACAAAGGATCATGTATTGGTCAAACTAGAAGAAAGTACCTATTCCATTACCAATTTTATTCCTAATTAAAGTTTGCATACATTCCTTGTATGTAGGATTTGTTGTAAAATCCATAATATCTTGTAATTTATAGGAATACTCTAGATGTCTCCTCTTTAAATGATATAAGTGTTCCAATTTAGACCAAATATCCTCCTTATCCTTTTGTAATTTCCATAGCCTTTTGTTCATTAATGTTTTACTCATAAGATTAACAGAAGTAATACCTAGATCCCCATATTGTTTACGTTAACATATTGAGGACCATTTCACTTTTTAGAGTTTCCTAAAGAAAATCCCTTAGCTTCTTATCTATATCTTTCATCATTTGCTTAGTAAAAGCCACATGTGATCACCAATGCATTGCCAGATTATTCAAAATATAGATTATAAGTCGTAACCTTACACTATAGCTTAAAATTTTATTCCACTAATTATTGATTTTTCTATTGATGGATTCCAAAAGTGGACAAAAGTCTAAAGAAAAGCAAATCCTGTTAGTTATTGGAACTCCTAGGTACCTGAATGGAATATAAGCCAAGGAGATTCCTATAGAACTGATAAATTATTTAAAAGAGGATTTGCACCAACTGAAGAGAAGAAGAAGCTCTCACTTGGGTTATAACTAAAACCTAAAATGCTTTTAAAAGATTCTATTAAAGGCTTAAGTAAATTGACGAAAGTTAGGGAAGCACCAGAAACCATAAATAAATCATCTATAAAAGAAAGTTGAAAGATCTTTTGTTCGAAGCATCTATGTTGAAATTTAAAACCTAGTTCTTTTAAGATTTTTTTGCTTGTCATCATGGAATAAAGCTTTATACGGATGGAAAATAAGAGTGGAGATAAGAGGTTCCCCTATATTAAGCCCTTAGCAACTTTGAATAATCTAGTAGGTTCACCATTGATGACAATTGAGTGTAAAACTAAAGTAATACTAGAATGTATCCACTAAACAAACATGTTAGTAAAGCTTATAAAATGTAATGTATGAATGATAAGAAACCAGCTAATTGAAACAAATGCTTTGGAAAAATCTATCTTGAAAGCACAACTTTTAATGGATTTGTTACAGTTATAGCTCCTGAAAAGTTCTTATATAGAAGTATGTTATCTCTAATGGATATACTATACGTTAAGGAACTTTGAGTGGGGCTATTTTATTTTGTTTAAATGCTCCTTAACATGTTGACTATCACCTTTGATATAATTTTGTAAATGATATTGCAGCATGCAATAGGACAAAACTCATTGAGAGAATTTATAAAGGAGGTTTAGTGTAACATCCCGTTACTGTTAGCAAGGGTATTTTGGTAATTGAGACAGACTGATAGGTTTCATTGCATTCACTGACTGAGCATATTACTGGCCTCTAATCATAGAGGAACAGGTTTATTGCATATGCATTTATTCATAGGTACATGCATTCATGGTTTTCCGGTATTTAATTGAGCA
>JANIJH010000003.1:40748900-40763659 GCA_024520975.1 Erythroxylum areolatum
CCTTTTTGGTTTTGTTTAGGGGACTGATAGACTTGTCTATTCTGCTATTGGATGATTGTACCAGATTATTTCGGATTCTAATTTACTGATTTCTGATATATTTTGGTTTAAATTATTGCGATGCCATGTGGATTATTAGCGAAATTTTCTAGTAGTGAACCTTTATCGTGGGATACGTGTCGGAGCGACCTTCGGGCGTCCCGATATGTACCCTACGGTGAGGGGGTGCTACATTTAGGAATAAGACAAATAAATGTTTTATTTAGTTTACTGCATAACTTCCCGCTTTGGAAAAATCCTTGCATTGTTCTTATTATCATTCACTAGTTAGGGTCGAAGGCCTATTGAAGGGATATGACATTGAATCAATCAAGCCCAAATCATTTATCAGGATTGAAAGCGAATCGAGTGTTCCTAATTTCCTCACTTATGATTTTCTTTAGCAAGTTAAAATGTACCTGAATAGGTATTAAGCCTTCAAGATAGTTAAGAATCTCTTCTGAGAGAGGATTTGTTGAGATTGAGGTACCCAATATGTTTTTGAAATGAATGAAAGTCATGACCTTTAACTCCTTATGGGTTTAAGTAGTGCTTCCTTCATTTTCTTATAGTAAGATGATCTTATTTTTAGTCATTCCGGACTGAATGGAATTATAATAGTATTTTGTGTTTCTTTCCCTTTTCATAAGCCAAAGCATCATTGACTTCTGCCTCAATTAAGAATCTAAGTTCTTAATGATTCTATGAACTCCTAGATCTTCCTTGATTCTTATTGTTTAAGGTTTAAGTCACTAGGAAAAAGAGCAAGTCTCTCCTAAAATTTTATAAGTGCATATGAGGATAACCTTCTAGCAGCCTACATTGGATTAATGTGTTACTTTATAGTTTTATCAATTCAACTTTAATTGTCTTTAAGCTTTGTGAGAATTTATAGGTTTATGATCCTATTTGAACAACTACAGGACCTCTTAAGATAGCTTCTTTAAATCCTGAGACACTAAGGAGTGAATTGAAAATTCTAAATATGACTTTCCTCTTATTGGTGCAAATTTGATCCATAACGAAGATAATAGAGTGGTCAAGAATAAGTGAACATCCAAAATCTATAAAACTTTGAGGAAATGTGGATAGCTATGAAGAGTTCACTAAACATCGATCAAGTTTCTTCTTCATGAGCCAATTTCCTGCGTGGTTATTACACCATATGTAGAGGCTACCAATGTAACTCAGATCAATCAATCCCAAATCCTTGGTTAATGTTTGCATTTCATCACATTTTAATTATGAGCTTTTATGGTTCCGTAGAAATTATCCAAGAGACATAATACAATTAAAATCTCCCATTCGAGACCATAGAGAGGATATATTTTCACCAAGCTTCCTCAAGTCACTGCATAGTATATGCCTATGGAATTCCCAGTTGGAGGCATAAATGGTGATGATGCTAATAGAGGCTTGATCAAATATTCTTGTAAGATCACAATGAAGGAGTTGATCACTACCTAATGAATTATTCAATAGAAACACATGAGGGTCAAATAACAATGATTTGTCTATTAAAGTGGAAATCATGATTACTTAGTATAGGTCAGCTTTAGTACTTCTCTTCATATGATAAAGATTTTTTTTTATTTTTAAGGATCCATGGAATTTTCCTCTCCCACAAGGTTTCCACATATATATGACTTTAATGAATTCTTCAATAAGTGAACTAGATTCACTTAGCTTTAGTATTTTGATACCCTCTAGAAGGATCTTATTAGAATATATATTAATGCAAATATGGACAAAACCTATCTTTCTTAACTTGGTGGTGTTCTCAAGCAAACAAGTTTGCTGATTGTGCATATAATGTGACTAAGACCTTTTGCTCTCTACGAAAACTAACCTATATAGGGATGGAGTATAATAGCTTCCTAGCAAGATTCATGTCAATACACCATTTATTAATGAAAATGCTTGACCTTGGATATGCTAAGGAACTGAATTGATTATCTTTCGTGCTTGTTCCTCTATAGAGAACTAGAAGATAAAGAAGTCATATTCACTTACTATTATATTTTCTAGCCCTCAATGCTTCTAGTTAAAGTTAACTTATTTTTGAACAAAAGGGAAAGACATTCTTTTCTTTAACAAGTATCCAACAATTGAGGATCTCCATTTCCTCACTCCCATATGAAGTATTTCCATTAGGGGCTGACAAGATCCTCCAAGATAGTTTGAGGGATGAAATGAAGCTTCCTAAATGATTTGGATATCCTAGAACCTTCCTACAAGTTGTTTTCTTAAAGTTGGAATCGGTGATTTGCTTGCTTTGGTTATGCTAGTTGGTAACAACTTCAAAACAAGGGGAGGAAAATATTGTTCCAAATTTAGAGTTTTAGGGGTTAAGATGTTAGGCTAGTTGGAAGCCAAATTAGGAATAAGATCCATTCTACTAACAATAAAAGGTTGAATAAGAAAAGCTAGGGGAAACAAGAAGAAGAAGGTGGGTTAGTCGAAGGATAAAAAAGGACCAATTGAGAGAAAATTTAGTAAACCAGGGAGGGAGATTTAGTAAGGTGAGAACTCCATCTGCCCTCTTTCATCTTGACATTTTTTTCCAATGATTCTTTTATTATTTGTGGATTACCAATTATCCTTACCTCCTTTCCATTATTTTCTTTTTTCATAATTTTTGCAAGTTGTGTAAACTGAAGATAATGTACAATATAATTATAAGGGAGAGAATTAACAATTATGCTATTCAATTTTTTAAAATAATTAGCTTAATTGTAAAAAATTAGGAAAATTTTTTAGAATAGTGATCGAGAAGAGTCATTATAAGTTTGGTTGTTATTGTTATTTGATTTGTTTAGGCAAACAATTAAAAGCTTTAATGATTTAAGTTAATTTCAATTCTCTTTATTAATTTTAAGGACAGATACTTGATTTCCACTATGATACTTTTTACATAATTTGAACATATAATTGAATTAAAAGTGAATTCTTTTTAAATATTTTTAGCACCCCACACAAACAAGAAAAAAGGTTTATAAATAATTGAATATATAATAAATTCTCTTTGCTAACTTTAACCCAAGTAAAAAAGTAGTATTAGTAGTTTTTTTTTAATGGTAACCTAACTAAGTAACTGGGAGTATTCATGACAAGGTGTTTACTTTCACGTCAAAAGGTTAGGTAACTTTACAAACAAATCTTTAAATACTCCTTCACTAATAGTTTTTTTTCTTTTTTTCAATAAGGGCCATGAAAATGTTTAAAAGTTGAAGTATCTTTCTTATGTATATTAACCTTATTATCAAGGCTAAATTTTACGGATTAAGTTAAAGTTTGAAGGATTGTGGAGTCAATTAAATTAGGACTTGATGCATGTAGGCAAATGCCTAACAAATTAATGAACTTTGCAATTAGACAAATGATGGAAAATCTTGATTGTTGTGATTGATTTGTTAAATTCTTTCCCAAAGTTTCCACTAATTTAAGTTATGAGTGATGAATTTATTTAGTTGAGGATAATCAAATGCTTAAAATTGGGTGAATTTGATAAGTTTTAATTAATTAGGTTAAGTTTTTAGTATGATTTTATGAGCATTTTGTTTGTTTTTGGATGATTTCTATAGGTTATAGTGCTTAATGTTGCTTATATTTGCTTACATGCTTATTTTATTTCCTTAATGAAGAAGGGATAAATTCAGGCATGTTGAAGCTAATATGGATAAGTTTTAAATTATTTTTTTATGAATACGGGTTGAACATATTCCCATGTTTGTTAAAATGACCTAAGTAAAGGGCCGTTTTCTAACCTATATAACTTACTAGTTCATTTACGTCTTTCAAGACTTGACAAATGAAGAATAGACCCCATTTTCCTCTCATGTTCTACTTTGGTAAATTTTGCTTCTTAGGACAACTTGCCATATGAAAGATCGTGCCTCAAATAGGGACTTAAATCTATAACATTATCCAAACAAGGACAATGTTCGTGCCTTCCAAACATTTGGTTTATAGGAGAACTATAAGATGCATGTCAAAAGAGCTTCTAAGCTAACACGATTGAAATATAGTACGACTTTTATGGCAATGTTTAGTTATAAAATAGAAATAAAAGGAGTAGTGAAGCAACATGGGATCAATATGGGCTCATTGTGGTCATGTGATTATTAAAATTTTAGGGTTTTTTGGGATAAAAGGATAGAGAAATTGTGAACAAAGGAGAGTTTTCTAAGTATCTAAAGAGATGCTAAGGAGGATTAAAGAGCAATTAATAAAAGCCAAACTAAAGGACTTGGTAAAACAAGGAAGAAACCTTAGAGAAAAGTTCAAGATTCCATTAAGGTTCAATTAAGAAGCATAAATACTCAAGATCCATGAGAACTTATTCTTTTATATTTTCAATTTTTAATTATTATTATTATTATTTTCTTTTTATAAACTAAATTGGGATATATCAATATGGGAAGAAACCTATAACCAATGTTTGGATTCATTTCTTTAATTTAATGAAATATTCAAGTTTTATTGAGAATTTTTTTATGTATATATATTCTGTTAAACTGAAAAAGTAAAATAATAAGAATCAATTTTGAATTTCATATATACTGATTAAGAAATTATATGTATGAAAGAACAAGGCATTGATAATGGGAGTTGTATAAAATCATAGAGATGAGACTATATAAATCTCCTAGGTTATAATCAAGTCTATCAAGAGAATTCATAGAAAAAATTAATTTATTTTTGGAGATTTCAATTAGAAAGAGATTTTAATTAATCAACTTAAGGATAATGACTATATTATTTGAGAAAAATATTGTTGTAACTTGATGATTCCTACCCGTCCAAGAAATTAGGGTTAATTATTGAATAAAAACAAATTCAAGCATAGGAAATGTAATAGGAGATTTTTCATAGATCTTGTTTATTAATTTTCCTTTTAAAATAAATTATTAATTTTATTAGATTAGATAATAAAAATATGGTTAGAACTAGTATTTTTAATTCCATCGAATCAGTACTCGCATTTATTAAACTATCTTATAGGAACAATATATGCACTTACCTTATCAATTTTCTTTTAGTATTATTTCATGTTTTGAATATATCATAATTAGTGATCCATCCCTTCTTTAGTTGTATGTGTTTGAATAGGGATCATATTTCTTTGTGGTTTTTTTACAAATCCACCTACTACATTTGTTTTCTTAATATACACCTTTTTAAGTATTGGATACATATCCCTTAGATGCCTCATCATCAAACAAATTCCATAAGCTTTCGTTATCTATATGTTACTTACAATCTTTTGACAAAGAAGAGAGCTTAGAACTGAAATATATTGTTCAAGGGAAGAAATATATCCTTTATTGACATGCTAAGTAATTAGGTAAGCCTTAAGCCAAACTTTTAAAAGTTAGCTAACATGTTGGCGATCAAATTCCTAACAGCTTCTGGATTCTTATCCACTAATTATCCTTTATTGGTAGCATCAATCATATTCCTATCAATATGTAAAAGACCCTTATAATTATTGAATAAGCTACTTTTCACTAATTAGATGATAAGTGCATCTAGTACATAACTCTTTTAAGCACTCTTTGTACTTATATAAAGGCTCTCCACTATGCTGCCTTACCCTATGAGTTTTCTTTCTAATGGTCACTACCCTTGAAGCTTAAGAAACTTTTGAAAAATATTCTCATTGTCTTACTGCATATGACAATACTCCTAAAGTAAGTAATATAGTTAATCCTTAATTTTCTTTTGTCATTCTTGTGGATTTTATACTTATGCATAGCATACAGAGTTCCATTAAGAGCTAACATAGTTGTTCTCTTACAAAACCATGAAAAAAAGGAAAGAGATGTAATAAGCCAGAATTTAATTGGAAAGTAGGTTTTTTTTAATCTAAGGTAAAAATTTGATGGAGAAGGGCCATAGCTCCTTGATATTTCTATTTTGCTTTATTTTTTAACCTACACAAAGCTCATTCAATTTAGAAATTGAAAAACAAATCAACTTTGTTAGAAGATTGGATAACAATTACAGATTTTGATTAAAAAAGAAATTTTGGTACAAATAAGTAAAGAAAAAATAAAATTAGAAGCATAAAAATGGCTAGAAAACAAAAATTGATGTATTGTTGAGTGCAACAAAAAAATAACAACTACTGCTAATAACTTTGTAGTAGTGGAAGTATAGATCAATCCCATTGAGAGTACCTAGCTTTGCTTTATACTTTGCAAACAAGAATAAACAAAGAGGGTTCTGATTATGATGACAATTATAAAGATAATAAAAGAATAATTTAAATCAAACAATAGAAAAGAATTTTAGATTAGTCTATGTTTACTTTTAAAATTATATACCAATCACTAATTCAAAAGAAATCAATTTTCATTTTAAATAATTCCCATATTTCCTTAATTACAGTTAATTAGAAAGAAATTGCAGTCCAATTAACCTAAAATGTTGTATTCAATTATGATACATGCCTAAAATTTAACTGAGTAACAGCTTTAAGGACTCAATAGATCCATGAAACAAAAAAACACAAAGTGCAACAATTTATTAAACCTTAGTTGTTTCAAAGATTAGAGGCATTAAAAAATATGAATTTGATACCTAGTTTAGCAATAGATTGAATGAAGTAATAATCTAGTAGATATTTCTAATAATTTATCGATAAAATCATAAAATATGAATATGGAAAATTTTTTGATACTAGTTATATAAACTGAACAATAGAAATAACCAAATATCATAGTTTAATACATCCCAAGGTTTTTGTTTCCTTTGATCAAGTGTGAGAATTATTGATATGATGCCATAATTGAGATAAGAAAGAAGAAAAATATAGATGATTGCTCATATAATTCTTAGAAAAATATATGATGCAAACATAACTAAAAATTAGGATTTTGGTTTGTTAGATAATCTATAAGAGACATAGTCGTATTCAAATTCTTAGATCTCTTTAATTTTATTTGGGGAAGGACATAGGATTAGGCATGCTTATGTTTGATAATATAGATCAATTTTTCAAACTCTAGGACTTTAACTTATGTCTTAGATCTTTTATATTTTTTTTCTTTTTTTGTGAATAGATATAGGCTCAAATATGTCTTTGTATGAGAATGTGAATCTTCCTGGAACTTTCGAAGATTACATATATACATATATCATACTATGTTGCTTTTTGGATCTTATCTTTTTCATAAGACCTCCCATAAGCACATGCTAAAAGTTGATATCTTCATTTCTAGTCCATGTCTACATATGTCGGCGTCCTTCGAACTTGATTTTCACCTTGATGTAACTAGTATCTGTAAACATTCAAAATATAAATTTTTAAATATTTTTATACTTTCAATAGCATCTTAAATAATCTTAATTGGATTTTGTTTATACCTTTTTATGAGGAAGTGTTAAAAATATCTAAATCTATCCTAACAACTTGATTTCACACTTAATGCTTCTAGTTGCACTTTAAATTAAAATATAAGTATAATGAGTATATTTAAGTATAATATATGTACAAAGGAATAAATGTTAAAAGAGAAAATATGTTTTTTTCATTTCTGTCATGTCATATGTAGTTGAATCCTAAAGCCTAATTGATTAAGAAGATTGTTTACAATTTGTTAATTATAAAGATTTTATAAATAGAACTTAGTGATTAAGTGGTAATATTATGTATATGAGATTTAAGGTTGCTTAATCTTCAATTTATTTATAAGATGTCCGTATTAATTATGGATATTTTTGGGGTTAATTACAAAAAAATTCCAAACTTTGCTCAATTTTGCAATTATAGCCTAAACTTCAAAAAGTAGTAATTAAATACTCAAAGTTTCAATTTTTTCTAATTCTAACCCGATGTTAGTTTCCCTGTTAATTTTGCTAATGTGGCCTACCTTATGTCCAAAAACCCTAACTATTAATACAGGTAAACCAAAATTAATACAACAAATGCTAATTAATAAAACAATGTCGTTTAATCACATAACTAAACGATGTCGTTGTTTAAAAATGAACTAAATCAGTTTGTGACACCTAACTCTCACCCCATTTGTTTAGTTTGTTCTTCTGACTCTCACCTCCTTTGTTTTTAGTTTACACAACCTCATCTCTTTGTTATCTATAAAGGCCTTTATGAGCACAAGATCGATGTGTGAAATAGTACACAACAATAAGGGAGCCTTATTGTTTCATTACCCATGAAGGCCTTTGTGAGCACAAGATCAAAGTATAAAATGGTACATAAGAATAAGGAGGTGAGAGTCAGGAGAACAAACCAAATGAAGGGGGTGACAGTTAGGTTTCACGAACTGATTTAGGTCATTTTTAAACAACGACATCGTTTAGTTATGTGATTAAACGAGGTCATTTTACTAATCAGCATTTGTTTTGTTAATTTTGACTGAAGTTTATTAATAATTAGGATTTTTGAACACGTGACAAGCTATGTTAGCAAATTTAAAAGAGAAACTAACGTTGGGATAGAATTGAAAAAAATTGAAAGTTTGAACATTTAATTGTCACTTTTTAAAGTTGGGGTTATAATTGTAAAATTGAGCAAAGTTTGAAATTTTTTTATAATTAACCCTATTTTTATGTTGTAAGAATAAATATGTTAATTTAACCTTGTTTCGATGGTAAATCTATATGTTTAAACCTTCATATTAGGTGTTAACATATCACGAGTGTGTTATGATTGATTAGATGTAAGGGGCAATACTTATATTTAAAACTATCATAATTTTTGGAGTTATTTAACTTAAAATTATCGATTACAAATTCAAATTATAATTTATATGTTATTTTTTAAATCATTTTATAACATTTGTCATTTATATTTTTCAAACTAGTGTTTTAATGTTCTACTTTTACATATGCAAGAAAATGTGTTTTGACATTCTATGTTTACATTTGCTCACTCTAATGAGTTTCAAATGAGTCAGTTCAAGCACTACTTGAGTTAAATGAATTAAAACTTTGATAGGGAGTTTGATTTAACTGCAAGAATAGATAAGAAATAAAATGATGCTTCTTTAGAAATATAATAAGTGAAGAATAAAATAAAATATGTATTATTAGTTTGGTTTATTCATAAGAATTTTTAAAGATGATGTAATGTCAATGTTTAGTTTGAAAACATAAATTTAAAATGACAAAAGATGGCTAACAAAAAAACTAAAATATCCATTAGTCACACTAACATCATCATCATTATCATCATCATCATCACATGGATCATCATCGTCGTCGTTGTCATTGTCGTCGTGATGATGATGATAATAATAATTATTATTATTACTACTACTACTACTATTACTGCTGCTTCTGCTACTATTACTGCTATTATTATTATTATTATTATTATTATTATTATAGCTAAGTAATTATGTGGATTCTTTAAGGATATTTTTGTCCAACAAGTTCTCGTTTTTATTCTCAACTTACTTGGAATAGAAAAAGATAGGAGGATGATGAATTTACTTATTCCTTATACTCAAGAAATAAATAAGCCCCTGGATTATATATTATGTATGTTTTCTTTAACTAAATAAGGGAATAACCTATTCTCAAGAATAGATCAGGAATAGAATGATGATTTCAATCAACCAAACCCTTCGTGAAACCAAAAGATAATGTTATAATTGTTGTTTAAATCACATATCCATTCCAGACATAATAGTCATACCCAATATAGAATTATGTAAATAGGGATATCAAATGTGGCCCAGTCCGAATTTGGCCGACCGAGTCACGAGTGGGCCACGAGTCAAGGTCGAGTGGGACTATTATTTCAAAAATGAAGTCATTTTTTAATGTTTTTTTTAATATAGTGTGTTGGGTTTGCCCCACCACCGGTGGCTTGATAGGTCGACTTATCTCGATCCGTCAGGCCAAGCCCATTGACAAGTATGTATGTAAATCAAAAGAAAAGCTGAAGTTATTAAAGGGGCAACATTATGGTTAATTCAAAATGGTAAAGTTCCAAAGTTGCAACATTTGGAATGAGAATAAAAGGTGATAAAACACGTGGTTCTATAAAAGGGCGTTAAATTAAATGAAAAAGGAAAAGCGAAGCACAGATTTCGTTTGGCTTTTGCTTTGGATAAATCTGTGAAAGAAAATTTAATCACAGAAAAAGAGAAATGGTCAGAAAATTAATTGTTTCAGAGGATTTAATTGAAAGGCATGACAGTGCTGTTCTTCCAAGTCCCCTGACTCCGATAAGGTAATTGCATTTGTCCGGAGATAGCGGATCTCTATCCCTTAGAGTTTGTGGTGTATTGTTTGTGTTGAGAGTGACCAATGCCTGTCCAAAACATTTCAACAGTGGCACTGAAAAGCATGCCATTTTTTTTGTTTGCAAGGAAAAAGCATGCCTTCTTTTTTAAAACCACGCAAATGCAATGATAATGACATTGCCTTTCCCTCCCCAAACCTCTTTGTCGCTTTGGAATTTCTCAGCCTCGTTTGAATTGGTCTTCCAACTCTTTAACTCTCTAGATGAACGCATACTATATGTATATATATCTTGGACCATAACAAACAAACATAATTTCAATATTAGTTCCAACCCACCAAAGTATAGACATATAATCCATTTGTCATGCATTAAGCATTAGGAAATTGGGCTATCTCGTTGTCAACATGGATAGGTCCGAAGTCTAAACATATGTCCCTTTGACCTCCTCTAGCTTTCACACAGAGTTACTAACTAACGCGCAAAGCAATGAGAAAGGATTCTCCAGTAACGTTAGGACTGTTGTACTAAGATTTTTTAGCACAGTAAACAACGTATAATTTTTTTATATATCTTTAATTAAATTTGAAGTCAGGGACCTACCCTCCATCATTCATGCAGGAGCAGGAGCAGGAGCAGGAGCAGGAGCCTATATATGTATCTATACTATACATCCGTTTACAAACATATAGTTTTAAACACATGGGTAATGGTTTCAAACCAAATGACAAGGTAGCCATCAGTGAGCTTACATTTAAGTTGAACTAAGTGACAGATGGAATAAATCGTTTATATTTTGCACTTATGACAGCAATAGGTACATACAACCCCCTTTTGCCGACGCTCAGGAAAAAGAAAAGACAGTTTGAAGAGGACTTCTAGTCGAACAAAACTATTATATGGAATAAATAATTAAATAATAAATTAGTAATTAACATTTAATTGTACTCTTGGGTTTGGCTTTTAAGATTTTGCAGCTATCTTTCTTTTAAAAAATATATTGTAATTTGTAAATAATCCGACCTCAAGCATTACATCGTGGTTAACAGTAAAGGAACAAGGGTGAGTTACTTCTAAAATAAAGACATTCTGTACTGTTTCATATGGCATGTTTAAAAATATTCAAATCAAGATGATTTTGAGGGCATCGACTTCCTGTCTCTGAATGCAATCAGTGTGGCCTAAATCGTTTTACTCGTTGGATTCTTTGTTCGTGGGCCATTTTATTGTATAAACTCATAATAGTGTCTAACCTTTAAGATTTTTCAAAATCTAATTGACTCCAAGAACAGTTGCATATATCCATTTTTAAGAACATCAATAATCGGAAAAGTAACCTACTTCTCATACAGAAAGCGCAAACAAATTTTAAATTATTGATATCCAACTAAGAAAGGAAAAAGAATGAAGCGTGGGAGGAACAAAAAGGCACTTAAGTTGATTTTGAGCGAAGCTGCAGGAAGCAGTTTCCATGTCACTCTTCGTCCCCTTCAATTGTGGCTGAGGACATGTAACTCGTGGCAAGTGAGGACTCATCGGCTGGTGCCGCCGGCGTATGTGCAGATGCTTGAAATAGTTGCTTGCAAGCTCGGCAAGTGATTTGGAAAATGGTAGAGCTAATCTTCATCCTAGCTTGTTCTCTCAAAACTTGAGCCTTCTCTACTTCAGCTTGAGCTTTCTGCCTTATCCTTTTAGCATTAGCAAATTCAAGCTCAGCTATCTCAATTTGTCTCTTTGCTCGTTCCCGTGCATCTTCAGCATAGGACTTCTCCGCCATAGCTATCCTCAGTTGCTCATTAGCTAATTCTTTCAGCTTTGCTGCGTTGAGAGTCTGCTCTATATTTCTTTCCAAACCGGCTACATTACTAGATGAACCTATAGAAAGATTAAGATTTGCAGCATAATATTCGCGTGGCAGAAACTGCAGTTCAGCATTGTGTTCATTCTTGGTAGATTTTGTAGATTTGTCATTTCTTTCAGGATATAGGGAAACTGGTTCAGATTGTCTGGGCAAAGGGACTTCTGTTAAAGGTGCTGTGCTAAAATTGGCATCACTTGAAGGGCTTGAAGCTGGTCTAGAGGAGCGGATCAGCTCTATTGCTTGTACTTCTGTCTGGACTCGCCTCACTGTACAAGCATCTTGGTGTTCGATAAAACTCTCTACCCTGAAAGGAGAAAGAATTTTTTGATAGCCTAAATTCATATAATTCTACTTTACAAGCAAAGTAGGCGATTATGCTTAAATGAGGAAGCAACCGAGGCTTCCTCGGGTAGGGTTGTCAAGGACCAGATATAATATTATAAATTCAATAAGGATCAAGGTTGGGGATATTAACATGCAGCGTTTAAATGAAGACATTGCTTCAATATATTTAGAACAATAATACACATGCTGAGAGTAGTAGTATAGTAGCCGTTCTAAATGCTAGCTAACTGTTGAAATTATTTCTTCTGAAAAAATAAATAATGAACTATGGTGTTTAGGGTTTTAAAAAACTTAATTACCTGGAGAAGACACGACCGCAATCACAGGAATGACCTCTAGTACCACAAGTCTTGAGATGAGCTTTATAGTCAGATTGGACTGCATAAGCTTTGGAGCATTTCTCACAAACCCACTGCTTGCGATTGCTATGCTTTCTTCTGAAGTGCTTCTTTATGCCAACAAGATCTCCTAAAGCATGGCAAGGGTCATGGTGCAAGCAGCTTGCCTCTGGACACACATACACTCTCTTCTTCACCTCTTGTGTCTCCTTTTTCAGCAACGTCCACGGCACCTTGTGCCTCCTCCTATGCATTTGAAGGTTCTGGTCCCTTTGAAATCCTTGGTTGCAGATCTCACACACATATCTGTCTGATTCTAACAAGGTTCTTGGTGATAGAGACACCACCTCTGCATCTGGATCTGCATTTTATTTTTACATACTTACATTTATTAGGAAGTGATTTATGATGAGTCATTATAATCAACATCACTAGTAAGTTATTTAAACCCCCGGCCTAAATTTAATTGCTAAAAGTAATTGAACTTTTATAATTTAACATGTTTACAACATTTTTAAAATTTTCTTCCAACTTAACATTACCTGGCGTGCCTGCAGGTTTTCTTTTCCTCTTGTTGGTGACCCCGTTGTTTCGTAGGGAAGGAAGTGGATCAGCAGAAGGCGACGGAGAGTCAAAAGTGGAGTGGCCTAACATGGACGGATGGTTTGAAATTTTGAAGTCTATATGTGGTTGGTTAGGTCAGAGAAATGAATCTTTACCAGTACAAAAGGATGAATTAAGTTTTTGGTATGGTTTTCAGCTTTACTAAGAGAAGCAAATTTGAGATAAAAGAAAGAGAGAGAAATGGGGTTCTCACAAAGAAAGATGAAAAGCTGTTAGCTTTCTGCCGTCACCTTTCTTAAAGGTTTTTAGCTTTTGTTTCGCATCGAACATTTTCTTGGCTCTGTTGTTTTGTTTCACCTTGAGCAAAGTCAGTTTAGACTTTAGAGGCAAAGGGCTTCTTGTTTAGTATATAAAAGCACTCTGTCTGTCTGTCTGTCTGTCTATCGCCTACAGACTACAGTATTAAGAGAGAGAAAAAGAGATGCTGACCAAATCAGAAATGCTTCAAACTTTGAGCCCACACTGACACGCAATGACGCAGGCATTGGATAGAATCAAAAGAACATCCTCCACACTCATTATTCACACCCCACAGAAATTTGCGTGAATATATACGCAGGCCAGATAGTCCAAAAGAGTGACCTCATAACATCCTCACCTTCCTTAACTTATCTCGTCCGACAGAATTTACGATATATAGTGTGCCAAGTATTTAATTCAGGATTTATTTCTTAAAATTATATCTAAAATAATTTCTTTCTTTTTTTTTCTTAACTTTTTGTTAATTATTGCTCGTCTCACGGCCGCTTCTCATCTCTTCCTCCTCTTTTTTACTATTTTACTATTCACACTTACTTTTATGGTGAATTCAGTTTCGCCCCTGTTTTATTTTAACAATTAATTTTTTAATTCTCTCTTACTTACTTTTGAGATTGTTACTGTTTGCACTATAATAAGGGGTGTTTAATAAACCCGTGAACTTGGGAATCGGACCGAACCATATAAACCGAATCTGTAAATAAAGTTAACCGAACCTGAGTTCGAATCTGACCTAAAAAATCAGGTTCATGATTCAGGTTCAGGTTTCTAACTTGTAGTTTTAGGTTTAAACCTGAATCTGAAACACACAAAAAATAATAATAAATTACTATTAATAATTTAAGAGGATATTAATAATAATAAATTCACTAGTATTTACTATATTAATACTTAAGTAAAAAAAAAAGAAGAAAAGGAAAAAAACTACTTTAATTTTATGTTATTAAACGCTAATCTTGAACATTGCTATTATAAATAACAACTAATACATAACAGTTAATACTTCTACTTCAAATAGTAATTAATATGTGTTAAAGTTATTGATCGAAGTATTAAACTATTAATAGAAAAATTC
>JANIJH010000003.1:40778529-40794126 GCA_024520975.1 Erythroxylum areolatum
CACTTTAATTAATTGGGCTCAACTTTATATGATAGCCTTTATATACAATTATACACATATAAGCCCATATGTTTGATAGCCTTTACAAGTTTGTGTCTCATTGTTTTCTCTTTCCATAGATATTGGTTGGCTGGCCAAGAAATCTTATTGCTTGCTTATCCTTCATTGGAAAATACCATATTCAACAGGAAGTTATGGAGGTTTACTAGTAAAGCTAAAGATTTATCTTCCAACCACCGTGCTATTATTCTAATATTTCTGTGTTAGGAGGGGTGCGATCAGTGGGGACATGTATTGTTTATCTGTGAATGTGATTGGGTTTGTTTATTTAAGGGTTTCAATTATATTATCTAAGTTATCATCTCATAAATGGGAAGCATGTGATTCGTCATCATCTACGTCGGTAGAGTTAACTAGACTGACTTGAACAAGTCAAATTCTTTCTTAGTTATTAAGATCACTTCAATTTTTTTGTGCATAAGGCAAGTGATATGTGTTTAATTGATTAAGAATTTATTCAATAAAATTTAGTGAGTATTGCTATAAAAATGCTTAAGATATTCATTTTTACTCATGTATGATTTTAGGTACAATTCAAAAGTGAAAGAGTTAAAGTAAGTTGAAAGCATTATATTTGAGCCGTTTTCTAAAAATATACAGTCACTTGTCTTTACGGAACAAGAAGAAGAAGATTAAAAGCAAGAAAATGAAAAGAAATGAAGAATGAAGCATTAACATATCTCACGGCCAATTAAGAAAGTTGCATAACTGTGTGTGTGTCACGGTTGTGCAATCAAATGCATGGGCGTGAGACCACTCTCATGTCCATGCATGGGTGTGTTACGGGTAGTCATGAGTGTGACCATTGACAGCTCACCATTTTTTTAAACCTAGCTTTTTAATATAAAATTGAGAGTGTGACGACAAAAAACTATGAAATCTTTTGGGTGTTTTTTAACTAGAGAAGAGGAGAGCTTCAGGAGAGAATGAAGACAGTAAAGAAAGCTCTCAACCATGAGAGACCCATAGAGAGCTAGCTTCCCGACACCGGTTCGGAGGTGATATCGACACTGACAACCTAGTTAAACTTTCCTTCCTTGTATTTGTTGTTTCTTTCTCTCTTTAGGAATTGATTGTGTTACCCTATGTCTATTGTTTAGGTATTGTGAAAAGATGATTTGAATGCGTTCATTGGAACATTTTATTACAAACCCATTGTTAGAATTTTAATACAATCCGTAATTGTTATGTTGAAATTCATTTATAGCTACTAATGGTTGGTAATCATTTGGGATAACATAACCTAGGTTAAATGACCCCATCATATGTAGTTGTTGCCTTGATTAATCAGTTTTTCTAATTTTTAATGTGGCTACCCAATTAAATATAAAGATCGTATCTTAGGTTATTTGGTGGTTAAGTTTAATTAACGATCATATTTTAATTAATCACGACCTAAAGGAAAACTTGAGTTAATAGATCATATCATTAACCTACGATTAGTAGTTCAATGAAATATATTTAATTAGGGTATAGGCCGAGATTAAACCAAAGAATCATACTCCTAATGAATTCACCACTTCATCATTTTTAGATGTTTTCTTTAAATTAGATTTGTTAATTAGTTTAGTTTTATTTTCTTATGTTAAACCAAACCCCTCCCTAAAACAAAAACCTAAACACTAGTTATTTTCATTTCAAAAGCTGACCAAATACTCTCTGTGGGATCGACCAAGATTTATCATTACTATAGCAATAGGTTTAGTTTATTTTGGTGTAGCGTTACGACATATTTTCAATTTTGGCACCGTTGTTAGAAAGTGCGGTGCTTTAGTTTTTGTTCTTGATTTTAATTAATGTTTTGCACATATTTGTTTGTAATTTGTTTCTTTTCAGTTATTTTTCATCTTTTCACTTTCTGTTTAGTGAATGATTTAAAATTTGAAATAAATATTCATGGATGGAAGTAATTTCTTTCATAACTCGTATTCCCAACCTTATAATTAAGTTTGGAGTGATCATAAAAATTTTAATTATGGACGGGATAATCAACAAAATAACTTTCCTGATAGTATGCAGGACACACAACAATTCCTGTATAGACCATAAGCTTCTTATCATAACTTAGTACATCTATGGAAAACTTTCTTAATATTATAATTGCTAATAATATTCTATTTCAACATAATATTCAACAAAGTATACAACAATTCCAACAAGAAATGATAAGTCCATCAAGATAAAACGTCTAGACTCCAAAATGTGTTAAGCTAGGAGGATCAGATGGCAACAAGGATCGAATGCCTAGAATTATAAAGCGAAAGGAGCAGCCATATCAACTAGATGTGTACCCAGTGGACGTTAGTGCGGAGATCTTACAAAGTAATGAGGAGCTTGAGAATATTGAGTGTAATACTCAAGGAATTGCTAGTGTGGAAGAAGGGGAGGAAGACCTTAAACTAGAAAATGATATATCTTTTAGCTCGGAGGTAAATACTGAATTCTAATTTGTTGTTAAGACTGAATTTTTTACCTTTACCTAGTAGGTTAGAGAAATTGAATGAGAATGAACAAGGTGACAAGTCATTCGAAATATTTCCAGAGAGCATGGACTTAGTAGAGATTGAATGTTTGAAGATAGGGAAGACATTATACGTGAATGATCAACAACTGAGACCCTATCATGAAGAACCTCAGGTGGAGGAAGCACATGTGACACTTGAGGACCACAATTTTATGATGTGATGGGAAAATATAGATTCGAGCCAGTGACACTAAATAAAGACGCTTCTTAGGAAGAAACCTAAGGGAAGTAGATTTCTTTTCCTTTAATTTTTTGCACTAGTTAGTTATGCATGTGTGTTTCTATGTTGGTTTGTTTCTTGTTTGTTTTAAGTTTTCAATCAATATGAGAGAGAGAATAAAACAAACACGCAAACATTTTCTCGTTTCTATTACCTCTAGGATTATATAGTTATGACTAGAGAATGAATTAACTAGAGAATTTCATGGCAACTTTGACATGTACTTTACTTTTATGATTGGTCAATCTGCATTATCTTTAGAAGAGTAGTGACTAGTGGTAGACAAAGCCAGTGAGATTTTGAGCCTTATTAAACTGACACATCTATGTTAGTCTCAATGTCTTTTGATGATGTGTGACCTTCATAATATGTACATCCTAACTTGGTTTTGATTTTCTATTCAAGACCACATTTTTATTACATGCATTAACATGGAAATGATTAGGCATTCTTTGCTTTTCTGAACTACATTAGCCAAATTGCCTACCCATTATATGATTTTCCTTTTAATAAGCCCCCTTGAGCTTTATTTGCCTTTTCTTTGTGTATTAACCACATTAAATGCTTTAAACCTAACCAAATATCCTTCTTAAGCCTTAAAGCTAGTGGAACATTTGTTGATTATTGAGTTTATGTATATACAAAAGTATAAGTGTGGGGGTGTACATATATGTGGGTTAGTTATAATGTTAAAATGCTATTTTATGTTATATCATTGAAATTCCCATATTGATGTAGTTTCTTTCAATGTTTATATGAAAAAAAGGAAAGGGGAAGAAACGAGAAAATAAAAAGAAAAAGAAAAAGAAAAGCAAAAGAAAGAAAGAAAAATGTTTAAATAAATGTATCAAGAAGGAAGTTTATATATGTTGAAAAATTATTTATGATTTATCTTTCCTCCTAAAGTTGTATTGAATGAGTTATTTGAGTATGTTGAATATGAGGTAAATGTTGCTTTCAATGGTCACTCCCTATGATTACAAATAAACTTTTGTGAGTGATTTATGCTTAATGTGGATTGTGGTGATACAGCTTGAATTTTAGTGGTGAAACATCATTTTTGCATTCGTCATAGTTAATGTATACAATTATGATGTTGATTTTTTCACTTCATGTTACAATGAGTGATACTTTTGTTTACTAGATTTAATGGCTTTCATGTTACTTGACCTAAATACATCTCACGTTACCTTTACCTATATTATAACCTTGAAAAGTCCTTTAATACATGATTTTGCATGTGAATCTTAGTGGTGGAGAAATGAAATGATATGCAAAATTATGGAATGTCTTGATTATAAATGGTATTTGAGTGTACCCATGAATGTATGATAGTTAAACACATTTTCTAAGTCTACCATATTAGATTGCTCAGTTTTTGAAGATCAAGTAGAAGTATTGACTGTCAAATTCTTGCTACGATTTTCGAAAGTCATTCATCTTTGTTTATGATTATGTATTCATGGAACATATGGGAAATGAGTCAATGTTTTAGGTCTTGATCTTAATTTTGATATTTTGCCCGAGAACGGTCAAAAACTAAGTGTGGAGAAAATTGATATGTGCTTACTTGATTATGAATTTATTCAATAACATTTAGTGAATATTGTTATAAAAATTCTTAAGATACTCACTTTTACTCATATATGATTTTAGGTATAATTCGGAAGTGAAAGAGTTAAAGTGAGTTGAAAGTACTATATTTGAGTCGTTTGTCGAAGATTTGGACACTCACTTGTCTTCATGGAGCAAGAAGAAGACAAATAAATGAAAAGAAATGAAGAATGAAGCATTAACATGTCTCACGGCTAGCTGGGAAAGTTACACAGCAGTGAGTGTGTGTCACAGCTGTGCAACCAAATGTATGGGCATGAGACCACTCTCACGTGCATGCACGGGACACACCCACTCACACTTCTGACATACCAAGTCACGAATGTGACCATTGATAACTCACCTTTTTTTAAAACTTAACTTTCTAATATAAAATTTAGAGTGTGATGACAAAAACATATGAAAGGTTTTAGGTGTTTTTTAGCTGGAGAAGAGGAGAGCTTCGAGAGAGAAAGAAGAGGGAAAAGAAAGCTCTCAACCATGAGAGACCCATGGAGGGATAGCTTCCCAATACCGGTCAGAGGTGACATCCACGCTGACGACCAGGTTAAACATTCCTTCCTTGTATTTGTTGTTTCTTTCTCCTTTTAAGAATTAACTGTGTTGTTTTATGTCTATTGTTTGGGTATTGTGAAAAGATGATTTGAATGTGTTCATTGAATCGTTTTATTACAAACCCATTACTAGAATTTCAATATAATCCATAATTGTTATGTTGAAATTCATTTATAGAGACTAATGATTCATAATCATTAGGGATAACATAACTTAGGTTAATGACCCCATCATATGTGGTTGTTGCCTTGATTAATCGATTTTTCTAATTCATAATGTAGCTACCCAGTTGAATATAGAGATTGTATCCTAGGTTATTCGGTAGCTAGGTTTAATTAATGATCATATCTTAACTAATCATGACCTAAGGGAAAACTCGAGTTAATAGATCGTATTATTAACCTACGATTAATAGTTCAAGGAGAGGCAAAAGAACAATAATTCAACGAAATATATTTAATTAGGGTGTAGTCCAAGATTGCACTAAAGAACCAGACTCCAAACAAATTTGTCACTTTCATCATTTTTACATGTTTTCTTTAAATTGCTTTTGTTAGTTAGTTTAGTTTTATTTTCTTATTTTAAACCAAACCCCCTAAACCTAAACATCAGTTATTTTCATTTTAAAAGCTAACCGAACTTTCTCTGTAGGATCGACTTAGACTCATATTGTTATAGTAGTAGGTCTAGTTTATTTTGACGTAGTGTTACAACGTGCTACTGTCAACAAGTTTTCCTATTTTAGGGCTTTATTACTAATCTTAACATGGGAAAGCTTGTTCATTACATACCAAGAAGATGAATGTTTTATTTAGTTCTTTTAGCATGATTCTTTGGAGAAGAACTTTAATACATATTTGGTAACCAAGTCCTTTACAAGTCTCTTTATTTTCTAAAAAAGGAATTGATTGAAAACCATAAGGACTTGGTCCTTTGTTTAGGTTCATAAAAAAGGTCCTTGTTTCAACATCCTTGGAGGAAAAAGGGTATGTTGAGTTATTCCTCCTGGTTTTTGAAGGATTTGCATAAAAGAAGAAGTGTTAGTGGTAACCCCTGAGAAGTTTTGGAAGAAATCATAAATGTTGCAGAGTAGGTCGTCTTATTCCCAAATAGCTTCTACCTTGTTATTTTTAATAAAGGAGATACTATTAGCATTCCTTTTAAAGATAATAGCATTTAGTATTCATATCCTCTTCTTCTAATCATTAGATTCTGGGCATTTGTTTTAGCAAGGAATAATGGTTATTGAGACCTTGACTGTAGTCATAAGAGCTTGCTTTTCCTTTATCCTTATCTACTTCTTTTTTTGAGTCAACATATATAACTACTTAGATTTTGTCCAAGGAATCCCTATTTTTTTAAAGATCCTAACATATGCTTGAGTTCTTCTCTTCATTAGGAGATTTTAGTTTGCTCTTATAGAACCAAGCTTTCTTAAATGCATAATAACCTTGAATTTGTAGCTCTAGTTATATTTTAATTATATCTTTAAACCTAATAAGCTTACCAAATGATTGTGGGATTTAAAAGGGGTTTTTTTTTGTATGCATTCCCTATGAGGTAGTTTGTCTCAATTAGAGTGTTATCAGAGCTCAAGTGATTGGAAAAGGTTGCCCCATTAAGAGGAAAGATACTTTTCATTTTTTAAGGATTAGCCATTTCCCAATATATTTATTCTTCCAAATGAAAAAGTTCCCCATCATAGCTCAAGTCTATCATCCTTAGGATTCTAAAATAATTTCTTAGGTCTTCATTATACTGTTTAACATCGTGCCTATCTCCTTCTACTTTTGTGAGGAAGATTATGATGATGAAATCACCAAGAAGGAGCTAAGGATCAGTTATCCTACTTCCTTCTAGAATCAATAAATTCTATAGTTGTGTTATCTAAAAGGCTAAATTAGCAACACATATAAAGGATATATAAATCTCCTTTAAATTAAACAAGATTTGTATTTTTAACTAAGATATGCTAATTAGGAGGCAATATGAGTCATTTTGGTCGTGGAAGTATCAAAAACTACAACGATGTGCCCATTTTAATGGTAAGTATAATTAGTTATTAGGGACCATAAAACAAAGATTTCTAGCATAGGAGATATAATTTAAATTTGTTTTCGAGAGCCCAATAATAAAAGGGTTCCTACTATTCAGAAATTCATGTAATACCTTTTACTATCTAGGGTAGTTTAGCCCCTTGTGTTTTAGGAAATGACAGACATTAAAGAGGGTTTTATCTAGAGCTTATAATCTTTGCCTTCCTCTTAGACCTCCTCCTTATAGCTTGCATGAACTCATTTCCATCCTATTGGTGTACTGTGTGGTTATAAGTAGATTCCTTTCGTTTATTCTTCTGTATATTAATATTTTTCTTATCTTTAAGTTGGTCATTGGATGAAGGGGCTAGGATATTATCCTGGTAACTCTTTTTATAAAGAATTCCTTCCCCTTATGAACCTTATAACATGCTATGTACTTTTGTTGATTCTCTCCTCCTTTTTCAGTTCCCATTATAAGAGATGGTTGTTCCTGAGATAAGATGAGAAGTTAAGTTCCAACATATTGTATAGTACTAATATCCTCAGCTTGAAGTAGAGCTAGTGTGTAAGAAAGTCCTCCTTCTAAACTTGTTAATTCTTCATAATCTCCTTATTTTTGAATATTTTCCTCGTGGGCCTCTTTTTTTTTGTTGCTCTTATAGGGAAGGCTTTCATTAGTAGCTCACTTCCACTTTTAATTCATTTAGCTCATCATTTTCACTAAGCTATAGGATGGGGATGAAGTTAAGAAGTTCTTGCTTAATGTTAACCTCTACATAGACTCTGGTATAACCTAATCATCTAATGTCTGTTACATCTAAAAACAATGGCCTACCTATGTAGTTTACTAGGTGGATCAAACCTTTATGGACCATTATTCTAAAGGTATGTGATGGAAGTTCACCAACAATGTCATTTACTCCATTATCATTTTCCCCATATCTAGACCGAACCTTTACTTCTATAAAAACATATGCTTGTTGTTGATATGCTAAGGTCCTAAGTTTAGGATTTAGTTCATTCCTTAGATATAATTAAACTTAAATACGAAGTAGTCTTTCTTATTGATAAAGACGTCCTCTAAACCTTCTTGTTTCTAGACTTTGAATGCCAATGGTGCATGAGGGGTTAGTTTGTTACTCCCTAATAAAGAAGCTAACCATAGCTGACCTTTATTTAGAAGCCCCATGTTAGTAGTGTGCCCTAGGCTAATGGACATATGTGACTTTTGTACTAACATTATGACTTATTAATAATATATTATGAGTTGTACTAACATTATGACTTATTAATAATATATTATGAGGTATTCTTTTATATATGCATGTATATTGATTATGTAATGTGATTTATGTTCCATGAATAGTATTAGGCTTATGTCATCAAGTATGTGACTTGATAAGAAAACCATAACATTATAATATTATTCTAATCTATCCCTGGTCGATCGTTATTGGTGGACCAATAATGAATTAAGGCTAGTATGTGTTCTGATTGATGATCACGTTTTTATGATCATAGATATGAGTTATCAAATCAGAAACATAGATATATGTTAGAGAACATATATTGGACCGACCCACAGAGAGAACACTACATGGTTTCATGTCATTAGTGATT
This sequence comes from Erythroxylum areolatum, assembly GCA_024520975.1. Lineage (NCBI taxonomy): Eukaryota > Viridiplantae > Streptophyta > Magnoliopsida > Malpighiales > Erythroxylaceae > Erythroxylum > Erythroxylum areolatum. The sequence continues at coordinate 40,787,162 of JANIJH010000003.1, forward strand.
CTCAATATGGTTTGACTTTAGTCCTCTGACTTAAAATCATCATGGTTCCCTACATGAGAAATTCAGTGTTTTGATATTAGATTAAGTTATTTTTAACCGGATAACAAGTAGTCTTATTTTGGACATTAAATGAATCATGTAGAGGGATGTGAATGATGTAGATGGGATTTGTACCTCTCTTAAATCAGAGAGATATCATTTGGGCCTCTTGACAAGTATGACTGAAGAAATGTATGGTTGTGCTTAAATGAATTGATGAGGAGTCATCAATGTCATTTGTTATAATAAGTCAACTTGGAGATCAAGAAACTATGATTAATTAAAGGTTGACATGTACCATGCCTTATAATTAATCTTGATATCATGTTACAAAGGGACTGAGTTTGCAACCATAGTTATAGGTTAAATCGGATTACCGATCCTCATTTGATTTAGGTAGTCATAATGTCTTGCTAGAGGTCGCTTATGACTTATGGGCCTTGAAGTGTAATCAAGCCCATTGCCAACATCAAATGAGCCTATAGGGTCGCACACAAAGAGTGATGTGATTTGGGCTTATTCTCTTGGGCCTAATTTATTAGGCATTGAATAAATATATGTGGATATATTTATTGGGCTAGATTGAAATAAGTTGTCGAGCTTTTATTATATGAGATATAATATGGGTCGAAACTTATTGGACTTCAATAATTCTAATAGGTTTAGGATTATGATATTCTTATTCCTAATAGGCATAGGAATTAGGGTTTCTCTATAAATAGAGAAACTTATGTCTCATTAGAGGAGAGACAAAAACCCTAGCCACCTTCGTTCTTCTTCCGAGAGATAATTGTGCGACGTTCGAAAAGAGTTTAGAACGGGCTAGCACACATTAGCTGCTACCCGGATCATTCATCCTCGTGTGGATACCGGTAGAGGACGTTCGCGCATTGCTGTGTCTACAAATCTGAAAAGTAACAAATACCAATCCACGTCAAAAGGTAATTTCGTACATGTTATATTTCAGTTATACATCTTGTTGTTGTAGTATGGTCCATTGCGCTGCGTATTGTGAATACCAGGGCCATAGGTGATCCAACACCCCAACCTTTAATATTTCAAATGTAAAGACCATAACCTTACCTTTTCTTCATTAGATGAGAGGCTATGTAACTCAATTCTATGCTAGGAGCAATGTCTCACATATCCTACTTTAAGGTAACTCTTTTTGGCTTAGAGGAAGTAGCTAGATCTGGATTATGACAAGGAGGATCATACGAAAGTCTATGATAGGAGTTTTTGGTAGCAGCTTTAGGTGAGGATAGCGTAATGGGTTAATAAAGTTTTAAGGTGTAACGAACCATTTCCATAGTGCATATGCCCGAATATCTAGAGGATATTCAAGAATATACTCTACGTGAATGCCACGTTGGAACAATCACATTAACTTATTTAAGGCATCACACATTTCATAAGCATTCAAAATGATTAAATCTTCTCATTACATTCACAAACATAAACTTACATTGTGTCATTATAATTTATAATCCATGCATATACATTACATAACATTTGAGAGTTTACTACTCCATACAAAATGTACAATATGAAATGGGATGCTAACTGAAAACATTCTAACTAGACTCCTCAGATATCAGCTAACTAAACCTCTAAGCCATTTTGGTTCTCAAAATGACATTACCAGAATTCTACTAGATTGCCTTAGAAGCTAGAACTCCCTTGTACCTGAAAATCAACATTGCAATTTTGATGAGTTTGCGAACCAAGTGAGTGAACCATCATCAATGTGCTCACTCAAGTCAAAACATAAACATCATAAGTATATAACCAAAGTTCAACAAGTATATCACCTTATTCGGTATCAAACCCCACATCACATTGTATCATATTTAATAAGTACAACATGTTTACAAACATTTCATATCACCATTTAAGAACAATCCAATAATTCATCTTAGTCATTCATATGATACATGTAAATTTATAAATATGCAAATGCATATGTGACTCCATTTCCATTTTACTTTGTTATGACCGAGCGCCTATTTATTGTCCCGTATCTAGTGTAGACACTGGGCTAATTTCATTTATTGTCCTATACCCATTGTGGATACCGAGCTCATTATTAACTGAGCCTGTGGCTCTTTGTGCATAATCTTGAGCTTAAAGCTCTTTCTCATATTGATCACTCTGGTCACAACTCCTTTATCTGGTCATGCATATCTATGTAATGAGATGCAACATTTCACATAATATGCTTTCAACACTTTTCATTCAATGTACTCATGCCATATATCAAATTCTTCAAATCTAAGTCTAGCATTCACCATTTAATTTGAATCAAATAAACATTTCATGGATAATCACACAATCAACAATTGACATTCAATTTGGAAGCACTTCCATATACAGTCTTGAATATCAAACTCTTCGAACTAACAATGTCCGGAATTATAACAATCATATAAGTAACAATTCAATAACTAAAATTGAACCAAAAATAAATCAATCATAGTGAGAAACATCTAGGTTAAATCACAGTATGCTCTTAAAAAGCTATTGCCTTAATGATCCAGTAATGTCTGGATGTTGCTAATCAACTTGTGCATCTATAGTCACGCAATACATACATAGTTCACAAATCACTAACTTGTTTAATTATATGAATATTCAATTATACACATGCATAACTGTCATGTTTAATGCATGCTCAATTGACTTTCCAAGTATGTACTCTTATACATAGATCTTGACTATTCAATTTGTGCTTATACACCCTAAGACCATTCAAACATTATATTTTGTATACTACCATTTTGCAATCAAGTTTGTATCTTTAAGTTAGCTTGATTCACTCCAAATTCATTAACCATACTTTACATTTATCCTTGAATATTTTCATGTTCAAAAAGCCTCTTATAATACACACACAATTGTTACTTTAAATCTAGAATTTTAGTAAGCTAGATCAATACATTCACCAAACTTTTTCCAGCAATATATATTCATACATTTACTAAATTCGCATTTATGATTACCCCATGGTCTTCAATGCTCATTCATCCATACGTTATACACATTACTAATGCCCTTAAGATCATGTTTGCATTAAATTAACTCATTTATTCCTTTAACAAATCATAAATTTTCATATTTGAACTCATCCACATCAAAACAGTCCAGTCTTTAGGTTATGACATCAATTAACTACATAAACTTATCAAGCTCTTAACCAATTAATCAAGCAACAATTTAGGCTCATTCATAGCCTTAATCAAGTCCAAATATACCAATTTAGATTGAAATTTCTCAGCTGGTTCGATATGTACACAAGGTTGAAATTAAATTTTCAAAATTTATCATCAACATCACTAATGTGTATAGCTTTATTACTTTCAATACTTTATGAATTTTACAAGCTTAGAGACATCACTAACACTTGAAATTTTCTAGATTTCATGTCCTCTAAAGTTACTTCATTTTCAGGTTAATTTAACTTCCATATTGGTTATATTAAGGCTTACAAAATTCTGCTCACTTATGTCATTAATAGTCACTTTTTACAAACACACCTACAGCTCTAATTTTCTAGATTCAGGAATATTTTAATAACACCTATGTTTGCCATGAATCCACCTTCATTTATACTTTAAATCTCAACCTAAATCATCCAGCTAACAGTTTATAACCTACTATTTTCATGCATTAAATAAACAAAATAAAAAAGTAACCAATTCATCCATCACATTCCAGCACAACATCATCATCAACGCCATATGCATTCCATCCCAATTTAGTCATCATCGAACTTCTATTTCAACATGCCATAAAGATCAAAATTTCACATACTTATTTAGCTCAAGTTCCACCTCAATGATCAAGCTAACTTAGCTCTCCATGCATGTAAAATCATCCAAGTACAAGATGGAAGTAAAATGATTTCAGCAAAGGCACAATGATGATAACAGATTATAGATATCTTTGAGCATATTTTTGTATGGATCTTGAAGTGACTATGAACAAAATTGAAGCAAAATTTAGAAGTTGTGACGGTGTGTGAGTGTTTCGGTAGTGAGAGTAAAGGAAAGAAGAAGAATGAACACAACAGTAACTGTCCCTGTAGTAGCTTAACTCACTAGGTGCAAGTTATCACTACTATACAATAACTTTTGTCACCTATGCACGTAAGTCACCTATCCTCTCCGTAAACTGCCAGTTGTCACAATTATGTTAGGCCATTTTTCACTCAATCACTACTGCCATTTGTCACTTAATTTCCTATGCCATTTGTTACTTAATTTTCCATGCCAAATGTCACTCTTTTTATAGGCTTAGTCATCCTAAATTTCTATGTGTCAACTTGTCTTGCCACTTGACATTTTTCCTATATTAAATGTACATTTTAATTCATCAATTTTTCAATTATAACAATTAATTTCAACTTTACTACTTGTAATCTATCAAACTAAAATTTAATACATAAGCAATACACAATCAAATCATAATCATTTTAAACATTTCATAACTAGGAATATGTCAATTGAGTGTAATTTTCCTAAATCAACATTTATGTGTATATATATGCTCATGTTATGCAAGTGAATGAAATTATATCCCAAATGTGCTAATTCTTTCTAATATACTCCAATTTATGTGACTATCACTCTAATCCCTCATTAGGTTAAGAAACTAAATATTACAATTCTCCCTTAAGAAATTTCATCATCGAAATTCTTACCTAATTAATTAAATAGATAAGGGTACAGAATCCTCATTTTCTCCTCGGTCTCCCATATAGCTTCCTCTCTTGAATGATTCATCCAAAGGACTTTAACCAATGAAATCACTTGATTTCTCAATTGTTTAGTCTGATATCCAACTATTTTGATTGGTTTCTCTATATAAGTTAAATTAGTTGCAATTTCATCTTCCTATGCTGGTAATACATATGTTGGATCTGACAGATATCTCTTAGGCATACTAACACGGAACATATTACGAATATGAGTCATCTTTGTTGGTAATGCTAACTTGTAAGCCACTGGTCCAACTCTCTCAGTAATCTCATAAGGACTAATGTATCTAGGGCTTAACTTACCATTTTTACCAAATCTTTACACTCCTTGCCAAGATGACACTCTAAAAAACATCTTATCTCCCACTTAATACTCCGTATCCCTCTGGTGTTGATCTACATAACTCTTTTGCCTATCTTGAGCCACCTTAATTCGACTGCGGATCAATTTGAATCACCTTTAGGCCTTCAACAATTCGTAGGCCCTTTTCATCCTAATACAAAGGTGATCGACACTTTCTACCATATAATGCCTCACACAAAACCATACCGATACTACTGTGATAATGATTATTATAGGCAAATTCAATAAGAGCTACATATTGATCTCATGCTCTTTAGAACTCCAAAACACAAGCTCTGAGCATATCCTTAATATTAATGTGTTCCTATACTGATAATACATATGTTGAATCTGACAGATATCTCTTGAGCATACTAACACGGAACACATTATGAAAATGAGTCATCTCTGTTGGTAATGCTAACTTGTAAACCACTAGTCTAATTCTCTCAATAATCTCATAAGGACCAATGTATCTAGGGCTTAACTTACCATTTTTACCAAATCTTAGTACTCCTCGCTAAGGTGACACTCTTAGAAACATCTTATCTCCCACTTAATACTCCATATCGCTCCGGTGTTGATCTACATAACTCTTTTGCCTATCTTGAGCTGCATTAATTTGACTGCGGATCAATTTGAATCACCTCTAAGCCTTCAACAATTCATAGGCCTTCTTCATCCCAATACAAAGGTGATCGACACTTTTTACCATATAATGCCTCGCACAGAGCCATATCGATACTACTGTGATAATGATTATTGTAGGCAAATTCAATAAGAGCCACATATTGATCTCATGCTCCTTAGAACTCCAAAACATAAGCTCTAAGCATATCCTTAATAGTCTTAATAGTTTTCTCACTCTGTCCGTCTGTCTGAGATAAAATGTTATACTAAAGTTTAACATTGTATCCAATGCAATATGTAAACCACCCCAAAATCTCAAAGTAAATCTGAGATCCTAATTTGATATAGTAGATACTAGAACTCCATGTAACCTTACTATCTCATTTACATATCTATGAGCTAACTGATCCCGTTTATTATTCTTTCACGCAGGTAAGAAATGAGTCGATTTCATCAATCTGTTAATAATGACCTATATGGCATTATATTGCCTCGGAGTCCTCAGGTAAACCCATAATAAAATCCGTAGTAATCGTCTCTTATTTCCACTTTAAAATAGGTAATGATTGTAACTTGCCAACTAAAACCTGATGCTCTACCTTAATATGTTGGCATGTGAAACATTTGGCAATATACTCAGCCACTTTTGTCTTCATCCTTAGCCACCAAAAATGTTGTTTCAGCATATTTTACATCTTAGTAGTACTAGGATGCATAGAATAAGCTACCATGTGAGCTTCCTCTAAAATTTCTCTTCTCAAATCATCAACATTTGGTACACATAATCTTTGCTTCAAATACAATGCATTGTCTCTCAATTCAAACTCAAAACTCAGATTTTGTTTCAACTTCTCAATAAGCTTCACTAATTTTGGATCCTTGCTTTGAGCTTTTCTGTTGGGACCCGTGTCCGAAGAGACCGGATCCCAACCAAACAGCAGGAACGGATACGAAGAACGAGGTAATTCAAATTGGATAAATTGAATTCGATAACGATAAACAAAGCGAAAGCGGAAGCAAAGTGGAAAGACGGAAACGAAAACGAAGTGGCAGATAGCTAAAACGAGACAAAAGTGAAAGCGAAAATAGCGAAACGAATCGAATAAGCGAATCGGATACGAATAACAAAGCGGATAGAACGAAATCGAATCATAAAGCGAAAACGGATCAAAAGCAAATCGGATATCAAAACGAATA
>JANIJH010000003.1:40811340-40821569 GCA_024520975.1 Erythroxylum areolatum
CTGCAAAACCATATATAAGGTATGATTCTCCCATAACAGAGGTACGCAATCATAAACCTAGCTCTCTAGCTTTTACAACAATCCCACCTTCACCAAACGACTGACTTGAGCGTCGGAGGGGCTAATCGGGACACAACCACCGACGTGCCTTCTTTTGTTTTGCAGATATCTTCACGTCAGAATCATCACAAAGAGTAGCAGATTCATAGATCCAAACGGCAATATGCAGTTCAGCCAAAATCCGGCAGAACCACAATAAATACAATTTACTTCATTAATACTCTTTTGGACAACAAATGTTAATAAAATAAGGAATAATAAAACTTCCTAAATTTTTAGTTGACTCAAACAGTTTGTCTTGTTGAAAATAGAAACCATCTGTACTTATTAAGGTGACTACCAACGATTTATCAATAGTTTCCTTATTTGACTTTGCCTTATTTTCTTCCTTTATCACCTTAGTCTACTCTTCTACTTTTTCTTTTTGGATAGGGGTTTCCTCCTCTTCTTCTTCCTCAATCACCTTTTGTCACCCTTCTACTTCCTCTTCTTAGATAGAGGCTTCCTCCTCTTTTTCAACCTTTACTTTCTCTATCATCTACTCTTCTTTCTCTTCTAAAATAACAGATAACTATTTGTCCTTTTCAACTATCTTCCCTATCATCTCTTCTTGGATTAGTCAATTGTATGGTAACACTAGTTTCTTTTAATGACCCTAAATTTAAAGAAGTGTATATGGAATGAGGTATAACATTAATTGATGCTCCTAAATCTAACATGGTCAGCTTAATCTCAGAGCTACCAATTCTGTAAGGTAAAGTAAACATGCCTAGGTCCTTACATTTAGGAGGTTTTTTTTTAAATGTAGAAACAATTTCACTTATCCTAATCATTTCATTACCTCTTAATTTATGCTTGTTGTATACAATTCCTTAAGGAATTTTGCGTGCTTCGGTACTTGCTTGATCACTTCTAACACTGGAATATTCACTTCAACCTTTTGAAAGGTCTCTCATATCTCTTTATCCTTATCCTCCTTATTTGACTATGCTAACCTGCTAAGAAGAGACAGAAGATTAGTTTTTTCAACAATTGAGAATTCAACATTTGCCTTTGAGCTTGATGGGATATCCCTTTCTTCTTAGAGCTCCTTCTTAATGTCTTCTTCATTAGCCATCCTTTGAGTAATTCTTTCAGGATCCCTAAGTTCCCTACCACTCCTTAAGGTGATTGCACTAACATTCTTCATATTTTTCTCAAGTTGTAATGGTAGTTTTTCTCCTCTTTGAGCTTTTAGATGGTTTATCGCCACTACCATCTAGCTTACTTGGTTCTCCAAATTAAGAATGCTAGAATTCATCTCCTGAAATTTAGATATAGTCTCCTACTGAAATTGCTACATAAGCTATTGCAACTGCAAAGTGTTAGTTACAATAGAATTAACCATATCCTCTAACGATGTACCTGAGATAAAGAAGTCTTGTGGCCTTGATTCAAATGGCTGTGCTCCTTACGAACGATTCTGGAAGTAATTCTACTATCTGTTTCCCCCATAATTCAAGTTAGGGTGATCCAACCAACTTGGGTTATACGTCAGGGAACACGAATTGTACTGGTTGGGAAATTTTCCTCCCGCAGCATTAACTTATTCCATACTTCCCTCTCGTAATGTTGGGCACCCATTAGTCTGATGGCTTGTATTTGAACATATTCCACACGCCTTTACTTTTGCCTATCCAATTGCAATTTGTCTAACTAAAGAAGATAGCTTATCTAAACGATGTTCAATAGATGAAGTACTTACCTTATTTACATGGCGAACATCATTGCAAGTGCCGAATTATTGAGCATTAACAGTTATGCACTCAATTAAATCTTTTCACACAATGCCCCACCACTCGCCATATCAAACAAAATCCTCTCCATAGGTAGAAAACCTTCATAGAAATACTGGATAAGAAGTTATTTTGGACTATTATGGTGCGGACAACTAACACACAGCTTTTCGAAGCGTTCCTAGTACTCGTAAAGGGACTTGTCATTATATTGCTTTATCCTATAGATTTCCTTTCTTATATTGGTTGTTTTCAATGTTGGAAAATATTTTTCCAAAAACTACCTCTTCATTAATGAGAATAGGAAAGCTCTCAATATAATCTACTCTTCTGTCACCTTTGGAAGTTTCATACTAAGACAGACCATATCAAGCTTCTTAAGATGCTTATGAGCGTCATCACCTACAAAACCATGAAATTTGGGCAAAAGATGGATTAGGCCAGATTTAAGCTCAAAAGCAACATTTTCAACAACATTTGAAAAAGTGGTGCATAAAGCCCTTTGAATCAAATCTGAAACAACCAACTCTTTTAAAGTTCTTGGATTGGCTATGGATTCGTCAAGTTCAATTCCTTGATGTATTCCCTGAGTTGTTCTGGCTTCACTATGTAACCTCCACAATGTCCTTTCGATCTTTGGATCAAATTATAGAGGTTCTCTATGTAGAGATCTTGTTACTACCATACACCGAAACTAACAAACATGTTAAAGTCAAGAAATAACTAAAAGAAATGATTATAAACATATATATACACAAAACACCAATTAAAATCAAAAGCAAAAACTAAAGCATCACACTCCCTAACAATGTCGCCAAAATTGGTAGCACGTCGTAACACTATACAAAATAAATAAACTTAAAACTATAGCTATTGATAAGTTTAGGTCGATCCCACAGAGAGTGCATGTAAAGCTATTGCAATGAAAGAAATTAATGATTAGGATATGGTTGGGTTTGTTTTGATTCAAATAACAAAATAAAATGAAATTAAACTAATGAAAGTGAATTAAAGCAAACAGTTAAAAATGATGGAAGTGATTAATGCACTTAAGATCTAGTTCCCGATTTAGTCTCAGCCTACACACAAATAAACATTCATCATTGCATTATCATTTTCATACATCTCTTAGAACTATTGATCGTGAATTAATAACAAGCTCTATTAATTCTAGTTTTCTCATATATTGTGTTTAATCTTTATATCATTAATTAAACCTAGAATAAGCTCTTTAGATTTAGTTAGACAACAGCATTACAATTAGGAAAACATATCAATATAAGCAATAACCACACAGGTTTGGGTTATTTAGTCTATATTACGTTTTCCCTAATTATTTAACACCATTAGTTGTCACAAATAAATCTATAATACAACGATTACGTATTATATTTAAGATTCTAGCAACGGGTTCATACACAAACAATCTATCGAGAATGAGAATAATGATTATCCATACATAAATACCTAAATCAATAGATATTGAATAACATAAACAATTCTTAAAGAGAGAAAGAACAACGATGCATAATGACGATATGCTTAAATGTGATCTTCGGCATCGATTTCACCTCCGAGTCAGAATAGGGAAGCTTAGCCCTTTATGAGTCTCCAAATAATAAGTGCTCTGCCCCTTCATGAAGTCCTAAAATGATTCTCCCTTTATTTGTCATCAAAATGTTCTATTTCTATGAAAATTAGGTTTTTGGGCATATGCATGGTTTGATACACGGTTATTTATCAAACTGTATAAGTAAAAAAAAGTGATACTCAAGAAGATAAACATGTATCTTCCCATGTATCTAACCATGCAAGCCAAAATTTATCTTTCGAATATTTATATGGTTGTATAAGTATATAAACGATCATGTATCCCCCAAGTTTTGATGAATTGTTGTTCTTCTTATAATTTCTTGTCTAATCCTCACCTTAATCCATCTCCTTCTTGTTCTACAGGAGTAATTGATTTTAAACATCAAAATCTTAGCTTAATGAATGTGCTCTTAACTCATTTTATCTTTTATGCTTCCAAATTATACCTAAAATAAAATATGAACTAAAATGAGGATCTTAATCATTTTACAACTATAATCATTAAGTATTATGAAGTGAATATATAAACAATTAAGCACACATTAGTAATTCTATAAGATTTAACTAAATAATTTGGTTAGAGAAGTTAGGATTAGTTGGTAGTAGACTAAAGGTTAGCTACTAACATACCATAGGAGTCTCCACGATCCAGTTAATCAACAAAAAATTGCATGATAAAAGATCAATCTGTTAAGGTTTTATGGGGATTTGAGCCTAGATATTAATTTCTGATAATGATAGTTTTCTAAGTGAATTCAACTATCTCTGTGTTTATTATCATTTCCTATGTCTTTAATTATTTAGTTTTTATTTTCTTTTTATTAAAAATCTTAAATCAATCCTTAGGCTAGATAATAGGGGAAGGGTAATTACTAGTATTCATTGTCTTTGTGGGATCGACCCATATTTGTTGGTACTAGTTACAGCTACGTCGTACACTTGTGGTTTATTACAATATTAATCAACTCACAAATAGGTCAATGAAGTTTTTGGTGCTATTTTTAGGGATCAAACTCGGGTTGCTCGTGTGATAGGCGAGAATAGTCACCTGTTTTATTTTATTTTCTTTTAATTTTACTTTTGTATTTATTTTCATTTCTGTTGTTATTTTATTTTATTGTATCTTGTTGTATTTGTGGCTTATTAATTTAATTATCTTTTGAATTTCTCTACTTGATCTTAAGTTTATGGTTTATTATAAGAATTATGATTCATTATCATAACCACAACTCACAATGAAAGGATGGAGCAGACAAGATTCTTATGGGAGGTAGAATATGTCTTTGTGATTTATATCATCACCATCACATATTTTCAAAGGCTCAACTGATATTTAGATCATGTAACGACATTGGTAGGAGTCATCAGTACAGTCATGAATGTCGAGCACCTACTTATACATGAGAACAACTGAGCATGTACAATCAACCTCAAGGTGCGCTATGTAAGAATAACTACAATTCAGACTGGAGCAATTCTTATACTTTTGGATGGAATGATTACACTCCAGCTAGATATTTACGACACTAAGCACCTCCAATTAACGAGGCAACTTTGGAATATAAATTAATGGAAACCTTTACTAAAATGAAATCTAACTGACACAAATTTGAGAGTGAAAAAAAGACAATGGATATCTTCATGATTGAAAGGGCAATTTAAAAAGAGTTTATAAAAGAAAAAGAAAGTATTACAGATAAACTAGTGGAATGCTTTACCGAGAGAATAGCTTGTCAACATGAATTCGATAAGAGACTTCCTTCACTTACATATGATGAGTATAATTTGACCTTCCAACCGACTCAAATTGAAGAAGAGATAACGTCTATTTCATGAATGAAGATACATTTCAAGAAGGTGAGGAGGTAACTACTACTCTAAGAGATATGATTGATTATATTCATGAATCAAACATAAGGCATTAGGAAACAGAGGCTTGCATATAAAATATGGTGAATCAAATCGATCAGCTGATGGCTATATTATTTGAGGAGATTCAAGGAAATTTGTCCATTTCTACTAAAACTGATACTGTCGATAGAGAGGCAATCACCCTTAGTAGTGAAGAAAAGCTTCCTGAAGAAGATGATGAAGAAACTTTCATCCAATAAGAGAAAGTAGAGGAGTGCCAGAAGGTAATTGAATAAGAGAGCCAGAAACCTCTATCTAGGAAGAAGAAGAGTGGATAGAGGTGGTTGAGGAAGAATTAGTAGAGGAACCAAGTAAAGGAACTGCTAATGAGGTGGTAATGACCTTAAGTACGGAAGGTTTCCACTTTCGCAAAGGCAAACTTTTAGAGTTAGACGATGATACAGGGAGTTTTGATATTCCTTATGTTTTTAACAAATTGTCATTAAAAAGAACATTAACAGAGTATATTGGTTTTATTAATCTAATTAATTATGTCCTTTTAATTATCTTACAATAGGTTGCTTGTTTATAGGCTATGAAACTACTTTGTGGAGAAAAAGGTGGAAGCAAGTCGCTGATCATAGATCCGGGAAGACGCTAAATATGCAAGTGACGTCGAGTTACCAACATTAAAGAAGCGTTACATTGGAGGCAACCCATGAGTTAATTTTAATTTTATTTTAATTTTTAAATTTTAATTTCATTTTAATATAGGATTTATTTTCTGTTATGTTAGTTCTTCTGTTTCTTTTTATCCTTTTCTTTCATATTTTACAAGGATGTTATTCTCACATTAGATGGATAATAATCAGAGAAATCGTCATAGTTAGGAAAGTACTTACTTAACCCTCTCACTTTTTCATAAATGCTTATATTGTGTACATTGTGGACAATATATAACTTTAAGTGTGAGGATGGGTTTAATGAATCTTAACATGATTTCTTTAAGCTTATTATAATCTTGATTATAATATTTTATGAACTGATGTCTTGAATTAGTTGCAATATGTCCATAAATACTATATGTCGTTGTTGACTATTGATTTGAATTGGTATGCAAAAAGGATGATGGTTAGGATAAAATTACTTTTCTAAGTCATATTTTCCGTAATCGTTGAAATATTCAAGTTGAATGAAATTGCATAGTATTTATACATATATACCCTTTTTTCATGAGCTTTTGAGCCTAAAAAATAATTTTTCAAAATTTTTAAAAGCTCTTGTTATTCTTTTATGTATGTGTTATCATGTATAGTAGGATAATTTTAGAACTTGCTTTTATTATGTATAGTGAGACCATATTTGTTGAATTAAAAGCATAAAAATGATGAAGGCATTTAGATTTACCAACTTGCTTAGCCTATTTCTTTAAAATTACCATACCTTAAATTTAACTTTAGGAATAACCAAGTTGAGCCTCACCCTTTTTCTTTAATTAACCTGAAGTATATACCTTCATCCTATTTTTCTTTAAAGACCTTTTTATTTTTTTTAACCATGAAGGTTATTTACATTATTTACTTGTTAAGACTTGAAATTTGTGAAAAGTTCAATATTTGTTGAATTATGGAAAAATAGGAAAAATAAAATTAAAAAAGAATTAAACTTATGGCATCAATAGAGTTACATTGAAAGGACCTATGTATTTTATAAACAAGTCTTGTACTATTTCTTTAAGTAAATTTTCTTTAACTTAACCCTTTTGTTATCCCATTCATACCTTACCTAAGCCCTATTACAACCTGTATAAAAACCTTTTGATTTTTATTTCTAGTTTGTATATAAGTGGTGGAGATATGATTTTATTGCATATGGTAAGGATCCTGTTATGCATTGATTGAGAGTCTCTACACTTTTCACCCTAAACACTTGAGCGCATCGAGTGAAATCTTGGTAAAAGTGTAAAGAGATATGCTTTTGATTTAAATGTGATTGTTCACGTGATTATTATTAATACTACTTAGGAAATTAATTTTAGGATAACTTGATTCTGATTGTATGTTAATTTGATTCAATAGGATATGATGATGTATAGTATGAATGGATAAGTTGAGATTGATGATAGATGGATGTTGTAAATTTATAATTTTGATTATAGTTTGCTTGAGGACAAGAAAAAACTTAAGTGTGAGGATGTTTAATAAACATATATTTGACTATATTTTACCATCCATATTTGATGTATTTTGCTTGATATTGTATACTTTTATTGTATATTTGGTACTTAATTTCCGCCAAATGTGTTTACAAGTGATAATTCCCTTCATAGACTTAAAGGAGAAGAATTCGGGCAAAAATGTGGCATAATATAAAAAAACCAATAATCTAACAATTTTAGGCATTTTTGGACATACACCATCTGATACGCTACAGTGTACCAATCCGTGTAAGTCTCAAAAACCTTAATTTTTAATATAACAAGATATTTTTAGTGGCTAATGAAAGGAGGAGACTTTGGGAGGCGATTTTCAGACGTGGAGAATGTCCAAAAGGGACAATTTTGGTCCAGAGAATTGGGAAACACAAAGAAATCATCAAAAGATCTATCATAATTCAAGATCAAGCCTCTACATCACAACATCATTTGATAGAAGATAATCAGGGAGATTTAGAATTATGAACCCATTGTTTTCATTTCGTTTTTCTTTTATTGCATGTTTGATTTCGTGTTGGATAATGTGTAACTAAACGTCCAGTTAGTATTTAGGTTAGATGAGCCTTATGTTAATACTTTCATATGATTTGATTCTTTTATTAATGCAACTGGTTTGTTGATATTTTGTGATTTGATTACACGTTTTATTTATGTTCTAATAATATGAGAATATTAGATCATAATTTGATTTCATGTAAAGATTGAAAAATCCTAGTGTGAATAGATTTACTATAATTAAAAGGAGTTAATTGCAACCCTAGAGATAGGATGACATAATTCTTTCGGATTAGAATCAAACTTAATAGAGGGACTCATAAATCATTAACGCAATCCTATAAGATTTAGCCTAAGTAATTTAGTTGGAGACCTTAGGATTAGTTGTTAGTAGACTTAAGGTCAGTTACTAGTATACCATAAAAGTCTCCACTGTCCAATTAGTCAACAAATAATTGTATAATAAAAGATCAATCTGTTAAGGTTTGAAGGGGATTCGAGCCTAAATACTATTTTTTGATAACGATAGTTTTCTAAGTGAATTCCACTATCTTTGTGTTCATTATCGTTTCTCATTTCTTTAATTGTTTAGTTTTTATTTTCTTTTTATTAAAATCTAAAATCAATCTTTAGGCTAAATAATAGGGGAGAGGTAATTATCAGTATTCATCGTCTTCGTAAGATTGACCTGTATTTACCGGTACTAGCTATAGCTACGTCGTATACTTGCAATTTATTACAATATTGACCAACTCACAAATAGGTCAATCATCGTGTCCTTCCAAAATGGCTTAAACTCTTCCATTTCCTTCCTTAATTTCATCTAACTTCTTTTTTTTTTATCCATAAAGGAAATTAGAACATAAAAACATGCTAGAAATGAATTAAATACCAAAAACCATGAAACTCCCAGAGAAACAAACAAAATACACTAAACATTGGATAAAAATATAGTCTACTAAACATTTATCAATTATCGTATATAAAACTAAGAATAATATAAAAGTACTTAAAATGTTACAAGTTATATCATATAGTAAAGAATAATTACATCAAA
Source organism: Erythroxylum areolatum (assembly GCA_024520975.1). Lineage (NCBI taxonomy): Eukaryota > Viridiplantae > Streptophyta > Magnoliopsida > Malpighiales > Erythroxylaceae > Erythroxylum > Erythroxylum areolatum. The sequence goes on from JANIJH010000003.1 coordinate 40,820,387, forward strand.
ACATCGTATATTAAGAATAATATAGGCTCAAAACTCCATAAGCATTACAACAAGAGTTCATGCCAAGGAACATAACACAGTGGAAGTAAAACTTGAAATAAAAGCATTTACAGTGAAAAATTTTATATTTATATTGCACATATAAAATTTAACATATACATCAAATACAAGTTAAATTAAAAGAAAAGAAAAAAAATCTAGAGTTTTATTCAATAGAATGTCCACAAAAATCACATTAACCTTAATTTTTATTTGGTGTAAAATCTTTATCATTAAGAGGAATTTCATTACCACTATCATTCAAATTTATTGCACCAAATGACATGTCAATATTTTTCTATTCAAGATTATTTTCCAAGTCACTATTATTTATGAAACTTGATTCCTTAGAAACCTATTCGGGTAAAAGATTAATATAGTCGAGAAATTTGGATATATAGAACAACTTGTTTTTATTAAGAGTTCTAGTAAAAAATAAAATAAAATAATCAATAATTTACAAGAAATCATAGTCAACATAATAATGATAATAACATATATTTTTTAAAGCTTTAAATTGTATTGAACAAATATTAAATTATTCAATCTTGTGTTCTAATTTAATTATTTTTTAACATACAAATTCAAATGTGTTCTAATTTCTTTTACAATCAATTACAATCAGACATTGACTCAGAATTTGAATTACAATCTATGGTAATTTTGAAACACTACTTCTGGATTGGTCTCACTAAGCAACTACAAGACATTATATTTTTTTAAAATTTTGGTCTTTAAAATTTATAAAATCATTCAATATTTTACCAATGCTCTTGGTACTAGTTAGTACTAACTGGTATTAGAAGAAATTGTTAATACCAACTAGTACTTGTGTCTGCTATGTTATATGATTGTTTCAAAACATTTTTTGGTCGATACAATTGATGCTGACAAGAATGGGACATATTTTATTTCTTTGACAGAATAAAAACATTATTTGAAGGTGAGCGAATCCCAAGAGCTTAGAAAGAAAAGGGGAAGGAGATTGGGAAAATGGTGGGGGAATAAATGAATAAGGAAATGGTAAGAGGAGGAGATCCAAAGGGATTAAGGGGGCGTTTGTGTTAGACCCCGAACTTTCGGTAGAAATTAGAAATATTAAAATGAATTCAATGAGTGTTTTCGGATATGAATTGTGTTATAG
>JANIJH010000003.1:40870467-40880629 GCA_024520975.1 Erythroxylum areolatum
AGCCCAAGCTTGAACCATAGGGAATGCAGGTCTCTAATTCCAAAAGAACCCCACCAGTGCTGAAGACCAAGCACTTACACTAGCTTTTAACAGTTCAATGGGAGTGGTTAGCATACTATTTTGGAAATGTTTTAACTGACATTTGTGATTTTGAAGATTCAATTTATTCCTCTAGGCTCCAACTGTATTAGTAACATCCTAATAGGGAGCATTCTTGTCCTCTGGGCTAGTTTGCACTGAAGGAGGCATAACTTTGTTGTTAGCAAGAGGTTAAGCTAAAGTTTCTCTTCTTTTAACACCCATTATTTCACGCTAGAGTTCTAAAAGTCCTTCCATACACAATACATGTGTAGAGGTTATTTTCCTAATTTCCTTTATGTAATGCGAGGCTAAAAGATGGCCTTCGATTGAGGCAAAGCCTCCCTAAGATTCAAATGAGGTTTAGCACTAAAATAGAAACAAACTAGTTAAAGAGGTTTAGTTGCCAAAAATGGAAATAACAAAGGGTATAATCATAATTAATCAAGAAAGAAAGTAAAGAGAAATGTTATCAAGAGTAAATTTTCTTTACTCCCCTCTTCTCACTGTTATTGTCTTTTTGTAGTCCATCCATCCAATTTCCTCTGTGGCTCTTGTAACCTTGCTTTCTATTAAAGAATAATATACTTTTCATTCTTTAAAAAAGTACCTTTCGAGGAATTTCCTCTGTGACTTTTGTAACATTGCTTCCTATGAAGGAATAATAAACTTTTCGTTCTTCAAAAAGGTACCTTATGAGGAAAAAGTAAAGTTGAAGTATTTGAACTTAATGAAAGAGGTAGAATAGTGTTTGCAATGTCTTGTGTTTACAGTGATTCATTTAAGAAATATTAGGCGTCAGTTTTTGTAATTCAATTGAGAATTAAATACGTATATCTTGAGTTATTAGCAATTAGGCCAACTAATGAATTTGCATTGGTATTTGTTGGTATCATTTTAGTAAGCTCTCAAGAGACTATAGCTTTTCCACTAGGGATACCTAATGGTTAAAAGGCTTACGATATATGTTAAATGTCACTATAAACCTATAAAAGCATAATATTTCTTGTTGTAGTTAATTAAGTAATAAGCTAAGGTTTCTTGTTGTCAATTAATTGAGAATAAGCAATGAGAATATGGTAAGTTTATATTTGTGCACGTTTATAAGGTTAAATTAGTTCTAATTTAACACTGTATAGCACGTTGATGTATTTTAATTGTAAGTTCACGATAGAGTTGTAGTTAGCATCGATAAGTACAACTCAATACTACAAAGACTATTAGAACAATGATTACTAGTACTAATAGTCTTTCTATATTAGTACAATGATTACTAGTACTAACAGTCTTTCTATTATCTAATATAAATAAACAAATCCTTAAATTGGAAAAGAAAACTAAACTAATATAAACAATAAATAATAGTTAATTAGCCAAAGCGATGGATAAGGAAAAACAATAATAAATAGATGAGACTTAAATGTAGAATCATGTTAAAACTTTAATGTGCTTGAGTTTATGTTGATTCAATGAATAATTATAGTTTTTTAGACCGATAAGAATTCCTAAGTTACAATTTTATTCTCTCTCAAGACATGTGACTCCTAACCTTAGATTAATTAATAGAAATTCATTTTAAATCAAGACTACTTAAAAATCAATTTATCCATTCTGTGAACTATATTGATAATTTTTACCTTACCCTAGGAAGATCTTATGGTTCTCTCTCAATTAATTCACACTTGACCCTTTTTATCAACATTGTGATCTAACTATACATCTCATTTATTGAATATCAATGTATGAATCAAATAATTAAATCTTCCATTGTTACTCCTTTAATTCAATTAATTATAAGAACATAAATAACTCATGAAAACTAGATATTTATTAAAACTCTAAGGTTCTATATATCTAACTATATATCCTAATTTAGTTCATCATAAACAATGAAAATCAAAAAGAATAATAAAGAAATAGGAGATCAGACATGTTTATTGAATATTGATCTTTCTTGATTAATCTTGATGGATTCTTGGTTTCCTATGATATTTCTTCTATTTGATCTACCCTTAAGTCTACTTGGCCTTAAGACTAATTTTTCGTCCTCCCAAATGTCTATCCCCTTTTTCTTTTCTTTCCCCTCCTTTTATTTTATGAAGTATGAGATTTTATGTCAAAATTGATTCAAACACGAACCTATCTTATTCTTTTGTTTCTTTACACCCTTTTGACTTCTTTTTCTTATAAAATTACAATCAATATAGGTATAATATAGCCTTATGTTTGTTTAACATAGACTTATATTAGTCCCGTATTGCTCCCATATTGCTCTAGCCAAAAACTAGAAGAAACATAATGAAACGACATGGAACACAAGTTGAACACGAATCTACACGCCCCTTTGTTAGTCCCTTTATTCAATAATACAACTTCATCAGAGCTTCATATCATTCCCCTGTTGTATAACACACCTTTAGGCCCATATTGGTCCATAGTTTATGTCATGTTCTAATTCCTTCCTCTAAAATAATCATAAAATAATTCCATATTAGTAGAAACTTGTACAAATTCATTCATTCTTCATTAGAAAGCTAGAAAAAATCTTGTTAAAAATATAAACCAAATTAAGTACCAAATACCACATATAAATCATTAAAACATAAGCTAAATGCTATATAAATTATGATGAGAATATGATGTAATTAGCATCTATCATATGTTGTATGTTCATTATCTTATAGATGATTTGAAGGACAAATCCAAGATTTAAGTGTATTATTCTCCATAGTTATCTAATCCAGGTGATAATGTAGTCTATAGGAAGTTAATAAGATGGACAACAAATATGTGATGGGCATACGAGATCAAACCAAGCTCTAAGATGTAAAAAAATGGGAGAATTTGGCCGAAAAGTCCAAATAAGTATCAAAATAAGTTAGGAGACATGTGCCTATCTCTCGCGAGAATCAATAGTTTAAGAAGCACAACAAAATTGGTGTTAGTTACAAGATGGTGTAAGGTTTTGGTTTTACACTAATTTGTTACAACTAAAGCTTCATAAAAAAGTTAGTGTTGATATGATAGTCCGAAGCCTGGCTTATAATATATAATCCAAAGATGCGTAAAAGTATAATTTCTCTAACTTGGGATTTTTTTTTTAATGTAATGATAACTTATAAATAGTGTTATTAGTTTCTTCGAGAGGACTTTAAAGGCTAGTGACAACCTACCTTGTCACTAAGTTATTAGTTCTATGGTTTCTTAACATTGAGGGGGATTTGGAGCAAGGTTAGGGGAGAATCATGAAAACTCTTCTTGTTCTTTCTCTCTCTCTCTTTTTTTTTTAATTTTATATTAAGATTATTTGTTTTAGTTTTTTCTCTTGATGTTTATTAGTTAAATACCTAGGTAAGGTTAGGAATATTGTTTGTGATGGATATTTCTATTATCAAAGCATGATAAATCATTATTAAGTTGATTTATTCTCTTCAATCTTAATTGTTAGACTTTTGTCCAGTCATAGGAGATTCAATATTAGGAATCATAGAAAGGATCGAGAGATAAAGTAAAATCTAAGCTCTAGGATAATAAACATGCTATGTCTAGAGAAAGAGATTTCATAAACTATAGTGATAACTAAATTGATTAACTATACTTAATAAGTTTGATTAAGGTTAATTGCATAGTGATAATTCTTGAACTAAATATACTTGGGTGCTTCGAGAGAAGGTATAGGTGCATCAAGTTAATTGTTGTCTCAACTCTGATTATCAATATTGCATGAAAATTGAAATTTCACATAAGTGAATCTTGAGATACCAACATTTCATTATCTAGATCTTTTTTATTATTAAATTATTTTAACTTCACTAGTGTAATAATTTGATCGCTTTTCATAAATAATTTGAGAAGGATCATAACTGATAGGCAAAAGGGCAAAAATAACGGTAAGGCTTGCTTATGTTGATAAGTTAAGCCATAGCATAATTAAACCTTATCTTTTTTAGTATTGTTCAAATCAAACAAATTTTTTTTGAAAAGAGTATATTGTACTTACTGAATTTATTGTATTGTGGGATTCAATTATTTAAAATTAGTTATGTAAATTATTAACTTAGTCTTATTAAGTTTAATTTAATATATTCTAATTAATTGTATTAATTATTAAATAATGGAGGCCCACTTTTGAAATCCCTAATTTCCATTTCAGTTTGTTGTTTGTCATCCTTTACTATGATATGTATTACCATCTTCAACGTTACAGCCTCTTGGTCTGAATCTTGAACTTGTATATGTTTGCAGTTCTTGGCCAATTGGAGATGAGATTAAAACTTTAATCTCTCGAGTTAAGAGCAATGCTAAAAGTATACAAACTGTAAAAGACAGTGGTTTGTTCTTATCAAGCAAAGGATTTGGAATTGCTTTCTAGTTTGTAGGTGACAGCAGAATGTTTTCGTTTGGGGTTTTTAGATTTAATTAGTTAACTTAATAAAATATTTTAATTAAATAATTCGATAACTCACAGCATAATTAGAATGTTATCATTTACTGATGACGTTTTAACTGTTGGATTTAAACGGCATAACTCATTATTAGAAGCAAATTTTATCCACTTCTCTTCTTGCCAATTCACGCTTTTCCTTATTCCTCACTAGAATCCCATCTAGTTGGGTTGACTCCGTACACACGGAGTCGTCCCAGGGTAGAGAAAGCAAAAATAAAGAGTTTGTGCTCCGTCTAGGGTTCATAATCCGTTAACTTTTGTAGGTTTCGCCCTTCTCCTTCAACTATGGTGAAATCCAACGATAACGGATCACTATCAATTCCTCCTTTTCTGAAAAAATGCTACGAAATGGTGGATGATGAATCTACCAATTCCATCATTTCTTGGGGCCAATCCAACGACAGTTTTGTGATTTGGGACATGACTGAATTCTCTGTTCAATTGTTGCCTAAGTACTTCAAGCACAGCAATTCTTCTAGCTTCATCAGGCAACTCAATATCTATGTGAGTTTTGTTTCTTCCCCTGTTTCTGTTCCGTTCATAACTCTTTTTTTCCTCACCTATGGCTATGGCTACTTCTGATTTGCTTGGATTGCTCGGAGCTGGTTTTAAATATGGAACCAGATGAATACGCTTGAGGCTTACATTAAACTTGCTTGGCAATTGCTGTTTAGTGTACGTTGGAGTTACTAAGTCGGACAGCCTTTGGGAGTGTCTCAAGCATAGAAACACGGGTTGCGTATATGTAGGGTTCAAATATAATTATGCCTACACAAAATTAGAACCATAAACTTGTGGGTTTATAACTATATGTGATATTATGATAGTAGGATCTTGCTTTTAAAGATGCAATCATGGCAGTCAAGTTCATATATGTGTACAAGTATATATAGAATGGGTGGTTTCATGTCTCTGACATTTAAAGAAGAAATTGTTTTCATGCCATGAGCAGGTCAAGTCTATTAGATTAGTGGGCACTAGGTGTTGGATGGAGGTAAGGCATGTGTGTGATTATGTAATCTAGAAATCACGTTGCTGATTATGCATATAAATATGTTTCAGGGGTTTAAAAAAGTTGATACTGATCGCTGGGAATTTGCAAATGACGGATTTATAAGAGGTCAAAAGCACTTATTAAAGAACATTTATAGAAGGAAAAATGCATTGGGGACAGATAATCGAAAACCATTGCAGCAGCAGGACAACCATGTTGACCCTAGTGAGAAGGTTGAAAATGCAGGGTTAAGGAAGGAAGTTGAAACTTTGAAGATTGATAAGAATGCCCTTATGCAGGAATTGGTGAAACTTAGGCACAATCAGGAGACTGCTGACAGTAAGCTGGTTCTTTTGAGAGATCGCCTTCAAGGAATGGAGAAAAGTCAGCAACAGATGCTGTCATTTTTAGTGATGGTCATGCAAAGCCCTGGTATTTTGGCTCAACTTCTTCACTCAAATGAAAATAATTGGCGAATGGCTGAACCGGGAAGTATTGTAGAACAAGTTCCAGATGATGCTGAACCATTATACTCTGATGGAATGATAGTAACGTACCAGCCTCCAATGGATCAATTGCCTGAGCCCATACATGTACCACCTATGGCTTCAGGAAAATCAGAAGATTCCAGCACTTCTCTTGACGCGAAGAAAGATTTTGTTATTAGTCCTGATTTCATAAAGGTGTTTATGGAAGAAAACTTCTGCTCTTCTGAAAATCATGGTCCGTTTGTTCTTCCTGAACTGCCAGACGATGGTGCATGGGAGCAGCTACTGTTGTCAAGTCCTTTCTCAGAGAATGATGAGGACACTAAACAAGATTGTGAAGAGCCCACTGCTGGTGCAATGAAAATGGGAACAACTGTTTCTGATACCCAGTTGGACAGATTTGACAGTTTTAAAATGTTAGTTGAAGAACTGGAGAACTCTCAGAACATGGAAATCCGATCAGCTGACCATAGGAGTTCTGAAAACTTGGATATTTTAACTAAGCAAATGGATCTTTTGATTTCTGAAACTAATCAGATTCATGAAGATCAAGGAAAAAGTAACTAGAAAATAGACATAGGCTTGTATCCCAGTACACTTTGCTCAAATGGATTAGTTTTAATCTGAAAGATGCAAGTTGATTTATCTTTATTCTTTGACAAAGCATGCTTCATGGAACAAACTTGAGATTCCTCGACATATTAGCTCTTCGCGCTTATAACAGCGCATTTAAATCGCGTTTCGCTCGGTATGCTTAATAGTAGGTTGATGGAATGGCGGGATGGTCCTGTGGACACGGTCGATCAGAGAGATGACACATTTTAATTATGGAATTTATAACTTGAATGGTACCATATTGATGGTTACAGAATACTTGGTTTCCATGGTTTAACGGACATTCAAATCTGTTACGCCAGTGTATTGCCTGCCTGTGCCATTAAGTAACATGTAAAGTGAAGATTGTTTGTCTGTTCACTGTATATGCATGGTGCTTGCTTGACCAGCGATAGGAACCTCTTAAAATATAAGGAGATGAATCCTTCAGTTGTTTGTTAAAGGTACCTCACAGTTAGGGACGAGGAACATGGCCTCAGGAAATAATTGTTCTCGTAAAGATACAAATGAGAACATGCACATAAGATGGAAGCCCTCCATGCGTATCAGAATTCATCACGATAAGGGGTGGGGGTACAACAATGTTTTTAAGGTTTTCGCCTAACGAAAAGCAAGTACAACCATCAAACAGTTCAACTTACCGTAAAAACTCTAAAAGAAATTGCCAAGTAACTCGCCATACAATACAAATAGAAGGAACGATCATCGTTGAAAGGCCTTGGCCAAACCAAAAGCAGCCGCAGATGCGAGGGCTCCAATAAATGCTGTTTGCAAGGCGCTCTTGAAGGGTTTGTTACCGGTGAAGTAACCTTTGGCGTACCCAAACAACAGTAATGCTAAAATAGTTATACAAACTGATACAATTACAGCATCCTGAGCCCTTGGAATAAACATGTAAGGAATGAGCGGTACTAATCCCCCTATAATGTATGCGACGGCTATGTTTAGTGCACTTTGCATTGCCCTTTTCGGGTCGGGCTTCTCCAATCCTAGTTCAAACCTGCAGCAACAAAACAATGCCTTCAGTGAACAACCCCTTCATTAATGATTTTGAAGCTGACTCATTTCATTTGAGACATTCAGAACTTGCAGAAGTTTTACCATTAATGTATAATTCCTGTTGCTGTCTTCCTTAATTTCTATATTGAATAATAAGGCATCGTTCGAACCCATTTTAAGAAAAGAAATGTCTGAATTAGCCAAGCCAATTAGACGCCAATAGCTTTTCTTCACCTTTTCGATTCTATTTGATCTCGCAAAATTGTTCTCAAGAATTAGATGACTCCAAGCACCTTAGATCAAACCAGACATGGCTGAGGGCCAGGCCAGACCAGACCAGGAACGGTCCGGCTCAGCTGATCCAATTGCCACACCTAAGCACCTGCTGAAGTCCTATACTAATCAACAACTCGAAAACACTACGTACAAGTGTCAATTTTAGGATAGTCGTCGTCAGTTTCACGTGCACGCAAAATACAACTGTAATGGCTTGACTCACTAAAATTGAACGGCCATCACCGGATAAAATCAATCCAATGCAGCACCGATCGGCAGGATGCACCAGATAGGTTTGTCATTTACTGAGAAGGGAAAACCAAAACGGGCTTTTTCTATAGAAGCTGCTTACTTTGTGTGACAATTAAAAACCAAAACGGTCTTTTTCTATAGAAGCTGCATACTTTGTGTGACAATTAAATCTGAAAGGGTTACCATTAGTTACATTGACTATTTTCAATTTTTTTTAAAACTAAATTCATTGAACTTAACTAAATATATTTAGAATACTAAAACTCCCAACTTACTTAAGAAGACTAGTTATACGATGATAAACAAGAGAAAGAAGATTACTTCATCATAAAGTCAAGCCAGGCTTGAGGCTTCTCCTTGAGAGCATTAACCACAGGCCCGTATTCATGCTGCTCTATCCCGTACTGTGCCAGTATCTCCGCCACCTCTGCGGCCTCTGCATCCAAATCCACCTCTTTATATATATATATATATATACCACATCATATTTATGCATATATAAGAATATTAGCCGATATGTTTCTGAGTAACATAGAAAATACATGTTAAAATAAAAAACCATTAAGTTGAAATATAACCTATGTCTGGAACTGCGATTATCTCTTCTTGCTCTCTCTTCAGCTCCCTTGCATAGTGATCCGCCTCGCTTTTAGCCGCCAAATACCTGTGTGTGTGTGTATGTGTGTCTTTATAACTAGGTGAGGTTTAGAACGTTTTGGGTCAAAAGGAGAAGGATTGATTAATACCCTCCGAGTCCCATGGAGATGGCACCGGCGGCAACTTCTGCGACGCCAGCGGTGAGGATGATGGATGAGGTGGCATTTGCGCCGGACAGACCGGCTGCGAGGGCAAAGGGCACTGTGAGTCCGTCAGACACTCCGATGATCATGTCGCGGACAACCTCGCCAGCTGTGAAGTGCTTCTCCTTGTGTTGGTTCAGTAGCCTCTGCTTCTCGGACTCTAAGTCTGCTCGGAGTGTAGCCATTTCGATTAGGTTTTTGTGTTCGACTTAAGATGAGTGCCTGTAGACTTATGAAGAGGAAGCACAAAGGATCTTAATTAATTGCACGCGCATAACTATTTTAATCCTAATATTTTATAACATTTACAAAACGTAAAATTGAATCCCACCGTAATGAAAAGTTTTAACCTCTTTCTTAAATACCAGGTCAGTACTAATTGACAAATTTTTAATGTTTTCTTATTTTTTCTGATTGACGTGATAAGGCCGAATTTACTTTTAAAAAATAAAAATCTATAAACGTGGGATCCACTCTTTATATTATACAAGAATATTCAATCAAGATAGTCATGACACTTAACTAACTATACAGACATTGAATAATAGTAGATAAATTCTCGTCACCAAGATTCCTTCTACAGTAGTAAGCAGTGAAATGATAAGAAGAGTTTCCATAGGATCGAAGACTGTAACGCCTTCCTTTCGATCCCTCCCCATCCTCCGCTGCCACCAACTGTAACACCTCCTCCACCGGAGATGAGGAAAAGATCACTCAAAGGGATCGAAGAATGCAGCTATTTCAAGAGATATTTGAGATAAAATGTTGGATTTGTCAAAGTTTAGTTATACTAGAGTCTAGTAAAACGAAAAAGATGGTCTTTCTCTAGGAAAAAATGAACCGATCTTTGATACACTGGTTCTGTTTTTGGAGTTCGAGTTAAACTTGGATTGTGATGATCAGATCTTCGATTGAAAAGAAAAAAAAAAAAGAAGAATCTTTTAATTTGTTAAAACCGTTATTTACAATTAGTTCTGTCGGATTCTGGCGGAACTGAACGTTGCCGTTTGGATCCATGAGTTAGCTGCTTCCTGTGGCGATTCCGACGGTGATATCCTTGCAAAACAAAGAAGGCACGTTGGGGGTTATGTCCCGATTAGCCCCTCCGACGCTCAAGTCAGTCTTTTGTGAAGGTGGGGTTGCCGTAAAAGCTAAGAGAGCTGGGTTATGATTATCGTACCTTCGTTATGATAGAATAATACCTTATATAGTG
>JANIJH010000003.1:40880729-40893823 GCA_024520975.1 Erythroxylum areolatum
TGACACGTGTTCCTTCTGTTGTAACTGAATAGAAATATTGCTAAAAATCCCCCAAAGCTCCTCAACTTTCACAAAAACGCAATTTGATCCTCTCAGTAGGCTCCACATGTAACAGATTGTCTGAAACAAAGTTGACACAAAATTACGGATATGGTTTCTTGATAACCCAACCCAACTGCAGATTTAATATTTTATGGAGAAAAAATATATGCATGAAACAGGAGGCAAAGAAACCGGCAACCTTTCGTGGTGTGCACACAGACACAGTAGGTTAGGTTTCAGGTAAATGAATAAAATGAACTTTGGCTAGATACTAAGAGCAATTTCTGGTTAGTTTGCTGCATCACTCCATTAATCTATGTTGTTATATATCATGGATGACCGTTAAATGAAGCAAATTGATATAAGAGAAGATTGTATTATAAATTTAAAATTACACTTAATTTTACAATACTAACAAGAATTACAAGTTATACCGATCAAATACTAAGGTTTTAATTTGTTATAGATATAACCTAACGTTAACTCTACTATAAATTCAAATTTAAATAGAAACTATTTCTAATTTTCTAGACACTTTTAATAAAATTATTTTAAAACAATTTTTACTAAATTCTACTTCTTACTTATTATAATTTCGGACAACTCATTTTTTTAAATTTTATAATTCAAATATTTTTTTTCCTTAATTAGAAGTCATTTCTGATTTAATTAGAAGTTATTTCCTTAATTAGATAACTATTTTCTAATATTAAAGTAAACTAATTCCAAATTAAAATTTTCAAATCTAGTTAAGAAAGATATTTACATTATTTATTTTTATATTAATTAAAAATATTTCTTAATAAATTAGATAAACAAATTTCAAAAATATCAATGAAAACTCATCTTTCGCAATTAATGGATGAAAAAATCTTTTCTAATAAATCAAAAAATTTATTATTCAAAATTAAAAAAATAATTTCTAAATATATAAAATAATAGTATCCAAATAAAAATAATAAATTTCATTTATTTAATCACATGAAAATAAATAAATATAATTAAAAACACCTTTCTTAACTACTTAAGAAAATAAATTTCTTACTTTTATAGAGACTAATTAATTAATTAAAAATAATTAATTCTAATTTTAGAAACTACTTTTCTCAAATGTATTTAGAAATCAATATAATTATTAATCGTAATCAAATTAAAAACAATAATTACTTTAATTTTTAAATTAAGCATTTAATTTAAACAATTTTTTAAAAAGATAAATGAATTCTTTGATGGGCCTTGAAAGGCATCAAAATGGAGTTTTATAAGGCTAAATTAGGAAAAATGAGACAAAAGATGAGTAAAATTACAAACTATCAAAAGGGATGGCAATTACAAAGCTCAGGCATAGGCCCGACTAGATCACAGGCAGACCGGTTTCCTATTTATTTGTTTTTCCCTTTTTGCCTTGCAGACTTTCGTCATGTGTTGGACACTGCTTCCTTAATAGTTTCCTTATTTAGAGGACTTCCAAGTAGTTTTGGGGGCTTTACAACATCCATTTTAGGTTCCACCTAAGGCTTCTCAACTAATGTTTCACCTATTTCTGTAGTAACATCAGGAGCTTCAGGTTCATCCTCCACAATTTCATTCATATCCTTCTGTTTAGTAGCTTCAATATTTCCCAAACCCAAAAGCTCATCATGCTCCCAAGTCTTAAAAATCTTTCCTATAGGTGTCCATTTTTTTAATCATTGGTGGGTTTCCAAGGGTAAGCAATTACAAATTTACATTCCACCGTTTCCCTATCCTCTTCTAACTTTATAGGTATACTATTTGAAAGGATATCATTTCTTTTTTACTTCACCACATATTTTTGCATAGCAAATTATCTCTATATTGGCAGTTTGAGAGTCTGTGCTAATTGGTTTCCCAAATGATCTAGCTATAAAACTTAAACCTTTAATGGTCCAAAGCTTTAATGGCATATTGTGGAAATCAATCTATATAAGAAATAAATCAACGTTACCTCTACCACATTCAGCTCCTGGTTTCCATTTTTGTACAAATATGGGCTGACCACCTACATGCCATGGTCTTTTCTCTAATATCTCAGTCAAGCAAGTGTTTGCATTGAATTTAGAAACGAAAGATCCATCATCCATCAATACAGTTCTTTCAAGTCCCCCTTTTCCCCTTCTAACAATAGCCCAAGCTTGAACCACGGGGAATGCATGTCTTCGATTCCAAAAGAACCCGCCCAATGCTGAAGACCAAGCACTTGCACCTGCTTTTAGCAGTTTAATGGGAGTGGTTAGCGTACCATTTTGGAAATCTTTTAACGGAGATTTGTGACTTTGAAGATTCAATTTATTCCTCTAGGCTCCAACTGTGTTAGTAACATCCTAATAGGGAGCATTCTTGTTCTTTAGGCTAGTTTGCGCTGAAGGAGACATAGGGCTTGTTTGGTTAATAACTGATAAGCTAATTTTTAGCTGATTGGCTGTTTGACTTCACCAAAAAGTTATTGATGTTGTTTGGTAGTTGGCTAGTTGGGTTGGCTGATCCAACCCAACTAGCTAATTTGTCAAAAGATACAAATGAGGAGCGTTTTGACCAAACAGCTGTTTGGCAATTACGATTTGACCCTCAATTCTTACCGTTTGCATTAGTCATGCTCACGGGGCAAACCCCATAAAACATACAAACCACTCGAGGGTGACTTATATGTTATGTTTTTATAGGGATGGGGTTTGTATGTAAGATTTTATTATTATTATTATTATTATTATTATTATTGGATTTTGTTGTTATTATTATTATATTATTATTATTAGATTTTGTTATTATTATTATTATTAGTTTTATGTTTTTATTAGAGTTATAAACTTAATTTTTGTATAATTAAATATTTAAAATCTAAATTATTATAAAAATATTCAACGAAATACTAAGATATATAATATTCATACCCTTATAATTTTTTTTAAAGTTATGTCTTCATAAGTCATTTTACAATAAACAGCTAATACTAAACAACTAATTTTACCAAACATCAACTAACAAACAGCTAATACAATCTGCTGGTCAAATCAGTTGATAGAATCAGCTATCAACTAACAACTAATACAATCAGCTAATTACCAAACAAGGCCATAACTTTGTTATTAGCGAGAGGTTGAGCTAAAGTTTCTCTTATTTTAACACCCATTATCTCACGCGAGAGTTCTAAAAGTCCTTCCATAGACAATAAATGTGTAGAGGTTATTTTCCTAATTTCCTTTATGTAATGCGAGGCTAAAAGATGGCCTTCCGTTAAGGCAAAGCCACCCTGTTCAAATGAGGTTTAGCACAAAAATAGCAACAAACTAGTCAAAGAGGTTTAGTTGCCAAAAATGGAAAGAACAAAGGGTATAATCGTAATTAATCAAGAAATAAGGTAGAGAGAAATGTTATCAAGAGTAAATTTTCTTTGCTCCCCTCTTCTCACTGTTATTGTCTCTTTGTAGTCCATCCATCCAATTTCCATTGTGACTTTTGTAACCTTGCTTCCTATTAAGGAATAATATACTTTTCATTCTTTAAAAAAGTACCTTATGAGGAATTTCCTCTGGGACTTTTGTAACATTGCTTTCTATTAAGGAATAATATACTTTTCATTTTTCAAAAGTTAACTTAAGAGGAAAAAGTAAAGTTGAAGTATTTTAACTTAATGAAAGAGGTAGAATAGTGTTTGCAATGTCTTGTGTGTATAGTGATTCATTTAAGCCCTATTTGGTTGGGAGGTTAGGGATGGAAGGGAATGAAACGTAACACACTTCCATCGTTTGGTTGAGGGTTTTATAATAGAATAGGATGAAATGAAATGGAATGTGTTATATCCTCAATAATTCTTTTTAATACCAACTGTGACCAATTCATGATATTAATATATTAAATATAATATAATAATATTTAATATAATAAATTTTATTAAATAATTAATAATAAATTATATATAATAATAAAATAAAATAATTTATATTTAAAAATTATTTATTTATATAGAAATATATACAAAAAATTAAAGAATAATTTTTTTATATTTTCTATTAATAAATAAAAATAAAAATAAATTATTTTAAAATATAAATCAAATTTAATATAATAAAATTTATTAAATAATTAATAATAATATTTTTATATAATTAATAATCAATTGTATATAATTAATAAAAATAAAAATAAATAAAATTTTTATTATTTAAAAATAGAAAATATATTTAAAAATTATTCTTTAATTGTTTGTATATATTTCTATATAAATAAAAATATAAATAAATTAGTTTTATAAATAAATCACATAGAATAAAATAAATTAATTAATTAATAATAATATTTTTATATAATTAATAATAAAAATAAATAAAATTTTAATTAATGAAAATGGAAAATATATAAAAAATTATTCTTTAATTGTTTGTATATATTTTTATATAAATAAAAATAAAAATAAATTATTTTAAAATATAAATCACTTAAAATAAAATAAAATATATTAAATAATTATTAATAATATTTTTATATAATTAATAATAAATTGTATATAATTAATAATAAAATAATAAACCTCCTACAACAATCATTTTAATATAAGGGGTATAATAGTCATTTATTATAAATTACATTTCATTCTATCCATCTTCCAAACAACAATTCACTATATTACATTATGAATCATTCCATCCATCCCAAACAACTTTTTACTATATTACATTCTATTTTATTATAAACAGTTCCATTCCGTTCTATCACATTGTATTCTATTTCATTAATTAACATCCAACCAAACAGGCCCTTAAGAAATATTAGGCGTCAATTTTTGTAATTCAATTGAGAATTAAATATGTATATCTTGAGTTGTTAGCTATTAGGCCAACTAACGAATTTAGATTGGTATTTGTTGGTATCATTTTAGTAAGCTCTCAAGAGACTATAGCTTTTCCACTAGGGATACCTAATAGTTAAAAGGCTTATGATATATGCTAAATGTCACTATACACCTATAAAAGCGAAATATTTCTTGTTGTAGTTAATTAAGTAATAAGCTAAAGTTTCTTGTTGTCAATTACTTGAGAATAAGCAACGAGTTAAGTATAAGAGAATCCAATAAGTTTATATTTTTGCATGTTTATAGGGTAAAATTAGTTATAATTTAACACTATATAGCATGCTGATGTATTTTAATTGTAAGTGCATGATATAGTTGTAGTTAGCATCGATAAGTACAGTTCAATCCTACAAGGACTATGATTACTAGTACTAACTGTCTTTCTATTATCTAATCTAAATAAACAAATGCTTAAATTGGAAAAGAAAACTAAACTAATATAAACAATAAATAATAGTTAATTAGCCAAAGTGATAGATAAGGTAAAACAATAATAAATAGATAAGACTTAAATGTAGAATCATCCTAAGAGTTTATGTTGATTCAATGAATAATTATATTTTTTTAGACTGATAAGAATTCCTAAGTTACAATTTTATTCTCTCTCAAGACATGTGACTCTTAACCTTAGATTAATTAATCGAAATTCCTTTTAAATCAAGACTACTTAAAAATCAATTTATCCATTATGTGAACTATATTGATAGGTTTTACCCTACCTTAGGAAGATCTTATGGTTCTCTCTCGATTAATTCACACTTAACCCTTTTTATCAACGTTGTGATCTAACTATACGTCTCATCTATTGAATATCAATGTATGAATCAAATAATTGAATCTTCCCTTTTTACTCCTTCAATTCAATTAATTATAAGAACATGGATAACTTATGAAAACTAGATATTTATTAAAACTCTAATGTTCTTTATATCTAAATATATATCCTAATTTAGTTCATCATAAAACAATGAAAACCAATAATAATAATAATAAATAGGAGATCAATCATGTTTATTTAATATTGATCCTTCTTGATTAATCTTGATGGATTTCGGTTTTGTGTATGAAAGATCGTATTCTTGTTATCGTTCAATTGTTTGTATATGAACCCATAGCTAGAATTTCAATATAATCCATAATTGTTATTTGAAATTCATTTATAGCAAGTAATGGTTCGTAATTATTAGAGATAACATAATCTAGGTTAAATGACGCAACGTATGTGACCGCTGCCTTAATTAATAGATTTTCCTAATTCGTAATGCCACTACCTAATTAAATCTAGAGATCGTTATCCTAGGTTATTTAGTAGTTAGGTTTAATTAACGATCATATTTCAATTAAACAATACCTAAAGGGAAACTCGGGTTAATAGATTAATCCATGATTAATAGTTTTTAGGAGAGGTTCGAGACAACAAATCATTGAAATATGTTTAATTGGGTGTAGGCCGAAATTGAACCAAAAAATTTTATCCCTCACGAATTCACCACTATCATCATTTTTTTGCATGTTTTCTTTAATTTGTTTTCATTAGGTTAGTTTTATTTTATTTTCTTATTTTTAACCAAACCAACCACCCCCAACACTAAAACCTAAACACCAGTTAATTTCATTTCAATAACTTTACACACACTCTTTGTAGGATCGACTTAGACTCACAATTGCAATAGTAATAGGTCTAGTTTATTTTATGTAGTGTTACGATGCACTACCAATTTTTAATGGCCAACCAGTTGATAACAGCAATCTTAGGGGAAACAACTTTTTCCAAACCAATTCATATTATGGTACTTTAGGTTGAACAACTCTAAAAAGATTATAACATGAGGCATTGTTGAATTCTGCATAATTGTTATCATTCCATATTGGAATATCTTCTCCTCCCTCTAGTTGATGGTTTAGGATATCCAAAAATCTATTAGCCCTTCTAAAATTGCAATCCCATACCCAATTTTAAATGATGTTACTTACCTCGGCCTTTATTGGTACTCTTGAACTTCGAAACAACATTTCATTTGTTTGAAAAGAGGACTAAATTGCACTAGTTCTTAAACTGAAACCACATTGACTCTCTATTACCTACTTGCAGCCTTATCTAAGGGTAGACTTGGCTTCTAAGATTGAGCATCTGTCCAAAACTCCAAGAGTTCACCTTACTAATCTCAAGCTGCCATAAACTTGTGTTCTTTAAGTAATATTTGTTAATCCATTTCGAACAAAGGGACTTTTTATCTCTAAAAAGTCTTCATATCCTCTTATTCAGTAGCACTTTTTGCATTGTTAAGAGAGGGATCAATCCAAGCCCTCCTTCCTTCTTTAGGCATAGTTCCCCCCATCTAACCTTAGCCTCTTTAGAACTGCCTATTTTTCCAAACCATAGGAATTGCTTGATACATCTCTCTATCTCTTTGATAATCTTCTTGGTAAGGCTAGATGTGCACTCAAATGGTTGTGTATGTTTTTCAAGATGATTGCAATCAATTGTAATCTACCTGCTATGGATAAATTTATATTCTCTTAGGAATTAATTCTTGTTTTAAATCTTTCCAACATTGGTAGAAAATCATCGAATTTAGGCTTGTTTGTTGTGATTAGAAACCCCAAGGACTTGACAGGTGGAGTTTATATTCTAAAACTAGTTAGTCTTTCGAAGACCTCTATATTTTGAATGTCATAAAAGACAAAAATGTAGCTGTTGTTGAAGTTGATCTTTAAGCCTAATAGTTTGGTATATTTTTGCAGAATTCTCGTCAGAAGAAAAAGAGAGTAGGTATTAGCTCCACTGAACAACATTAAATCATCAATAAATGGAAGATGGTTAAGTTTTAATTCCTTACATTTGTGATGATAGATGAATTTGGAGTTATTCCCAAAGAAAGCAAGCATTCTAGACAAAATTTTAGTAGCTAAAGAGAAAAGATAAAGGGTCTTTTTGCCTAATCCCTTTAGAATCTTGAAGAAAGTGGTGGTATTACCATTGAGCAACAGACTAAAGTTTACAAAAGAAATACAAGCTTTAATCCACTAGATATACTAAGCTAGAAAACCAAAAGCAAAAAGATAACTGATTAGAAAGTTCCACCTAATTAAATTAACCGCTTTAAATAAATCTAGCTTGATAGTGCAACTTTTGATAGCCTTTTTAGAGGTGCAATCCTTCATTAGCTTTTGAACAATCAAAATATTTTCCCCAATAGCTCTTCCCTGCACGAAAGCACCTTGTGACAAAGAACTTAATGAGCTTAATGATCCTTTGAGTCTATTGGCAAGAATTTTTAAGATAATTTTGTATACTGTGTTACAACAGGAGATAAGACGATAATCACTCATGCTAAAGGCAGTTGAAAACTTGGGAATTAAACAAATTTAAGTGCTATTGATTTCCTTCAACAACTTGGAGGTGGAAAAGAACTCCTACACAGTTTCAATCACCAGCTGACTTGTAATGTCCCAAGTTCTCTGGAAGAAATGAGTTGTGAATCCATTAGGGTTAGGAGCCTTAGATGGGTTAAGAATGAAGATAATTTCCTTGATTTCTTGTATAGAAATTGGACCAACTAATTGATCTATCATTTACTAACTGGTTTTGTCTTGTACTAACCAAGATATATCAAGAACTCTATTATTCTCTAGACCTGAATCTCCTAACAAACACCTTGAAGTAATTCAATGTTGTGCTTTCAATGCTTTCTTGATCTGTTCATTTTAACCCTCTTTCATCATAAAGTAAATTGATTTTATTAGTGTTTCTTCTAGATAGGATAAAGTGGAAGTAGAATTTTGAATTGGTATCCCCTTATTTTAAGCAGCTCATTCTAGCCTTTTCTTTAAAATAGAATTATAGAGACTAAGTGCTAAAATTAAACTCGTTTATACAAGCAACTTCTTGTTCTTTCAATCTTTGATCCAAGGGGTGATCATAGCAATCCAACTAAGCTTTTCTTAGTTTTTTCGTGGCTAATTGCAAAGCAACTTAAGAGTTCAACATAGTTTCCTTGCAAAAGAGTTTTTAAATCTTTCCTTACCTTATAAAGTTTCCTCATTAGTTGATAAGATTTGCACCTATTATCTCCCTCTGCCAACTTCTTCTGACTATCTTCTCGAATCACATTTTTTCTATCATCCATTGAAAAATCTAAATGGTGATATATTGAATTTGCTGAAGTTCAATAATTGTATCTCCATCCAAGAATGACCTGAGCATATGATTTCTGTAAAATGTGAATGGATTGGGGAAATTGATCAACCATTGTTGATTTGCCATTACTCGATTGAGTTTATTTCTTATGAAGCAATTACCTTGTTGTTTGTTACTTTATGTGTAGAAACAACCTACTTGTCTTAGGTCCACCAGGTTGGCTACTTTGATGAATTCTACCTACTCTTTATCCACCCCATTTATCCTAATTCTGCTGCCTTTAGCTTCATTTGAATGAAGGATACAACTGTAATCCCCTACAATAGCCCAAGGATCCCTGATAAAGACTTGGTGAACCTTAATATCCTCCCATAACTTTATTCTTTGGAAAGCATGATTGGCTGCATAAAAAACTAAAAGTTCCAATATGTCATTAGCATCCAGGAATCCACATTTAACATGAATCATTTGATCAGTTATGAGTGAAGTTTATATGCAAAGCTTATTTGAGTTATAAGAAATTAAAATTCTTCTATTATAGTGTGATACCTGTTATTAGAAAGTATCTCCCATTTAACTCCCAAAAATTTCAGGTAACTTTGTAAATGTTGTAGCTTTATTTTATTTTCTGTCAAGCCTAACAAAACAAGCTTTTCCTTTGTTACTAACTCTTTGACATATGCCTTTTAAGAGGGTCATTTAACCCTTTTATATTCCATAAAATAAAGCTTATTGTGGTCTTTTAGGTTGGAGCATCAACTCTCAACTTGCCTTTACCCTTTGATCTGCTTGATTTTCTCTTTGAATTTATAACAAGTTAAAACTCCTCCATAATTTTTTTCCCAGATTATGTCTTCCTCACCCTCAGCATTTTCAGATAATTATCAACATTACTAATATTTACCTCATAGGTTTCTCCCTATTATGTAATAGAATCAACCTTCTGTAGATTAATGTTTTCATGCTCTTTGATCCCTGCTACTTCCTGTTCAGTCTCCCTAATTGTGCAATCTTCCTTGACATCTTCAAGGCTTGTTGGAACCTTCATTTGTCCCATAAGCTCCTGACAAGTACCTGTTGTAAACATTCTACTTGTAGGTCTCCACTTCCTGCTAGAGTTTTTGAGTTTCTAGGGGTAGGATAATTGAATCTCCACTTTAGTAAGCTTAGTAGCCTCATTCAACTTCAACATTAGAGTTGCTTTAAGTAATTCCTTATCCCTCTGGATTTCTACACAAATATTAGCATAGTAAATTCTATCTATTCTAACTGTCTGGGAATCTACAGTTAGGGGCTTGCCAATCAAACTTGCTAGGTAACTCAAATCCCTCAGTTGTCCAAAACTCCAATATTATATTATAGAAGTTTGTTCAAACGAGAATGGTGTCAATTTTGCTTCTATTCAACTCCATTCCTAGCCTCCATTTTTACATAAACATGGGCTATCTACCAATGTCTTAAGGACCTAGCTCCAAGATTCTAGTGAGATTGCAATCTATAACAAACTTGAAGATAAAAGTATCTTCCTCAGTTAACTTTTTTTTTTCAAACCTTTTTTGCCCCATTTTTCCTTATCCTAGACTTGCACTTGTAGGAAAGATGGTCTCTTGCTTTAGAAATAGTCCACAAGTGCTACAGACCAAAATTTTACACCTGGTTGAAGCAACTCAAGAGGAGGGGTGATTATTCCATCCACAAGCACCTCTTAATAGTGTATGATAGAACCAACATCCAGTTTGCTCTTCCACAAAGTGTTAGGTTGATTTAAAGTTTCTCGCTTAGTAATGTGAGTAAATTTGGGAAGTTTTTTTCCCATACTATTCAGATCTAAAAAATCCTGCTCGAGAGCTTCAACTCCTATCTCAGTTGGATCTGCTTTCCTACAGGGCAATCCTCCATTGCCCCGTCCCCCAGTTCACTCGAATTTGATAGCAAATTTGAACTAGAAGCATCAATTAAAGAGCCAAAATCCACCATTTCTTTCCTAGCTTTTGTTGGTAAAAAAACTAGCGATGGAAAGTAGAAAAGTAAAATCTCCTAGAAAGAAGTCATAAGATGAGAGAACTCCAAAAGGATGTTTAATAAACAAATTATTAAAAAATTTTCAAGATAAATGGACTGACTATATATATTATATTAAATTGATTGATTTCATAAGTTGATATCAATGATTAAAAAATTTAGCCGGTTAGACCATTTCAACTATAAAAATCTTGAACCGTCCAGTTTATCAGTTTGATTTTTAACTTTTTGGTTCGATTTAATTTAATAACTCTTATTGTTAAAAGTAGACCAATTTATTAATTAATTATTCAAAATTTGTTAATTAATAAGTTCTTATAAACTAAAATAAATAAAATTTTATTTAACAATATCTTTTTTAATTAAACTTCAAAATTTTTATAAGGATAATTTCTTTCAATCATATTTTAAATTATTTAATGTTAATTAATATTTAGCTGTTTTTGTGAAAATTTAATACTAATTAAACATTTTAATCTTTTGTTTATCAATTTAACTTCTTAAAATATGGGCAAATATTAACAAAAAAAGTTAATAATAAGTGAACTTTGGGAATCCCACCCAAAACGCTCGAAACTAAATTAATATTCTTTCCATGTCTCTATTGGGTTTGGATCACTTTCTAAGTGGAGCCCAAAGCCTAAATATAAAATGGTGTTTTAAACCCTAAAGAAGTGTAGAAAAGAGTGGTCAGCCAGAAGAGAAAAGAGAGGGAAAAAAAGAGAGGAAGAAGAAAATTTTTGTTTTTTCTCCAACTTTGCGCAGTATTCTTCTAACCTCCGATCGCATGGCGATTTCTTGTCGGATCAACCTGAAATTTTAACCAGAGATTCCTCTCTCGTTATTCTTCATTCTGAACGGTGGAGATTAGATTTGAAGGTCTCCAAGGTTCCTTGATTTTTAGTCAAAGTTGCTGAGATTTTAAAGGTGATATTGCTCTTAACTCTTTGATTCTTTTATCTTGTTGATGATTATTGTTGTATTTTTTGAGCTGAGTGGTGACTCTAGTTATATATAAAGGTGAAAAACTCTTTGTAACTTGATTGATGATAGTGGAG
Source organism: Erythroxylum areolatum (assembly GCA_024520975.1). NCBI lineage: Eukaryota > Viridiplantae > Streptophyta > Magnoliopsida > Malpighiales > Erythroxylaceae > Erythroxylum > Erythroxylum areolatum. The sequence goes on from JANIJH010000003.1 coordinate 40,892,860, forward strand.
TTTTTCTTTATTGGACTAAGTCTTGTGGTTTTTCCTTTCTCACATTGAGGGAGGTTTTTCACGTAAAAATTGCCTGTGTTCTTTATTTCTTGCTGCTTAATTTCGTACATTGGTAAGTTTGTTGGTTGCTGTTTTTCTTTTGGATTGGATGTGATTGTTTACAGAGAGAAAGGTTTATTATTTCTGGGTTGTTGCCGCTGCGTGACTGACGCTTCCTTTCTCAACAAGTGGTATCAGAGCTCTTTGGTTCGGGATATTTATAGCTGTGGTTAAGGTGAACAATGGAAGTTATCAACACTAGTAGGATGGTTATTTTGAGTGGCGCCAATTATGCTATTTGGAAGGGCAAGATGGAGGATCTACTTTATGTGAAGAATTTTCACTAACCAGTTTTTGCCACTGAAAAGCCTAATGATAAATCAGGTGAAGAATGGACTCTATTGCATAGACAGGTGTGTGGTTTTATCAGACAGTGGGTTAATGACAATGTGTTGAATCATATTTCTAGTGAGACATATGCTCGAAACTTGTGGGAGCAGCTTGAGAAGCCGTATGCTCGAAAGATTGGGAACAATAAGATGTTTTTAATAAAGCAGATGCTAGCTTTGAAGTATAGTGATGGGACTCATATGACAGATCACTTGAATAACTTCCAGGGAATTTAAAGTATAGTGATGGGACTCTTCCAAAGACTCCTCAGCTTAAAGGCGTGGCAGAGAGGATGAACAGGACCTTGATGGAGAGAGTTATATCCATGATTTCTGAAGCCAAGTTGCCTTATTCATTTTGGGGTGAGGCTGTATTAGCAGCTGCACATGTTATTAATTTGTCTCCTACTATTGTTTTGCAGGGTGATGTTCCAAACAGGGTTTGGTATGGCAAGGATATTTCCTATGACCACTTGAGAGTGTTTGGATGCAAAGCTTTTGTGCATGTGCCTAAAGATGAGAGGTCCAAGTTGGAT
>JANIJH010000003.1:40903335-40923693 GCA_024520975.1 Erythroxylum areolatum
CATTTGAATAAAATACTTAAAATACAGTGGTTCTGTTCAGTGATGATCTACCTGCAGCGCCGATCCAGGAAATGCCGTCAAACAGTTGACGAACTATGGCATGTTTTAAGTCATTTTCAATTATATCAGGTTTAAATGTATAGGATTTAGAAAGGCCAAGATTATCCCCATGTTGATATTTATTTTCTTACAACCTAGCTTGCCAGAATTGGCTGGGTGGTCTGGAATTTACAGAACCTTCTATACATCTGACGATGTATACTAGAAGATGACTAGTAATTTTGTGATGTAGGTTGATGGCATTAGACTAATATAGAAAAAGAAAAATAACTTCCCCCTACTTTACTGATACTATACATATTGGTTTCAAGATCTGACTGACAATTTTTTGCAAAGTTTAGTAAAATTAATGAAAGTCAATTTGGGTTATCTGTAATTGATATGGTTTCGGAGAAGTGAAGATATTGACGATGATCCTGTTATCCCAGGTGGAAGAGTTTCAAGCGACATATGTTGAATATGAGGTCACACAGTGATTCCAAGGGTTTTGAACTTAAGCGGCCAAACGACTCTCTCTATGCCTTTCCATGTCCTGATTGCATGTGCCGTCTGAACAAAGCATAATCGTCAGCTACGTGATCTGCTTGAGGGGAATGTACTGATGTTCACTGCTTCTAACTTTTTTCTGGGCACATATTGCTGCTGACACAATTTTGTGTTGAAATTCTTTCATTTTTTTATCATCATCATGCCGAGAGGACATACACTTTAATTTTAGGAGCTTCAAGGACTTACTGGAGGTTGCTTTCAACCGGTCAATTACAGGATTGGAAGAAAGGGTGGGTCCTGCATATTTTTGTGTATTCATTCCAGATAGCAAGCGAAAGCATTCTTTTGATTGGAAAGAGTTGCAGGGGAATATATGATTGTAACTGAGCATTGTTCACAAACATGCTGCTGCAACTGCTCTAAGGGCTGTAAAATGACGTAAGATTCTCTTTGCCCTGGTTATCTTGGACTTTGTAAATTAGTTAGAAACGATTCACCTGTGGAAAGTTCGTGAAGTTTGTGTAGGTGTCAGATCCTCTTGTCCACTTTTTGTAGACCAACTCTGTGCTACTTTATTTGATCCATCTATTTATGTGGGATTTACATAAATGGATGGGTCAGATGGAGTGGCCCAGAGTTGGTCCACAAAAAATGGACCAGAGGATCTGATCTCGTTTGTGTACATTTAGAGAAGCCAGGGTAGTACTGATTTATCCTCTTTTATAATTCCTATATCTCTCCCCAAATATATGATAAAACTTATTCGTAGAATTGACAGCCGAAAATAATTATTTGGATCCAGGCCTGGCCCGAGGATCCATAGGACTTCAGATGGCTTGAAGCTCACGTAGGCTTGGGTTAAGGCTTTTTTTTAATTGTTTAATTATTTAATTTAATTTAAAAATTGAATAAATTTTAATATAAGATTTCATATGAACTTCAAATAATTGAAATTATGGATAATATGTGGAAGAATATTATTTATTTTTAAATATTTATAAATAATATAGATCTAATTATTAATTATTTTAAATATATTAAAGAATTTTTATTGTTTAAAAATTTTATAGCATACTTTATTATTCTATGATTCATCTCCATAAAAAGTTTATCTATTATTTCATATAAGAAAAGTTTTTAAAACTCATTTATTTTTAAAAAAAAATTGTAGCCTTAATGTTAAATTTTTAAATAGTCTTAAATTTTTTAGATTACTCATTTTAGTCAAATTGTCTCAACTCTATTAAAGAATTCTTATTCATTTCATTTCTTTATTACATTAATATTGCAAATTTTAATATCTTGCTTTTGACAAAAAGATTAAATTTTATTTGCTTAAGTTTTTTTATAAAATTGATAATGAGTAGAACTATTTCCTCTCTCTTTCATTCTTTGCTTATTTAACAACATTCTTTGCTTATTTAACAATAAAATAGTGCTTGATCCTTTTAAAGCATGAAAGAATAATTTCAATTCATGAGTCTATTTATACAGCAAGTATCATGATAATTTCAATTCATGAGTCTATTTATATAGCAACTATCATGGTGTTATTGTAGAGACAACAATATAAAGTTTTCTCTATTATCTTGTGAAAAACTATACAAGTAAAAAATTATATTTTCAACTCTAAAAAACCAAAGCAATTACATGAAAATAGTAAATCAAGAAGTCAACGTTAAATAAAACAAACCTACAGAAGTGGAAAGATGTTAGATAATTGATGTGCTCAAGTGTTAATAGTTCACACTACATTTATATGTAAAAATAGTATCATGTAAATTATACTTGATTATATAACAATTGCATTAAATGAATATTCAACGTTGATAATTAACTGTTAAGTATACTTTCATTATCGAATATTTGTTCAAATAAATTTTTAGTTGAAAGATTGGTCTCTGTACATTTATTGATATGAAAAGACAATATAAGGTAACATGACATATAATTATAAAATTCTTAAGGTAAGCAAAAGTAACATATCATAAAAATAACGCTTATCTTGAATATTTTCATCACCTAATCATTTGACCGCCAGTATTCAAAATAGATTATGAAACAACAGTAGATATTGGAATAGCTAAGAAGTCTTATGCTATTGCTTACATGATTAGAAAAGCATGTGTCTTCTATTATAATAATACATCGAATTGTACATTTTTAACTAAGATCACAACACTGCCTCCAAATAGTTGTCCAACTCTATCTTATTGTGAGAAGTCATAACCTTTTTTTCCTTGATAAATTGTGCAAATTCGGGACTCACACTAATCATATCAATAACATATAAAGATGAAACTAGGGCTGAAGCTAAAGCTAATACTAAGATACTACAATCCTAATCGTTCTCTAATCATAGTTGATAATCACTAAACAAATTATACTAGAATTATTTAATGATATCCTTATGTTCTTGGGCCTGATCACCATAGAACTTTTGATAATAAAAATATAACCCCCTCCATCTTATAGCTTGGGTTTGATATAGAAATGATTGTAATATTTTTTCCAATCACAGACACTAAAAATTGAATTTCTCCATCCTCCGCTCTGCCATGACCCAAATTACCTTATTATAATCAAATATCCAACCAACTAAAGTTTGTTTAATCTTATACATGTGGCTAAAGCAAATATGTGAAGTTAGATATTTTAATCTTGAGAACAACTTAGTGGCATTATAAGATATTTTCAAATTCTTACAAAGTGTTTTAGCTAACTCCTATTTCTCTTCTGTTGGCAGGCAAGCATATTGAGAATCTGTTTATCTCAACCTGCTAAACACCCCAACATACTTGGTTTCCAACACCATCATCTTGAATGTTGAATTCCATTTGGTCATATAATCTTAAACTAACTTTTTCATGCATGGAATGCATGCTATCATGTAGGTTCTTTAAATTTTTTTCACTTTTTTAGGTATTGCACCCTAACACACTATGATACTCTGGATCGACTCTACCTCTTCCTTTATTACAGCTAACCCATCCTTCACAATCAAATTCATGATATGTTTGAAACAACGTATATGGAATAACCTTCCACCAATTAACAAGCTCCCAACATGTAACTTAATCTTAAATTTTTCTATCATTGTATCATTTGTGCTATAATTGTCCAAAGTTATTATTAAGAGCTTGGTGTAGATGTTCTAATTTTTTAAGCACTCTACTATCAAGGTTGTCAAACTTTTACTTGTAGTCAATGTCGACACATAAATGAACACATCATTTAAGATCATAAACAAATATCAATTATAATATAGTTAATAAATAAATTCTAATAAGATTAAAAATATAATCTACCTTAACAATCCCCTACATAAAGTCTAGTCATTATCAATTAAGTGTGTTATCACCACTATATAACTTTTCGTTTGTTTATTATCTATCCATATATCTAATGTGATGGCTACCCATTCATGAATACTCGATAACATCTTCAATATTTCTTTCTTTTAAATGTCATAAATCTTGAAAATGTCTTTCTTTATGGTATTCCAAGGTGGGACTTTGAAGGTAGGTTAGAGTGAGGTGAGCAATATCTTGAAGTTTTTGATATCGATAATGGAGAGTTGGTATTCATCACCAATGATCATCTTAGCTATCAAAAAAATTAATTTGTTGTTGATATAAACATGTGGTAGTCATTTCATGCTTCCCTCTCAATAGGTTAGGCATAAAAATGTTTGACCTTCTAGTGCCATCGTTCTGTTATAAGACTCCATGTCTCTTCAAATGATTTGTTCCATTTTTAGAACATCTGACTAACATCTTATGACAATACTTATATTTGGCCTTTTCAACTCCATCCCTTCATTTAGTCTTGGTGAAGTGAATCCAACATCACTTCTCAATGAACTTGTTCCTTTATCCTGAATAGTTTCTTCACCTGTGACTGGATTAGAACTCTCCATTGTTATATTATCCATTATTGGATTAGTAACTCTGTACTGAATGAAAATGCTTATTCATTTGAAATAATCAACATATATGAACATATAAGTTATTAATGGACATTTAAAAGTATAAATATACTTTAATTAACATTTAACATGTACAAGTGCTAAATTTAATGAGCATATAAGTTAGTCATTGACATTTATATGTATGTATACACTTCGATGAACATTTACATCTATACATACCAAATTTAATGAGCATTTACATGTATACAAACCAAGCACACATAATAAATGGAAATGAACCAATTATTTCGAGGAAAAAAACCAAAATTCTACACAAAATGTTTATACATGCATAATAATATATCAATATCACGAAAACCTATCCATAACAAATTATTGAATCTACAAGTGAACATCAAATGCTTTAGGAAAATTGGTATCTATTATTTTTTAACAAACATTGATTTATAATCATTTTAATTTAATGTAATAAATGTGATATCTACCTAAATGAATTGGATATCAAAAAGCCTATATTTTAAGAAATTTGACTGAGTTGAATTTTTTGTTTATAAAACTATTGGTTTACTATAGTGGGGTCCTTTCAACTTTTTAAAGAAAGGAACAACAAAGAAAAGAAAATGAAAGAAAGCCAAAAACAGAGGAAATGATGGAACAAAAACAACTATATAGGAATTGTTATTTAGCCAATCGGTTGGTTGTAGTTTAGAGAGATAGTTGTTTAAAGACATTATTTTTCTTATACATATTTAGATGTATTTGATAAAGTCTATGTATTAATATACATTGAAAATAAAATTATGATAAGATTATAATTATGAAATTCATATCGTATTTATATATATTATCCCTAAATCGATCCTTATCATTATCCTATTGAGACTGGGTATTAACAAAGTGTAAAAAGACTAGCACACATTTTGTTTTTGTTATGAAGAAAGTAGTTGATCTTATAGACTAAAGTATAAAGATACTTAAACAAATATATGAGTGCCTGTTAGAGAACAAGTTTACTAAATTAACCCTATATAAGAAATTCATTTGGAATATTACTTGTATGTCTATGAAGATTTCTATTATGATTAAAGTAATCCTTTGATCTAATATCTCCAAAGTATCTCATATAAGAATTGTTATTTTTGATACTACCTATGACCTATTCTAGTCAAGTGTAGCTTAGTCAGTAGTCATTAAATATGGCATGAACTATATAGAGGTAGTTGAGTGATCAATATAAGATTCATTAACTTAAAGTTATAAGGGAGAATGTTCTAATGCTCTCAATTTGTATTGATTCATGAAATCTTTGGCCAAGGTGGAATGACAACTTGAAAATGGTTTTCAAATGTCATTAATATAATGAATTACTAATGATGGGGAACTAAAAAAATTGGATCAAATAGAGTAGAAATTAATTTCATACTCTATGTCTAATTAGAACATTATATGATGAAATGATTGAATTACGTTAAAAAATTATCACCACTTTGACATTTCTAAATATTTGGGTGGTCATGTTGTATTACTAGACGGCAATCTTGACATATAGATATAAATTTTTTAATTAAAAAATTAAAGATAAATTAAAGGAGTTTAATTTATTTAATCCTAAATATGATTTTGAGTTATAATTTATTTTCATTGCTAATGTATTTAAGAACCTAATAGATTACACACAAATGATAGGATGAAGAGAGAAAAGATGTTTTAATTAAGTTCTTGATTATAAAATTTGAAAAACTTTATGATTAAATATAATATATTTAATAAATAAGGACTAATATAAGATATTGGATCTTACTTAAGTCTAATTAACGTTTAATTAGAATTGATGTACTTTTAATTAAAATTTAATTGAAATTGAAATTGAAATATTATTTCAATTAAATTACTAAATATCTAAAACCTATTATAAATAGGCTCATGCTTGAAAGAAATTAACATTCCTTGCTTAACTCTCTCTACGATAGTTGTAAAGTTCTGTCAACATATTCTTTATATACTATTAGAGGTCAAAAAATTGTGTAAATATGGTAGTTGAGATGAGCTAATTTTTAAAATGATTTGAGGGAAAAGATAAGAAAAAGGATTAAACAAGATCAAATCTTGCCTTGATTTCTCTATAGTGATATTAGAGTCGATTTTAATGATATAACTTGATTAAAATATGTTTGATTATCATTTATTACAATTTTGGAGTTGAAAATAAAAGTAGATTCATATATAATTAGTGTCCATTAATCCCTAAACTATCAAACTAGACTTGATCTAGAAAGTTTAGATTTAAGACAACAAAACCCTTAAAAAGAACTACAAACTTTTGCTGGAAACATGTAGGTGTATGATGGTAGGAAAAATGGGTGACAACATTAGATGTTTGAGGCAAATGGGTTTTGAATTATTGTCTTAGTTATTGCTGAAATTGGTTATTCTAGGTTGCATGAAATTGGTGTTTGACTAGACAATGTTGGGCGAGTTGGTCCCTAAACGTTTTTTTTCAGTTAAGCATGATTTAGGTAATTATGAGATTTGGATAGGTAAATTTTTGGGAGTTATTTTTTTATTTATGTCTATGTTACTAGAATTTATTTCATGGGTTAGTTGAATTAAAGGTGGTAAAAATGCATAAAGGGGTATTTTGGGAAGTTTACCTAAGGTTAAAAACACTAAGGCATTACAAGAAGGGCAAGGTGGACTTTTCTCATTCATTAAGGGTAAAGTGGAAAAGGAAAGGTTTGTCTTCTTCCTAAAGGAGAGAAAAACGAAAATAGGTGAAAGAAGAAGTGAAATATGAAAATTAAAAGGTGAGAAAGAGGGGTTTCGGTGAAGTAGACAAAAGAATGGAGCTTTGAGCTAGGTTTCATCTTTTCTTAGTCTTATAGAGAGAGTTTGAGGTTGCTCAAGAAGGGGAAAAAAAAAAGAGAAAGGGAAGAGCTTTCTTTAGAGCCAATAATCTCATAAATTGGTAAAGATTCAAGGTAAGTTTGATTTTTATACCTTGGATATGTGGAAGGATTTTGGTTCATAAAGTTTAGGAAATATATGGGCTCAAGCAATCTAGAGTCAATTTTAGTGAATGTGCTTTATGGGTTCTTAATTTGAATTCTTATTGAATGAAAATTTTGTCATTTATGAAGGAAATCAAGGAGGGGATCAAGAGAGGCAAGAGGAGCAAGAGGAAAGACATCCTTAAGCAAATTTCATAAGCAAGGATTTCAAGGGGGGTTACGGTTTTATAATTAAGTAATAGGCCATTAATGTTTTCTTTTGAATGATGAAAATAAATGATTTCGACTATTTCATGAACATACTTTATGACTCCTTGAATGCTTTGAGAATGTGTTATGTGTTTGGTATGAGCATATTGTGTTGATGAATTATGAAAAGATTTTGCAAATAATTTTTGAAAAGATACTATGTTTGAAAAATCAAGTTTAGAAAATGTGTCATTTTGGGCAATAAGTTTACAAGTTATGAAATACATGTGATGTGAGTTTGGTTTCGTCCATTTTGTATGTCAAGTGTACTTCGACTAAAGAATTCTCCCGTGTGCCCACTAGTAGCATGGAGCCCCTTCATGGACTCCCTCATGTTTACGACTACATAAAACTATAATGTGAGATTATGTTAGTTCGTTCTGTTCACGATTACACAAGCCCATTTCATGGAAATGTGTTAGTTCGTTCTATTTATAGACCTTCCAAACCATTTATATGTTTTTTATATGCTCATGATATATTGACAAGATTAATGCATACCTGATTTACATTATTGAGAATTTGGTTGAGAATTTAAGAAATATGTGCTTTGTGATTCAATGTGAATTTTGTTATAATGGAAATAAGTGTTTCAATTGTTTTACTTGTTACTAGTTATAAAATTGTTACCCACGAGCTTTTAAGCTCACCTCCATTCCTTCCCATCTCTAAGTAATGAATAAGAGATCGAGCGACAGATAATCGAGGCATGACTCTAAAATTTGCATCTTTTGTGTTTTTAGTTAGATTTGTAACCACAAAATTTTAGTTCCATTTTGAGCAAATTACTATTCATATATCTTTTTGTATTTTGAAATTTTGAGATATTGATGTATTGTGGCTTGAAATGCCCATTAAAGCTTTGTAAAAACTCTTATATTTTGATGTTAATAAAGTATGATTGTGTTTTGCCCATGACAATTTCCAAATTGTTCATTTCACTTTCAACTTTTCCATAAGGGTGAGAATGTGTGTTCGAATTTAAGGGAAATACTGTATTGATCTAAGATAAATTGGACAAAGTTGTCTTCTTGGAAGTTGTAGATTAGTTTTCTAGCTTTCTAATGATATATAGTATGAAATTTTTGGACATTGAAGTTGAGAGATATGATGATTAGATATTTGTGACGCTGCATAGTATGGACAATTCGGGACAGCTACATTGATTTGAATTTTTAACCCTTTTAGAGGCAAAATATCTTTTTGTAGTCTTCATGGAAGTTGTAGGTCTAGAAGTCATCTTCGAAAAAGTCTTTGAATAACCTTAATCTGATATTTGTAGTGCAAGTTATGCTCATTTTACTAATTTAGGTCGAAAGAAGAAAAACAGGAAAGGAGAAGACGCGAGCATGACTCTGCGGACATTGCGCGAAAGTCATGATCACACAAGTGTGGGCAGGTCGCAATCGCGTAAATGCACGATCGTGTCCCGCAGGCTTCCCTCCCCAAACCTAAACATATTTCACTCTTTTGGCCATAACTTTGTCGTCCGACCTCTAAATGACCTAATTTTTGAATCAATGGATTCCTAACATATTTCTCTATCCCTCAATCAAAATTTATAGCTTTTGGTATTAATTTGAAAAAGAATGATTGGATCAAAGTAAGGGTATCGATTGGAAGAGTATGAATTGAATATTTCACTAAATATACTTCGATCTTTGGATGATATTTTGATTTATAGAGTTCAAATGAGATGATTCTTATTTCTAAATAAAGTAGAGACATAGAGCTACAAATCCTCTAAAGAGCTTGAATTTTAATTTAGTCTCTAAGACTTTCAATTTTTGGATGGAAGTTGAGTATAGTGTACTGATTCAGTTTAATAAAAATTCGAAAATGTTTGGGGTACAAATTTTAAAATTTTAGACCAAATTGAATGATTTTGGTGTCATTAGAAACTTAAGACAATGGGAAAAAATGTTCTAAAGAAGTTAGATTGAAATTTTCATTTAAGGTTTCCCAAAATCTGTTCGGAAACAGGAGAAATGAGTTCATTTTTTATGATTGACTGATGTGGGCACGCCACACTTGTGGGAAGCACGTCCAGATGTCACTTAGGACATTAGTCGCTCGCCTCGCAAGGGCGGAGTCCCAATAATACGTGGTTTCTTGTAAATCATGATGGCTTGCAATTGTTACTGTACACTAGTGACTAGAAGACACAAATGCTGGTGGTAGCATGAGATGCCATTGAGCATATTAGCTATTTGGAATCATGACTAATAGCAGAAAGGAGGTGCATTCAACTAGTGGCTTAGACTAGTTTGTTTGCTATAATTGTGGCATGCAGTTTAGTGGTGGGCGTCAGTGTAGGTTGACAAAGACATGAGAGGTTGGGTCAAAAATGAAAATTTCCAAAGGGAAATAATTTTGCAAAATCTTTGATTTGACTTCATTTGTTTCTAGCATAATCAAAAATAGAAAAATTAAATGCACAAATGTAAATCAACACCAAAGTTTGTTGATGCAATTCAGCACACCTTTCTTATTCTGTGGAGTCGTCACCTAACTTAATACTTTCACTAACGACAATAGTTTTATACAAGGATTTACTGAGCCGACACCACTCAACCCTTGACACTATCCCTCGTCCTCATAACTCGTAAAGCATTTCACACCCAATAATACGATAGACTCATGGTAACCTCAATAGAGAAATTTCTTAACAATTTTTTAACGAAAGACAATAAACACACAACTCAAGTAATTAAAATAAAAAATGAACATAAACAAAGACACTGGAGAAAGAAAACAAGTTCCCTAACAATGTAGCTACATCAATGAAAGAATAGGAAGTTGTTTACTGAAAAATCTGATGTGAAGCTTCAATATTGTCACTGGAAAATCCCACACATAACAGTAGTAAAATCATCAACAAAACAAATGAGTCATTACTGAAACGTAGCAGATGATGGAGCTTTAACCATACCAAAAACTTTTGGAGTGTTTTTCCATTAAAACATGCTAAAAAATAGCCCTGAAAATCATCCATGATGGACAAAAAAACTAAGCACCCAATCTGGAAAAAATCTTTGAAAATCAACTTCCAAAAATCAATCAAAGACCTCAAAAATCTAACTGCCGAGTCACCATATCAGGCATCTTCATAGTACTTTTCAAATTACTTAACTAATCCTTTTATGGTCATTCCAATCCTAGAATATTAGAGGAGATTCTACAAGACAAACTTCAAGCACATAAAGTCCTTACATTAACTGAGTCAATATCCATTACAAAAATTACAAAAGCTTTCAAATCGTTCCACCCTCATAAAGATCTAGGTCTTTATGGTCTAAATGAAACTTTTTCACAAAACTTAACTAATTACAAGTCAAATAGTCATTGATGATGTGCTTGAATTCCTAACCAAAAATAAATTGCTGAAGGAAATAGATAGAACTTTCATCATCTTGATCCCCAAAGGAACTGAGCATGAAACATTCTATGATTACACGACTATAGTATGCTACAACACAATTTATAACATTATTGCCAAGGTTTAAGCAGGAAGGCTTAAGCAAATTCTACAAAACCATATTGATCAGGCACAAGGTTCCTTCATCCCTAGCAGAAGCATTAGAGATAACATCACAGTAGCTCAGGAATAGTTTAAATACTACACCAGAAGGAGAGGTCACAAGAATTTTGCAATCAAAGATGACTTCCAAAAGGTGTATGATACTGTTGATTGGACTTTCATCATCAATATTCTAACTACATCAAAGTTTCCAAGCAACTTCAATGCCTAGATTCATCAATACATATTCACTGTCATTTTTAATGTCCTAGTAAATTAGGAGCTTTCTAATCTAATTATGGCAGCAAGAGGCATTAGGAAAAGGGATCTAATTTCCCTTTACCTTTTCTCATTAGTCATAGAAGTCCTAAATAAACTCCTAACAAGAGTTGTTAAAAGAAACCAAAACCTCAATCATTTCTCAGATTTTAGCCCTATTTCTTACTACAACTCCATTTATAAACTTATCTCTAAAATCCTATCCTAAAGATTGAGAAAGGTATTGCCTAATCACATTGGTGAATCACAGGGTGCATATATACCTAAAAGGGCTATTGGAGATAATATTCTGATACTTCAGGAGTTAATCGGGACCTAAGTAAAGAAGAATGGTAAAGCTAATTGTTGTTTAATTGATCTCAAACAAGCCTATGACTCTATGGATTAGGCTTCATCACTAATATTCTAGTAGCCATGGATTTCCCAATAAATTTCATCATGGGGATCACACAATGTATCTCAACTCCTCATTACAGCATCACTATAAATGTTCAGCCTACAAAATTGTTTAAAAGTAGTAAAGGTATTAGGCAAGGTGGCCCTATATCTCCTTATCTATTTGGTTTGGTGATGGAGGGTTTTGGTAGACTACTCCACAAAAGGGTAAAGAGTTATAAAGGCATTAAATTCCATTCCAAATATAAAAGAGTTAAATTAGGTCGTCTTTGTTTTGCTGACGATCTTATTTTAATCTCCAAAAACGACCGTACTTTTCACTCAACTCTTATGAAGGTCCTTAAAATGTTCAACAGGATGTTTAGTCTCTACATAAAATGCTCCAAAAGTGACTTATTCTTATATCATAAGGCTACTAATTTGGAATCCACCTTAGTCCCTATTATAGGTTTTAATGTTCAAAAGCTCCCAATGATGTATCTTGGTATTCCGATCTCAGATTTCATATTCAAATCTATTGATTATGCTTACCAAATTGACAAGATTAATCATAGAATTGCCTCTTAGAGTGTTAGGAATCTCTCCATTGCTAGAAGGGTTTAACTCATTGTTTCTATTTTAAATTTATCAGCATATATAAGGTAGCTCATTTTGCTTCTCTATGAAAATTATTAAAGATATTAAAAAAAATTAAATAGGTTCCTATAGACTGGCTACAAAGGAAACCCTTGCAAAGTAAAGATGGGATTAAGGGATGATCCTTTACCAAAATGTCAAGTGGGACTCAGTATAATTTCTCTCAGGACTTTTAACTCTTTATTACTTTCCAAAAGGATATAAAGACTCTTTGCTGAAAAGGAGGCTTTATGGTGTAGATGGATCCATATATACTTCATTAAAATAGGAACCTATGGAGCTTTAAGTCAGATAATCTATCCTCTACCAATTTGAAAGCTATTATTAAGCTGAGAGGAAATTTGAGGCCTCACTTTATCAACCTTATTGGCAATGGGGAATCTACTTCTTTCTGGTTTGATAATTGGCTTTCAATAGGACCTTTGAAAGATTTGGATCAAGGTGATGCATTAAAACCCTATTATAATAACAAGAAACATTGGATAAAGCTCTCACAAAAAAGGATTAGATCAGAATTATCCTGATCTCATCTTCTCTAAAGACTAAAATCCTACAGATTAGTTTTAACCTGTATAATGATATTGTCATATTGAAACATACCACTGATGGAGTATTCACTAATCTTTCTTGAAGAAAAGTTTTCACTAGCAACCTGCCAATTCTTCCTTGGACAAAAATAGTCTAGTCTAGACATCATTAGTCGAGAGAATCAATAATCCTTTAGCTTGCAATGCTAAACAAGCCACCTAATGTTGACAAGATTGTAAGGTTTACTTACCTTAATAATTGGTGCTGTCTTTACAGAGATGATAAGGAAAACTTAGGCCATCTTTTCTTCAAATGCATGTATGTCATAGATTCCTAGCAATAATTGATCTCATAGTGTTGATTAAGGGAACTTCGAGAGGTTTTAAGCAAAATTAAGTCTTAGTGTGTTGATTTGAGATTTCATAGCAAAACAATCAAATGATGCTTTTGCATCGCTCTTTCTTTCCTAGTCTCAATTGTTTGGGATGAAAGGAACAACATAATATTTCACAAGTGCCCCACCACTTAGCATTTCAACACATATCTATTTCAATGAATTAGACCTTATATTGGCATCCATAAACATAAGGATTTGGACTCTCATTATCCCAACAAGGTCTGGAGAGTATAAACACCTAGCATGAGTTGTAATTACTTTAAATATGTGTCAAATGTGATCTTATAGTGTTTTGTCTCTTATATTTACAAGGTGATCGTACTAGTACCGATTACATTTGCCTTTATGGCTTAATTTAAGTTAACTTCTCTAAAAAAACTTATTGGCTATAAAAGGAATCACCTTTGGAAGGAAATTAAAAGAACATCTACTCACACTATTAAACCCTAGTTAATCACTGGAGACTTCAATGTAATCATTACAACTAAAAAAACTAAAGGGGTATATGTTAATAGAACTCCTTGTTAAAACTTAATGCTATGCCTATCTGATATTGAGATAATTGATGTAGCGTTAGCTGTTAATTTCTTCACACTAAGTAATAACTAGTAAGGAAATGATCTTATTAGGAAAAAACTTGACAGTTCTCTTACAAACATGAATTGGTTTCAACAATTCCCCAACAGCTTCACTATTTTCCAAATTTCTTTTCTATTTGATCACGCTCCTTACTTTCACTTTTAATGATTCTAAAAGAATCAAGAACCTTTTCAGGTTCATCAACTTCCTTTTGGATGTTCCTGGATTTGATAAAGTTTTATAGAAAGGGTTCAGAGATGAAGTGAATGATTCCAAACAGTATTAATACTATAAAAAATGCTTTTAATCAAACAAAATCTAAAATTCATACACAAGGAGAATACATGAAATTTCATAATCTTGTTACAACTGCTAGAAATGCTCTTATTTTATATTTAGAATGAGTTATATGAGAAACAACAATTCAGTATACTTATTGAAAAGGAGAAGCAAGCATTGTACAACTTCTATAAAGATCTCTCATTTGATCAATCCTTGAAGAGGCAGAGATCCATAATTGCTTAGTTGAAGCGGAGTGATAAAGGTTCAACTTTCTTTCACAGATATGTCATCTCCAGGAAAGCTGCAAACAAAATTAGCAATTTGATGTGTAAGAATCATATCATTTGTAATCAAGATTTGTTAAAGTTATAGGCTTTTAAATACTTCTCCAATGTTATAAATGCCTCCACCAATGCTCAAAGTTAAAGGCTTTTAAACACTTCTCCATGTTATGAATGCCTCCACCAATGCTCAATCTTCAAGTGGTTACTGAGTAGCATCATGTGTAGTTCTATTACTAGTCAAGAAGCCAAAATAGTCTCAAAACTTGTTATTGGATAAAAAATTGAACAAACTATCAAAATTTTGAATCCCCATAAGGCTCCAAGTTTAAACGAGTTTAACATGATGCTTTTTGCTAAAGCTTGACCTATCATCAAAGACATAGTACTAGATGCAATGCTAGAATTCTTTGAGAAGAAACAGATTTTTCTATTACAAGAATATATGAAGGGTTATTCCAAAAAAAAAAGAGGAGGCAAAAAAATGCATTCTAAGGATTAATCTAAAGAATGCTTATGATAATGTTGATTAGAATTTCTTTTGTAACGTCATGAAGCCTTTAGGTTTTCCTAATTGTTTCATTGAACGGATCCCTTTATGCTACAATGTCATCCTTTAGTATTTTAATCAATAGAGAACCAACCAAATTCTTTAAGAGTTATAAAGGCATTAGGTAGTGAGACCCTTCTTTACCTTACTTGTTTGTCGTTGTCATGGAGGTATTCAGTAGGATTTTATGTTGAATTGTTAAGAGGAATAAACACTTAAAATATCATTATAAATGCAAGAAATTAGGAACTACCAACCTCATTTTTATTGATGATTTGATTTTCTTAGCTAGGTTTGACAAAACTTCACTTTCAATAGTAATGAAGGCAATCAGTATTTTCACTAAGTTATCTAGTCTTCATGTTAATGCTGACAAGTCCTCTTTTTACATGTCTATAAGGGTTAAGGATTAGTGAAGTATAGTTGAGCATGTCACTAAGTTCATAAAAATGTATGTGCCTTTCAACTATCTGGGAATTCCAATAACTTCTTCCATATTGAGCTATGGAAGTTTTAAAACTTTGGCAGATAAAATATAAGCTAAAATCATAGGTTGGAGAATGAAAGATTTATCGCTAGTTGAGAGAGTTCAACTGATTACAATTGTAATATCTGTAATAAATATTTATTAGGCAACACATCTTTCTATTCTAAATGCTGTGAAAAAACCATTGATAAAATTCTTAGGAAATTTCTTTAGTCTAGTTCTAATGAAGGAGGTTATAAAGTTGACACTAAATGGTCTGAAATTTGCAGCTCTAAAAGGCATGGAGGTTTGAACATCATACCTTTAAACTCTTAAGTAATTGTATGATGATTAAGAGCTTATGAAGACTAATTAATGATCATAATTCTTTATGGTGCAAGTGGGTACATGTATTATATGTCAAAGATAAGAGCAATTGGAAAATTGATATATCATCAAGTTATGTATCTACTTCTCAAAAGGAGATACTCAAATGGAGAAGCTTTATTAGAATCCACATCAAGAAGGTATTAGGAAAACATGAGCTCTTCTTGAGAATAAATGACAATAATTTGCAAATGTAGTTCAATAATGTGGAGTTAAAGGACAATGCTGAGGATAAGAATTGGTGGTGTCCTAGTGATAGTGTAACATTCAACAATACATCATATAGGAAACTTTTTTGGCTGATTATCAAGAATGTCTTTTAGTATAAAATAGTATTATATAAATGCAATATTCTTATAGCTAGTTTAATTACTTGACAAACTAGTGCAACCTTTGTAAAAGTCAATTGGAGAGCTCTTCATACCTACTTTTTATAAATGTTACAATGTTTTGTAGCTTAGTTACTTTATCATGTTGAACATTCTCTTATTGAGAATCCTTTGCAGGAATTTTTGAGTTATCAGCTTTTTATGGCTTAATTCAATTTTTATTTTTTTTAAAAATCTCTAATGGCCCCATAGCCGAAGATGGAGAAGCATGCTAAATTGATAAAATAGATCCTTACCAAAAGCCTCTTTAAATGAACATTGTCCTCATGATAGTTTATTGGATTGTAACATTGTTGAGCATAAACTAAAAGGGATTAGTTCAGGGCCTAGTACTAGTAGGTCCAAGACTAGTTACAAACCTAAGAGGAAGAAAACTAGTTCAACTCCTTTTAAATATGTGTTTTAAATTGGAATTAGGGGGTTGAATTCCCTAATACATAGATGGCCCTTAAATATTGTCTTAACATTAAAAATCCATATTTTTATGGTATCACTAAGACAAACATAAAACAAGAATCCTGTAACAAGGTTCTTCTATTGTTGGACAAAATGTGGACTAGCATTACCAATCATCTTGCCCATTTCAATTGAAGAATCATCATCTAAGTAGACCTAGGTATTTTTCTTCTAAGAAACTAGTTCTTTATAGACAAACTAACTCATTAGGAAGTCATTATATAAAGCTCACTATCCCTTTTAGAAATCACTTTAGTATACGAAACTATTTGAGAGTTTTAAGGGAATTGACTATAGTGTGATTTAGAGAGAATTAGCAGGTTCAAACTCTCCCTAGATAATTACTGGTAACTATAACAGTATACTTACTTCCAAGCTTGAGGGAATAGTAGACTTATAGGGTACATGTACTAAAAATTGACTCAAATAACTAGCATTTTAGGATTAACTGATCTCAAATAAATTGGTTACCAATTTACTTGGAGTAATTGACAATTTAAGGACTAGCTTATTGGTAAAGAGTAGGAAAGATATCTAGATAACTCTTAACTACCTTGGAAGCTTTCCCTATAGTTATGCTTCAACAATGCACTATTCTTAGATCATACTCCTATTGAAGTTTAACTTAATCCTATAGTGAGCAATAGAAGGGATCCTTTGAGGATTTTTAATTACCTTTTAACTCACCTAAACATTAGATATATTGTCATGGAATGAATGAACTTACTAATTACAAGTTCACATGCTTACTAACTCTCTTAGAAACTATAAGTAATCACGGCAAATTTTTATCAATTTCCAATGTCAAACATTGATCCTATTCTTCTGAAAAAAGGAAGTAGCTTTTGAATTGATAAACATATGTTAAGAAGCTCTAGCTTGATCTCCCTGTGATCCCCTAATCGAAATTTAAGAATGTGCAAAACTAAACAAATACCTTAATGATGTAGAAAGTTAAAATTTGAATCTAAGATAGAAATCTAGGATATTAGCGCTGGAGGAAGATGATAGAAAAGGTATTTCTACAATGTAGTTTAGGGAAGGAGGAAGAAAAGAAAATTTATATCACTTCTTAATAGTAATGGAAGATGGTGCTTGAATAGGAGAAACTTAAGTAGATAGCTTTATAGCACTTCAAAAAGTTTCTAGATACAAGCAAGGTGGTGATGACCATTCCTGAGGCACTTAGGTGCTCCTTAAATTCATCTTGTAAGCTCAACACATCTCAAAATTAACTAAAAAGATAACATTTGAGGAAAATAAATCTACTTTATTCTCATTTCACCCTGATAATACACCTAGTCTAGATGAGTACATTGCCAAGTTCTTTTAAGCTACTAGAGATCAAACAAGCAAAAATGATCTCCAATACAGTTATGGAGTTTTATTTATAAGGTTAAATGCTTTATGAATTCAACAAGAAATATTTTGTCCTTCTTTCTATGATCCCTAATCCCTCAAGGTTAAATGAATGTAGACCCATTTCATGCTGCAATGTGATTTATAAGAATCATTTAAAAATTTTAGCTTCCTAACTTAGGTCATATTCTTTCTCAAGAACCACTATTCATTAGTTAATCAACTAAAATAACTCCGAATTCTATATAACATTAAAATGCTCCAATTTGTTCTATGAACTCTCTGGATTGGTTTTTACACTAATTCAGGAAGATTTTTTTAAAGTTTCTCTTGAATGGATCCCGATTAACCCTTTTTATCCACACTGTGGCCTAAAAATACATCTCATCTCTCAAATTTTCATGTGTGAATCAAATATTGAATCTTCCACTTTCATTCCTTCGATTTAATCAATATAATAACATAGATAAATAACAATGAAATTAGATATTCATTAAACAAAAATTAATCAAAATATACTACATTGGAGGTTCATCGAACATAAATCTATATTTATATTTAGTTCATAATGAAAAAGTAATTTCAACTAAGAAACAAGATAAAGAAATAATTATTTTTGGAATTTGAATCTTCTAAAAAATCTTGTTGAAATTTTGCTTTATCATCAAAGAATGATAAAATTTTTATCAAAATTGTTACAGAATAACTTCAAAATTACCTTTAGGTGTTTCTTGATAAAGAACTTTATTTTTGTCTCTCTTTTCTTTAAAATTTGAAATCCTAGGTTTTTTAATGAGTTACACAGCCCCATACATATGTTTCTAGCTATGTTCTCTTGGAATTCTCTATAAATCTTCAACTACAATACGAGAAGCATGTAAGGCTATATAAGGTATCATTTTCTTCAAATAGGGATAAACAAGCGGTATATATGTTGCACCAAAGAAACAACATCAATAAACTTTGAAAACGACCCTGTAAGTGCCTTATTTTAGGGTCCTTCTCCAATTCTTCCAAAATTGATTTCGTTCAATATAATTCCATCTTAATTTTTAATTCTTTTCCTTGTATTAGTGAAACTAAGACCTAAAATGAAAATAAATATCAATTTAAGTATCACATCCTTTAAAAGCCATAAAAATACAGGTAATTTACCTTAAAATAGTGCTAAAAATAATATATGTCTACCATAACTAGGCTGATATCAAGTTGACCTTAAAACTAAATTTCCCAATTACCTCCTTCAACTCCTTATTTTATTTATCCTGTGCTTTTAGGAAATTCTCTAGTAGTGACTTCATATTCTAATTTTAAGGAGGCTATTAAAGGATCTTTGTTTGAAACTAGGGGGTTATCAATTATTTTATCAGATTTTAAGGAGGGTATTAAAGGACCTTTGTTTGAAACTAAGTACTTGTATTTCAAATAATTTAGAGGACTTCTAGCAAACATGTACCAAATTTCATTTAAAATTCCCTTAAATATGTAGCCATAGTTAACAAATTTTTGGTGATTCTCTACTAATCTTTTAGGGAGATTTTCTTTCAAATTTCTCTTATTTTCATTTAGTTTTTCACAATTTTTATTATTTTCTTATATGATGGGGATTTTTTCTTTTATTTTTTTATTCTATATAATAGCTACAAACCTTAATTAGAGTTAAGGATGTAGACTATATATTTACTCCCTAATGTCTAGAGATTATTGTTATGATGTTCTTGACATAATTATTTTGGTTCATTTTTTTTAATGTACAAGTTGAAGGAATAAGAACCAAAATGAGCTACAAACATATGCTTGGAGATTTCCTAGTGATTATTTGTCTTTATGGAACAAGAAGGAGATGAATTAAGGTGAAGATGAGTATCACATCCTTTAAAAGCCATAAAAATACAGGTAATTTATCTTAAAATAGTGCTAAAAATAATATATGTCTACCATAACTAGGCTGATATCAAGTTGACCTTAAAAATAAATTTCCCAATTACCTCCTTCAACTCCTTATTTTATTTATCCTGTGTTTTTAGGAAATTCTCTAATAGTGACTTCATATTCTAATTTTAAGGAGGCTATTAAAGGATCTTTGTTTGAAACTAGGGGGTTATCAATTATTTTA
>JANIJH010000003.1:40923793-40937749 GCA_024520975.1 Erythroxylum areolatum
TTTAATGTACAAGTTGAAGGAATAAGAACCAAAATGAGCTACAAACATATGCTTGGAGATTTCCTAGTGATTATTTGCTTTTATGGAACAAGAAGGAGATGAATTAAGGTGAAGATGGGGTAAATAATGAAAGAAATGAAGTTATTACAACTTACATTATCATAATCGTGTAACTTACTAGAAGCGTGTAAGAGCTCGAACACAACATTGCAGCCACTTTGCAAATTACATGTCCATGTGTGGACTTACACAGCCATGTAAGTGAGCTATATGATTGCGAATGTGTAAGTCACAATTATTGCAATTTTCATATAATGCTCACCTACACGCTTGTGCTACTTACCGTGTATTATAAAAAATCATAATTTTTAGTATAAAAGGGAATTTAAGAGGACAAATGAGACACAAAAAGTTGAGAGACATGAATGTAGGAAAATTTCTTACCCTTTATAGAGCTTTGAGGAGCTATCCTTCATCATTTTTGTTTAAAGGGGACATCAAACCCAACGAAAGGGGATATCAATCCCAACGAACATGTTTGGGAATTTCTTAATCTAGTATTGTTGTTCTCACTCTCTTCTATAATTGATTGAGTTATTCTATAAAATGTATTGGAATTTATGTATAAATGATTTAATCACTTTAAATAGATTATTTATGTATGATCCCATTGCCATAATCTTGATTGCCAAAAGCTGAGAGGCAATGAAATGATCAAGATGGGTGAAACTCTTTCTACGGTCTTTAAAAAGAAAATACTACGAAGTATAAAGACTTAGGCATGTTTATCATTCCATGTAAAATTAGTAACACTAAGATTAAATAGGTTATGTTAGTTTTAGGAGCATTAATTAATGTTATGCCTAGTTCTATGTATGCTTCTTTAAATCTAGGCTCGTTGAAAGAAACTAATGTTACCATACAATTGGCAGATCCTACTAAAACATACCCTGCTGGGTGAATGAGGATGTACTTATGCAGGTGAATGAACTCATATTTCTTACTAATTCTTTTATGGTAGATATGAATGATGAAACTTCCTATAATCCAATGCCTATCTTACTAGGGAGATGGTTTCTTAACACAACCCAAACTAAGATAGACATTCGTGAGGGTACATTCATAATGGAATTTGATGGGAAGTTACTCATTTCAATATCTTTAATGTTAATGAGAACCACCAAAAATGAACATTTTATTTTTGAGATTAATGTGATTGGCCCTTTAGTACGGAGATATTGTAAGCGGAAGTGAATAAATAAATTGGAAGCACTTTCAATTAAGGAGAATACTAAAGCTTTCATTGTCTCAAGGAAAAGCTTTATTATTGGTCAAAAAGTGCTTTTTATGCTCTAGATATATTTCCACATATATTACGTCCTTATTGGTCAATCCTTTTATGATTATTTATGTCTATCCCCATGGTGTAGAAAAGATTAAGAGTCTGAAATAGGGAAGACATTAAATGTGAGTGTTCATCGACTTAAGCCTTATCCTTAAGAATTTCAAGTGGAAAATGCAAAAGTTGTGATCCCTAGAGATCAAAATTTTATTATATGATGAGGAGAATATGGAGTTGAGCCAATGACAATAAACAAAGATACTGTTAGGGAGGCAACCTAAAGGAAGTTTGTTCCTTTTTCTTTACATTTTTACATTCCTTTTTTTAACGCTCCATTTTATACAGTTAATGTTACATTAGGGACAATGTAAGTTCTAAGTGTGGGGGTGAGCTAATGTTTATGCAAAGTTCTTTTTGGGTGTTTTAAAGTTCTTTTTACATGTAAACAAAAAACATTGCCTATTTTCTATTGATTTTAGGACAATATAGCTATATTTAGAGAGTATAATTAAGTAGAAAAATTCATAGCAACTTAGGCATGTGATTTACTTTTGTGATTAGTCATTGCTCTTTATCTTTAAAAGAGTAGTGACTAGTGGGTAGACATAAGCTAGTGAGATTTTGAGCCTTTTAAATTGACACATCCATATTAGTCTCATTGTCTTTTGTTCATATGTGACCATTATGACATGTACATCCTGACTTTGCCTTAATTTCTATTCGACGCCACGTTTTATCACATGCATTAACATGGAAATAATATATAATTCTTTTTTGTGAGCTACATTAGCGAAATAGCCATATCTAGTGACACGATTTATCATATTGTTAAGCCTTTTGAGCTTCATTAGCCTTTTCTCTTTTTTTAACCAAATTATGAGCCTTTAACCTAACCAAATGTCTTACCTAAACCTTAAAGCTAGTTAGGCATTTGTAATTATTGATGTTTGTGGATGCGCAAGAGCATAAGTGTGGGGTTGTGCTTACATGTGGGTTGGTTAAAATTGATAGAATGTGAATTTTATCTCTTATAAATGAATTCCATTGTCGATGTAATTTCTTTCAATTTTTGTCTAGAAAAAAAGAGAGAAGAAAAACTAAAAATAAATCAAAAAGATAATTAAAAAAGTTATCAAGAAGTAAATCATTTGTTATACAAAGTAATTAATGTTAGTCTTTTATTCTAAAGTTGCATGAAAGTGGTGAATTAATTGTGATGCAAATAGGGAAGAAGTTGTTGCAAAGGGTTAACCTATTATGGTTACATTATATATCATCAATTTTTGTGAGTGATTCCTTTTAAATCCTTGTGCTTTATGTGATTTGCATTCATCATAGCTGATGGTACCTACTTATGAGTGGATGTTAATTTTTGCACTTGATATTCCATTGAATGATTTTCCCTACTTCCCTAGCTTTGATGGCTTTTGAACTACATAATCCAAATACTTCATACCTTAACCTTTGACCTTATGTAACTTTTAAAAAGTCCTTTGATTCATGACTATGCATATAAATATTTAGTGGTGGGGAATTGAAATGATATGCAAAGATGGGGAATATCTTGATCATAAATGGTTTTTGAGTGTACCTACAAATTTATCTTATTTTAAACACAACTTATCAAGGTCTGCCATTCGATTGATCGAATTTTTGAAGGGAATGGTTGTTAATTGATCCTACTACTCCTTTTTGCATGATCATGTATAGCTATGCATAATCGTGATATAATTGTTTCTCCAGCTTTTTCTTTATCTTTACTTTTCATTTACCTACCTCCATTCATCAATATACACATCAAACAATCCTTGAAATATATAATTAATATCAAACTCTTGCCTTAAACAAAAATTAATCAAACAAAACACACAAAACATTGATAAGAACATAAATCTAAGTCCTAAACACATGATTATCATCTAAGAAAACACTAAAAACACACTCTAACACCTTGAAAACATACTAAGTTTTACACTTATTACTTCACTGGCCTCTATTTGCCATCTATTGTCTAAAGTAACGTATACTAAATTCTATAAATTACATATACCTCATAAAAAACAACTGAATTAAACATAAAACAATAAAATGCATAAGTAACTATAAATTGAATATAAATTGGAATAAATAGTCAACATCAATATAATAAAATAACTAAAATATAATTTTAGTTAAGGAATAAAAAAGGAAGAACATAATCTATAATATGTACAAATCTTAATGGAAATAAAATAAATTTGGAGCTTAGGCAATAAAAAACTCATCATCATCATCATCATCATGATAACCTCTGGCAAAGTTGAAGATTATGGAGTATCTTTGAGTATCCCTTATGTTTGAGGTATACAAATAACCTTTCCTTCGTCCATCCTAACTATCTTTATAACCTATGTAAGACATAATTTCGACTACAAATCTTAGTAAATATATAGTGGATAGCCTTATCAATGCTTTCCCACATCATATATTATAGTGAAGGCTTGACATCTTCTTAATCCTTCAACGTCTCTTCCTCTTGAGGTGTATAAGATATTAGTCATTCTCCACCTTGCTCCTACTCCTCTCCACTGGTAATATAGGCCTTAAATCCCTATCTACATCAGCCTTCCTAAGCAATGTCCTGTGCCTTATCATTTCAAGGTTGACATCACTTATACAATGACTAATAGTTAGGTTTAAAAAAGAATAAAAACACTTAGGCTTTTTGTAAGTGTAGTCAAATAAAAGCCTCCACTTATTGTGTTATAGCTTTTGTTTCACATTTGTTATAAATATATGAAACATAAACTTAGAAGATATAGTCTCCTCCCAGTTATAAATAATAAATAGAACAAATCTTTATGAGTGACTTCTCTTATAATCTTTGTTTTCTCTAAAAGTGAATGGGATATTACTCTGTGTGTAACTATTTTAGGGTAGGAGTGGTAACATATGTGTTCTTGGTTATCGATGGATCATAGTTAGACCTGTTAATTGATATAGTTCTTCATAACGTCCTATGTATCTACTTATAAAGCTCGATAAAAAATTAATTATAAAATTTTAAGGTCCTTTATCTTTACCTATTCAAGTGTGTAAAGCATGGATCGCACTTCATACACATTAAAAGTCCAAGCTCATTTAATTTCTATAACATGAATTGTATTGCATCCCTCTCAACAACTAACATGCCTAAACATTTCAAAAGTTACCTAAATTTTCAAATTAATTTCTTGATAGGCAATGTTATCCATGTCAAAAACTTGTCACCACTATTTGTTTCCTCCATAACTCCTCATTTCATCCACCAGATCAACACTTCCTAAACCTTTCCGGTCTATTCTTTTAATTTCTTTAATAGGGTGTTTGATTCACCTACTGTAATAGATAAGGAATGGAATGGTTATTCTTAGGAATAGAATAGACAAAGAATGGAATGGAATGAGTATTACTTAGCTTGGTTTATTCCTAAGAATTTCTAATGATGATGTATGCCAATGTTTGGTTTGAAAACATAAATTTGAAGTGACAAAGAAATAACTAACTAAAAGATCTAAATATCTATTATAGTCTCCAGTAACTATATAATAATAATAATAATGATGATGATGATGATGATGATGATGATGACAACAATAACAACAACAGTAACAACAACAACAAGAGGGAGAAAGGTTATCTTTACCTCTTCCACGTTTCGTAAAATCACATTGACTAATATTCTCTCAACTAATCATTTAACCCTAATTGATTACGAAATTCTAGATTTTGCAACCTCTCGATTCAAAAAATCTTCCTAACATTTTCAACTAGTTCTAAAGTGATCTATTGAATAATTAAGCTCTCACACAAGATCTCTTTGTATGATTATCAATATGATATTTGCGTGACTTATTAAATCACTAACTCTTGTTCTACAATCTAATCTGATTATTTCAACTCACTCTCTTGATTTATTATCAAAGTATTGGCATACACAAATATCACTACACCAGAATATAGTATTGAATTCAATAATAACCAAGTCACAAAACAACTTATGAACAAATCCTAATATGGAAATTTAGAACATCATAAATGTAAATAACATCTTCAAATTCAATTTACACATCAAGTTTAATGAAAATAACAAAAGGAATTAAGGAAAAACTTGATTTGGAACTGAATCTGGAAATCGCAAATGCTCTTAATGCTCCCTTTTGTATGATTCAATTTAGTAATAGGGTGGATGCCTTTTTTGGAGTGTTTTATGTTCTTTTATAGTAGATGAGGGTTTTAGGGTTAATTCTAGGGTTTATCCACATCATTTGGTTCTAAAAATGAGGCCCAACATCAAAATAGATGAAAAATGCAACGTCTGGCAAGTGTCTATCACAATTGTGACATAGGTGTCACGATCGTGACGCTGGAGAAAAAAAACCTTTTATCACGATCATGACATTGCATGCACAATCGTGACCCTGTAAAAAACCTTCTTTAATGATAGTGACATTGTAAGCACGATCATGACCCTACCATATAATCCATGCACATTCTAGCTTCCTTCATTCTTCACTTATCTGGTTTCCATCAGTAACAAACACATCAAAGACCTCAAGACACACAAGATTAAGATCTAAAATCATGTTTTAAACCACATAACACTTAAACATAAACAAATAATAAAATTAACATAATTCTAAGCCTAAACATGAAATAATCATCTAATAGACACCTATAAACATATTAAAAAACTTATCAAAACATAGTATAAACTACACCTATCAACATCCTGATACTTAAACTTTTCCTTGTCCTCAAGCAAAAATAGAACACAAATTCAAACAAATTAAAAATTTCCTTGTCCTTAGGCAAAAACAAAACACATATTCAAACAAAACAGACATAAGCATATACATTCATGCAACATCCATTAATGAGACAATGACATCTAACTTCATGAAATCAATCTAATTGCAAAAATCAATCATTCAAGCTATGCCAACATATTAACCTATGCATTTCATGGCTAAGCACTTTGGATTGAATATACATACTAATTAAAACATTAACATCATATTCAGTCACCTATGGCACTTGTAGACATACATTGATAATTAGTAAGCAGCCAAAATTGTAACTATTACTAAGTATCCTTTCATGATTTTTTTTTCTATTTTTAAAGATCAGTAGGATTTATTTATCCAAACACCACTTTTTAATTTTCTTTAACATTAAACTTAGTCTTTTGACATGAAGACAAACACTGATAGTTATAGGTTTCATTATGATTTAGTGGGTAATTTGGGATGTTTTTAGTTGTTAATTAGATGCTTTGTGCATGTTTAGGTTTAGAATTATGTTAGAGTGATTATATGCTTGTTTTTTTTATGTTATATGGTTTAGAACATATTATGTGGCTTTAATTTTGTGCATTTTAGGTTTTTTTATGTGTTTGTTAGTTTTTGAGATCAAGTAAAGAAGATCGGAGAAGTTTAAAGAAAGCTTGGAAGAAGACTCAGTGTCACGATTGTGGTATTCCAATCATGACTTAATCAACCCAGAGAGGGCCACGATCATGATTGAATGGACTACAATCGTGACAGAAGCTAATTTCATAAGCCATGATCATGGCAAGTAGGCCATGACAGAACCTCATTTTCAAGGGCCACGATCATGACATGCCTGCCACAATTGTTGTAGGTTCGATATAGATGCGGGGATCTGCTTCCATTTCTATTTTTGGAGGATCATTATACTGTTTGTCCTAGGTAAAACCTTATTTTTACCCTAAAAGGCAAAAACACTATAAAAGGAAAAGAAAACGACCTAATTAAAAGAGCTTTAATCTTACCAATTAAAGAAAGAGCCAAGGAAGAGAAAGAAGAAGAGAAAATAGGAGAGAAGAAGAAGAGGGGGAGGAGGAGTTGCTACTGTCACCTTTAGCCATATTTTCCAAGTTAATTTCTCATTTCTTCTTTATGTTTAATTCATTTAATGTATGAGATGGATATGAGGATGATGAATATTTGTTTAAGAATGTTCTAAACTTTATTTAGGATTTGTTCTTAAATCAATTATGATTTGATTTCTTTTGATGTTAATATGTTGGGTATTGTGATTCTTTGTCGTTTTTGCATACTTCGATAACAAATCGAGAGAGTGAACTAATAGTAACATGATAAGGTTGGGTAATGAGAGTTAACAACCTAATAGATCACATAAAAATCAAATCAGTAATTACACAACGAGAGATCGTGTGTGAGAACCCGGTTTTTTATTAGAGTGCTTAAGAAAATTGGAATGTGTGTTGTGTTGTTAATTGAGAAATTGTAATTTTGAAACCTACGATTCAATTAGGGATTATGATTTGGGGTTCAATGATTACGTCTCAGGAGAGCATAATCTATCATTTGAAATTATAGGACCAATACCCATTAACTCAAAAGTAATTAAAGTAGAAAATGACAATATGATAAATTTTAGACCTCGTTTCTGAAGTCTAACTATCACTCTGATACTATAAGTGTTGGACACTCCGTCCTCGCAAGACTCGTCCTCGACGTCCTAAGACACTTCTGGAAACGCATCCCACAAGGGGGAGCCCACACCACTCAAACATCAAAATTTCAAAATGACTTCCTTAGACACAATTGTAGCTCCATGTCTCAAATTTATTTTGCAACAGGAATCATCTCATTTAGAGCTCTATAGCTCAAGATATGATCAAAAAGCCAAAATATGTTCATAACCAATTCATGCTCTTCCAACTCATTCCCTCACTTTCTTTCCATAAATCTTTCTCAAGTCGACTCCAAAGGCTACCAATTTTAATGGAGTGGTATAGGAATGTGTTCGGAATCCAATGCTTTAAAAATCAAGTCATTTGAAGGTCAGATGACAAAGTTATGGCCAAATAGCCCAAGTGTGATCACACTAGAAGCTCTCGCGATCGCGCCAGTGAGGTGTTGCTTTCCTTCAATCCGCAGCTTCTGTCACGCTCACATCTTGTTCCTCACAATCTCATCTTATACATATTTATGCATAAATTCCACTAGAGAGGTTAGATTAAGGTCATTCTTAGACCAATTCAAAGAAGAATTCTAGATCTACAACTTTCATGGAGAGCTAGAAAAGAGATTTTGCCTCCAAAAGGGTCAAAATCACAATTTATTGTAGTTATCCCGTGTAAGTACATCCTATGTAGCATTACTAACTTATAATGATCATATATCTCAACTCGATATCCAAAAATTTCATGATTTATATCATTGGAAAGCTAGAAAGATAATCTACAATTTCTAAAAAGACAACTTTATTTAATTCACCCTAGGTCAATATAGTTCTTCCCCTGAAGTCGGAACACATTTTACCCTTATGAAAGCTTGGAAAATGCAATAAACCAACTTTGAGAATCACGAGCAAAACACAATCATATTTCATAATCATCATAACAAAAGAATTTCTTCAATGCTCAATCTCATTGCTAAAACAAAATAGTGTTTGGAACGCAGCTTTAGTTACATATCAACAGTACATCAATAGCTTAATACAAAATACATAGGGATGCTCATGTTCGATATGCTACTAAAGTTACCCAAAAGTACTTGAACTAACTTAGTTGCTAAATGTAGCTAACTCGGAGTTTCCAAATGCCTTATAAGGATCAACAATCTTCTCGTTATGTACCTAAGGAGAAAATAATGGATTAAGCTATAAAGCTCAGTGGCTAATATATTTATAGTCATTGGTAATGAGCCACACAATCAAGCATACATACATACCTCTATATCTCAATTTATTCTAGCAATTCAATCATTAGCCAATTTAGCTCAAAAACCCATAATTAAGGAAGTTAACGTATAACACCTAACGTGGACATTTAGCCATCAAAGATAAAACTTAAATGCATTATGTTTGACAATTCAAAGATCCAATGCACAAACAAATAGCTCGAGAGTTCCATGGATCGAAATGGTAAAATCGAAGTTTACACCATGAACAAAATGAGTCCATTCTTCAGATCTCATATGCCACAAGCTGGTAGCCGGGAGAAGGATTAGTCAACGTGTACGTGACGAACGAAATGGTTTCTCTCTTTCTCAAACACAAGAAAATTCTATGCTTAGTTTAATTTATCACATATATTCATTCTCATGCATCTTATACTTTTTCTTCTTTTTCGAATATACAAAATGTCATTGCATCTTCCAAGGCAAGGCATAATAATACATCATATTGTCATTTCCAACATTCACAACAATTCACAATTAAGCAATTAAGCATACATATATAGGCAAGAAATTTGTCCCTTTACACAATAACTATAAATATATTACTCACCTAATTTGCTTGAAAATCCAAACTCAATTGTGCCTTTCCTCTTGCTCGAGTAAGATTTTCTTGGTTTCCTAAAACAAATCAATTTCCCATTCAATCCAAATTCAAATGTAAATTCATAACCTTCAATAATTAAAAATACAAAAATTGAGGTTAAATTTAACTTACCTATAGTCTTTCTAGGTTAGAAAGACCAAAACCTAGTCCAAAGACCCACAAAAATCGAAAATGGGTTCCCTTCTTTCTTCCAACGCAAACCCACTCTCTCTTTAATCTCTTTTTCTAACCAAACAAAAAGAAAAGTAATGGAGTTTACCTTAATAAGATGATTTCCTCTTCTTTTTCTTCTTCTTTCTTCCTCTCCCACGATTTTTCTCTTCTTCTTCCCTAGCTTCCACGATTTTTCTTCTTCTTTTCTCTTCTCTCAGACTTTTCTTCTTCCTCTCCTCTCTTCCATGACATTTCTCTCTTCTCTCTTCTTAATTCAAGACCATTCTTATTCTTGTCTTTCCAATTATACCCCTCATTTGTTTAGTTCTCTCAATTTTGCCCTTCATTTAATGTAATGTTCATTTTGCCCCTTCTTTTGTTTCTTATGGCCATTACCCTAATTTAATTCTAACATTTCCATTCTAATTCTAATTTCTACTTATGCTCACTAAATTAATCAATTCTAAAATAAATAACTAAATAAAAAAATTCGGGGCCCAACAATAAATCCCATCTTCTCATATTGATTAATCTTGTCTTGTGCGACTTTTTATTGTTAAGTAGGTGTGCTTAATTTTGATTTCTTTGTTATTAATTTTATAAATTATTCTCAATCAATCTACATTTAATTACTTAATTTTTTGTTCATTTTATTCTCATTTTAATTATGATTTTTAGACCTTAGACAAAGTTAGGATTCAATTAGTTCACTAATTCCTTATGGGATCGACATCTCAACTACTACACTTATGACCTGTACACTTGCGAAACTTTGAGGGTTTTATAGAATTAAAAATTGCTAAACAAGTTTTTGGTTCCATTGTCAAGGAATTAGTTAGATTCTTTTAGTCTAAGACATTTTCACCTCTGTTATATCCGTGTGGTTGCAT
This sequence comes from Erythroxylum areolatum, assembly GCA_024520975.1. Lineage (NCBI taxonomy): Eukaryota > Viridiplantae > Streptophyta > Magnoliopsida > Malpighiales > Erythroxylaceae > Erythroxylum > Erythroxylum areolatum. Next base: position 40,934,534 of record JANIJH010000003.1, read on the forward strand.
GAAGAGTTACTCAGAATTCAATTCAGATTTTCGAAACCTTAGCACTTTACATCACCCATTTGGAACCAGAAATTAGATTAGCCACACGCCAAGAAGAAGAAATTGAAGAACTATTAGCAAAAGAATTTCATCAAGAATTCAATCAAGGAAACTAGGTATAAACCCTTATGGATTTCATAAGACCGGGGTTCAATGCTGCAAATCAAGGCATGACTTAACCACTGGTTCAAGCAGCCTCATTTGAGATTAAGCCTGTTTTGCTAAATATGTTGCAAACCAATGTGCAATTATAAGGATTGACTAATGAGGATCCTATATCATGGGATGTCAGAAGATGTCATTAGGATGAGGCTCTTTCCTTTCACGCTAAGGGATAAAGCCAAGGCATGGTATCATTCTCTAAGTCCCACAAATTTCAAAACTTAGAAGCAGTTAGTGCGTGCATTCTTAGATAAGTACTTCCTTCTTACGAAGACTACGAAACTAATAAAGGAAATAAAAAATTTTCAACAAAATGATAGGAAGCTGCTTTACGAAGCATGGGAAAGGTATAAGGATTTGTAAAGGAGGTGTCCTCACCACAATTTACCTAAGGAATTCATGTTGTAAACCTTCTACAATGGAGTTACTCCACTCACACGAGGCACTATAGATGCAACATCTGGAGGATCTTCAATAAGGAAGACGGTTGAGGAAGCGAAGGAGTTGTTTGAGGATATGGCAAGTAACAATTGTCTTTAGACGATAGCCAAAATTAGACAACACATAACTCTCCAAGAGAAAAAGGGAGCCATAACTATTGACTCAATAATGGAAATGCAAGCCAAAATTGACAGTTTAATAATATGAAAGCCTCTTCTTCAGCTCTTGTCAAGGCAATTCAGCAGAGATGTGAGTTGTATGGAGAAGACAATCAGGATACCATCGATGCAAAAAAATTAACCAAAGTAGCTTAATTACATGGGAGCACAATTTAGTTGAGGAGGGGGAATAATCCCTACTCAAAAACATATAATCCTGGGTGGAAGAACCACCTAAACTTTTCTTTGTCAAACACTGTAGGAGGTCAATTTCGACCTCAAGGGCCATCCAGATTCCAACAAGAGAAAGCCAATTCCACGGACTCTAAGTTAATAAAATCTTAGAAAAGATTGGGAGTATGGAGGATGCTTATGAGAAGTTGGAAGAAAGATTTGAACAAGTAGCAAAGAATCACGCTTCTTCCAACGATAACTTAGAAGTCCAAATGAGCCTATTGGAAAATGCATTGTCTGCACAAAATACAAGGAGACTTTCGAGCAATACTGAAACAAATCTAAAGGAAAGGGTAATGGTGATCACACAGGCCACTAAAAACAAGTTGAAGAAGAAACGGAAGAAGAAAAGAAAAGGGCTAACGAAAGTTCCTTGCTAAGTAGATATAACATGATGAAGATCAAGAAGTCGTCCTGCAATTCTATACCCCATTCTAGTGTAGAGAAAGCCAAAAGAAGTAGAGTTGAAAGATGTTCGAGATATAATAGAGCAACTGAAAACATGACTTTCCCTTATGGAATAAATAAAAGAGAAGTCAGTAAACAGAGAGAAACGAAAGAAGTTGGGACGTGAAGTTGTAATCAAAGAGAACTCTAACAAAGTGGCGACACTACCACAGAAACAAGATGATCCAGGGAATATTCCCTGTACTATTGGTAGTGTCAACATGGAAAAGGCTTTTGCAGACTTATGAGCTAATATAAGTATGATGCCTTACACTTTATGCAAAACGGTAGAGTTAGGTAAAATAACACCAATCAGGATGTCTGTTCAAATGGATAATAAATCAATCCACCATCCTAGGGGCATTGTCAAGGGACGTTCTTGTTGAGGTTGACAAATTCACCTTTCCCAATACTTCATCATCTTAGACATAGAGGAAGATTTGGAGACACCCGTTATCCTTAGAAAACCATTTTTAGCCACCACCCGCTCCCTTATTAAGGTTAATGGAGGCAAGTTAACTTTAAAAGTGGGGGACGAGAGGGATTCATTCAAAGTGTCTAATGGTACAAGAAATTCTTTCAAATATGTGGACGCTATCAAGAGAAATGAGTCTTGTGAAAAAGTTGAGTAGAGTTATACTCATAAGGACCCATCAGAGAAGCCACAAATTTGAAAGAATAATCAAAAGCAGAAGATGAGGAAGAAAAGTGGTGGTAAGCACAATCTAGTAGCTCACTTACAGGTTATGAAACCCATAAGGGTGCTATAATTACATGATTTGTTTGAACCACCATGAACAAAAGAAGTAACATCAAGATAGCGAGGGTAAATGAATTACCGTGTGGGAGGCAACCTATGATTTTAACTTTTTTTGTTTTATCTATTACTTTAGATTAGGTTTTCAATTATGTTTTCACATGCTTTCCCGATACAAGTTAATATCTTGGAAAAATCGAGCTGGTTTTCTTTGTCTCTCTCTCTCTTTTTCATAATGGATCGGAAGGGTATGAAAGACAAGACAATGAGGTGATGATGAAAATATAAGGTAGGGAAGGAATTCCAAAGTTACACAAGGAAAAGAATCAAAAATGGGAAAGGAGTATAAAAATTCCCAATGTCACGCTCATGACTCCTTGGTCAAGATTGTGACCTAATTTTAAGATCTTTGTCACAATCATGATTTTGAACATTCTGCATGACCGTGGCATCTTAGGTCACAACCATGACCTTGAAAATCCCTTTTGTCATTATCATGACCTGCAGTGGGGCATAATAGGCATGTGAAATTTTTAAGCTTTTTTCTCAATTTTACCCCTCCTTTCTTCCTCCTAACCTATAATTCACTCTTACTGTAGCGCCCCCTTACCGTAGGGTACACATCTGGACGCCCGTAGGTCGCTCCGACACATAGCCCACGATAAGGGTGTACTACCGAGCAACCAATTAAAATCCACATGGCATCAAAATAAATCACTAAAATTAAAACCGAATTTACTTTCTCTTTTCATTTCTTTTTCAGATCCGTACTTATACAAGTTATCAAAATACACTGTCTATGCAATACTCAAAGGAAGCTAAAGCTCCTAACTAGGTCATCCCAAAAAGATCCCAGCTGACCCACCTCTGCGCCATAACTTCTCTTGCTGACACGGTCCACAAGGCAGAGAAGACTCTAACAATCTGGAGCTAGGAAATCTACTATCGCTGTCCTGAAAAATATTGCAATGTTGGGTG
>JANIJH010000003.1:40951719-40964922 GCA_024520975.1 Erythroxylum areolatum
TACAAGCCGCTGGATTAAATAAATGGATAAATAAATGGACGATAGGGATCTATTCTGTGGTTGTCCATCCGGTCGCTCTTAGTATATATCCTTAATAACATTTAATAATAATTTTATGGGGTGCTTGTTTAATGGCCTATAGAAAAAGGGTATGGGAATGAAATGAAAAATGGTGTTTGATATGAACCTATTATTGAAAGCCTAAGAGTTTCATTCCTTGGTTTGAGGCAATCTTCCAGTCCTCTCATAATTTAGAGGAATGGAAGTAATGAAATTAATTAATTAATTAATGTAATTAATTACATTATAATTATTTAAAATATTATAATTAATTAATTAATTAAAATATAATTATTTATTAATTAAAATATTGTAATTAATTAATTACAATATAATTAATTAAAATATTATTATTATTTAATTAATTACATTATATTATATTTAATTAAAATATTATTATTAATTTAAATATAACTATTCATTAATTAAAATATTATTATTACACTGTAATTAATTAAAATATTATAATTAATTAATTAAAATATAATTATTAATTAATTAAAATATTGTAATTAATTAATTACAAAATATTATTATTATTATTTAATTAAAATATTATTATTAATTAAAATATAACTAATTAAAATATAACTATTCATTAATTAAAATACAATTCATTCATTAATTAAAATATAATTTATTTTGTAATTAATTAATTACAATATTTTTTACAAACCAACCACTATCAATGGTAATGGTAATTATTCCTTCCTCTTAACCAACCATCATAATTATAATGATAATATTCATTCATATATCTCACTATATTCATTCACATTCCTATTATCATTCCCTCGCGCTAACCAACCGCCTAATTTTTGTTTAGGGATATAATTGGAAAGGTAAGTTAAAATTAAATTACATTCTATAAACTAATGTTGCATACCAAACATCATAATAAGAATTCACCCCATTTTTTAATTAAAATTTTTATAAGTATCCAAACATATAAATATCTTTACTTTCCACATATTTATTTTCTAAAGAATCAAATTCCAAATTAACATTACTTTCCTGTCAGCCAAAGAGGACCAGAAGTTTTTCATTGAAAGTGAAGAAATAAGGACGACCCTCTCCTTCCTACTCTCTCGATTTTATTCTCTCTATTTCAGGATTAGGGTTTACTTTGGAAAGGACATCTAAAGTAAAGGCATACAAATTTTCTGCATATTTCTACTATTTTTAAAAAATAAATTTTAGCTAATTTCTAATTTTTATTATAAAATCCAAAAAAGTTTCTCTCAAATATTTAAATTACCTAATTGCCTTTGATATTTCTCTTTTTCCACATTTACCTATTTTTAAAGGACTTAGGCTTGTTTGGTTGGCATATCTTATCACATTTGGTTCATTTTTTTGAGTAGTTAGGAAAGTAATCTAAATATTAAGGAGGTGCTGGGATTTAGAATTCAAGTAAAATGCTGTTGCTTTCCCTAAGTTAATGAAATGTTCTAATAAGTTTTGATTTATTAAAATAAAATGTATCTATAATTTTTATTTAAAATAAATTAATCACCATTAATAATTAAATAAATTTTATTGTTTATAAATACCAATAATTAAAATTTAATTCAGGGTAATTAATATTTAATAAAATTAACATAATAAAATTTGAGTATATCATGAAAATTAAAGCAAATTAGATATTGTGAAATGCAATTAATGTATGCTTTCTTTGTTACTTAAATTTTTTGTATTATTAATATACTACTCACAGTTAAGACAAGAGTATATCTTACTAGTAAGCAATATAAATAAAATTTTTATAAACTCTACTATTATTACTTAATCAATTAAAATAATAGTTAGTTTCGAGGATGAAAAATTAACATTTATCTAAGCAGAGTAAAAAACACTAGGAATATAATAGAGTACATAATCAAGACAAGATAATAAATACTCCCCTTAATGTTAACGTTGTATATATGATTAAATTTACTGAAAATGTTTTTATCATTTTGATCAACGTAGTTTCCTTGAAATTTCACTTTCTTGAACTATAACTATCTATTTTTTGATTAGTTGAGATGTATACATGTGGACCTTATATACCTCTTTAAATGCATTAAAATATGTGAACTCTCATTAAATATTTTACCCTAATAAAGAGATCATATTGGTCTCTCTTATACCTTACTCAATCCCCATTACCCAAGTCATATACCATTCACAGATATTCAAGTAAATGTAAGTCACATCTAAGCGCCTATATGAACACATCCATATTAAGATTAATTAAAATTAATTTATAAATATAAATCGCATATTATAACTCAAATTGAATCAATCCATAAAAAGACAGCATTAGGATTCCTTCTATATATATATATAGTATAATCAACCATCATCACATTTAAACCAATAAATTAAAGAATCAAAAGAGCAAAAAAACTCCAAAACGTTTCTATTTTACAAATTGACATACAATTTATATAAAGATTCACACATTCGTGCCCTAATCTATATTAACGTGAGACTTCTTAGGATGATTCATGGCTTATCCTAACTAATAATTTTAGAAGGATCCACAATTGGGGACACACCTTTATTTTAGACCATATCTAGAGGTATGCTTTGGATAGAAAAATCTATTATTTGGGATATGGTTGTGTCCTAGATTCTGTTCAAATGTGAACTTTACGTAAAGATCTACAACCTAAGACACTCTCGTATATTAGGTCATGTCACCGAAAACATTTAAAAGTTAAAATCACACCGAACTTATTTTTTCACTTAACTTTATGATTCTCTCCCAACTTTATGATTCTCATTTTTCTCATTCTCTCACAATCCTACTAATAAAAATCAATAACCATGCAAAGCCTACAAAGATTTCAACATTTCCACTTCATTTTCACTTATATTTATCAACCTTTTCACCCGTAAATCAATATTCTGTAATTTAGGGCTCCATTTTTCAAAATTATGGAGATTTTAAATTCTTGAGCATTTTCACTCCCAATTTGTACCTAAAACTACAAATCCATCAGAAGAAAGATTTTAAAGGCTTTTTAAGAAAAAGGAAGGTACGAGTATATCAATGTGCCTCTAATAGTTGCCAATAAGCTAGGGTTCATCCACAAAAATACACTCAATGCTTGTTTTCGCTTCATTTGACTAATTTGAAAGGTATATGTATTTTAACATTAATCTTTTAAGTTAAATAGGATTGTGTTTTTTAATTTTGATCAAAGAAAATAAGACCAAAAAAAGATGTTTAAATTTACATAGATAATGTAGAGTGGATTATGTTTTTTGAAGTAATGGAACATGCTTTTAGGGAACTTACTTCAAAACTTTGGCTACTGTAGAGACAACTAGGCATGCTAGGTAGGACAAGGAGGATGTTATTAGGTTTAGGCTTAGAGGGATTAGAATAAAAATGTCTTTTAACAATTTTGGAGTACAATGGAAGTTTTATACATTTGAGCATATGGAAATGGAAGAGTATAAAAACTTTGTAAGGAAATTTTTCACTAAGCTAGTTGCCTATATACTTGAGGAGTTTTAGAAATCTATATTAGGGAGAAAGACTCTTTTAAGAGTAACCATATAATATCCAAAGCCCTTTGGTACTTACATAGGGTAATTACTTATACAATTTTAATAGGGAAGAAGAGTACTAATGTAATGACACTTAAGGACTATTATATTTTAGGTGTATAATGGGAAAGGGACCGTGCAACCTAGGTTATTACATTATTGTATACTTGAAGTAGATGGCAATAGGAAGAAGAAAGCCATCTATGAAGGATCATATTTGATAAGATTAGCAAAGAAACTATGTATTTTTAACATTCTGCTATGATTGACTTGTGTTATAATTATTGTTGAACTTGATATAATGAGATATGGGATTTGTTTGAAAGGTGGGCAAGGCATATGTATTAGCCAGGAAAGAAAGAGATCATACAAGAAATAAAACCCCTATGGAAGAGGAAGGAGAGATCATACAAAGGATAATAGAGTTAGGTGGATGATGAGGACACTTAATTGTTTTAACATATGACTGCTCCCAAAAAAGTTTCAAAAGATCCACAACTGAGGGTAATAATGTGTTAATACTCATGACCCTCGCTAGAAAGATGCAAAAAATACATGACCTAGGACATGACTACGTCCTAGACCATTTATAAGTAGACAAAAACTATTTAAATTGAGGAACCCTAATTTTGGAAGGGTTAGCTTTTGGGAGACACAAGAATCCTTAGGGATCAATTTTTAGGCCATTTATGATAGAAAAGAGGATTAGAGATCAACCTAATGGATTAAATCTTATTGGAATAAAAAGATTTTATGTATAATTCTTTCTACCTTGATGTCTTTTATTTCATTAATTTTATTTATTAATGAAGATCTAACTTATGTCTAGTTGTTTCATATCTTTAGTTAGGTGAACCCTCTTTATTATCTTTGCAATGATTGATTAAATATTGTTTATAAAGTGAGATATATTTCTTTAAAATATATTTGTATAATTTTAATGTCAATTTAATAATGTTTGAATTAGATATTATATTAATCCATTGAAAATAAATTTCAACAAACATTTAACTTAGTTAATTGGAATTTTAAATTTTTAATAAGGAATTTAAGTCAATTAATTGACATTTCCTCATGTGCATTGAAAGCTTTGGGAGTCCTCAAACTCTTCATAAAATGGATTGAATAGTGTGTGACAACCACTACTTTTATCACACTAGTACATAGAGGACCTAAAAGAAAATTTAAGGTAGCTAGAGGACTTCGACAAAGTAATCCCTTACCCCTTTTTTTTGTCATATGCATTAAGGTTTTGACCATAATCATATCAAAGAAAGTAAACCACGATATTAACTTCAAGCTTGACTATCAATGCAAAAAGTTAGAGCTTGCTAATCTATTTTATGGTAATGATATGCTGATCTTTTGATGTGATGACCTAACTCCATCAAGCTATAATGATCTCCCTGGAGCAATTTTAATAGTAGCATACTATTCTCAGTAGGTTATTCAATTTTGAATGAAAAAAACTTAGAAATCCTTTAAATACCTACAATGCTCTCATACAATTATTGTCAACCTTATGTAGGTAGGACATAACTCGTTAGATTAGAAATTTTTAATCCTTATATTTATTAGAGCTTACATTTACTTGCCACACAATCTGAGTAAGTCATTTGATATAATCTTAAAAGCCTTTCCCAAGTATACTAGAACCAATAACACTTATGTGGTCAAAATTAAATAGATTGAAATCTACACTCTAAAGGACAAAGGAGGGCTCGGTATCCTATCAGTTAGAACAATGAACAAAATGTTGCTGGCTAATAAACTTTAGAAGTTAATTGTTTATAATGAATCCCTTTAGGTAAAATGGATTCATGCTTTATTTTTAAAAGGCCATATCCTTTGGAGGGTAGAAATGAAAGCACCTTTTCTTGGGCTTTAAGATATATATTAAACTTAGAGAGACTCTAAACGCTAACTTTATATCAATAAGCTTGGAATGTTAGGGGTATTAATTTATGTAAAACACAACAAGTTTTAAGAGACATTTATCAAAAAAAGACAACATTGGTAGGCTTGTAAGATCAAAAATAAAGGAAAGTAAACTAAAAAAAGCTTATGATTTTCTTTTAATTGTTGGATCATATTGAAAAATCATCAATATCATATCAATAAAACAATTATTAGCCTATAATTTTAGCATGCTTAAGGTTATGTTTAGTTGAGTGATTATTAATAAAATGGAATGAAACGGAATATTATTCCATCATTTAGGATGAAGGTTTACAATAAAATGAAATGGAATAGAATGGAAGAAGAGGATTTCATATTACATCTCGTTCCATTATAAATAATAAAAATAAATTACCTCCAATTTAGAAGGTTTCGGATGAAATGTAAAATGATAAACAAGTTTTCACTATATTACATTATGGACTCTTTTTCTAAACAACATTTTACTATATTACATTATTAACCCTTCCATTCCTTCCAAACATTTTTCTAATATTACATCTATTTACATTCCATTCCATTATAAAGTATTCATTTCATTATATTCTATTTCATTTCATTAAAAACCTTACGTTCAACCAAACATAGCCTAAGGTAATGGATGTCAGGGACTCATTTCATTTACTTAAAGGTTACCATCTCCACTCAAGAAGATATGAAAAAGGCATCATTATCATTTCAAAGATATAATTAATGAACAAGAAAATGTAGTTTCCTTTCTCTAGGAAAAAAAAAACTAAAACCCTTTATCCCAAAGGTAATCAATAAGGAATAATCAAGGAGTTTAACCAACCAACTCTACGAAATGGACTTTAAATTGTCTCTCTTTAGCTTGAATTTTAGGAAAGCATTAAATCTTTATGGACTAAATGCTCTATTTTTCAAAAATCATGCCATTTAAAAAGAGAGTAGATTACAAAAGCAATTCTAGGTAAAATCATGGCATTCCATTGTTACTTTGCTCCTTAGCCATTATTGATTCAATTGGGTATCGATCCTAAATGTTCGAAGGGTTTGATTACTCTCTTTCAAGACTTAATCATTTAACCCAAATTGATTACAAAATTTCAAATTTTGCAATCTCTCAATTATGAAAACAACCTAACATTTTCAACTAGTTCTCAAGTGATTTATTAAACAATTAAGTTTTCATACAAGATATCTCTTCGTATGATTATCAGTTTGATATTTGCATGACTTAATAGGCTACTAACTCTAGTTACCCAACCTAATCGGATTTCTGTAGATTTAGTTTCTCAATTTGTTGTCAAAGTATTTAACAAACTCAAATATCGCAACACCAAAATATTGCATTGAAAGTAATAATAATCAAGTCATAAAACAACTCAACAACAAATCCTAATATGAAAATTAAAACGTCATAAATGTGAATAGCATATTCAAATCCAATTCATATATCAAATTTAATGAAAATAAACAAGGAAAGGAAGAAAACTTGACTTGGAATGAATTTGGAAATTATGGAACTCTCCAATGCTCTTCTTGATCAACTAACTTTGAGCCCAATTTGGTAATACGAAGGTTGTCTTTTTCAGAGTGTTTTATGTTCTTTTATATTTCTTGAGACTTTTAAGATTCTTTCTAAGATTTCCACACTTAATTTGGTTCTAAGAATAGCTTCAAAATGTCAAATTTAAAAAAAGACATGCAAGCTAAAAAAGCTAAAATTCACTTGAATTGTTGTCTCCACCTTCTGTAACGATTATTACAAGCATGTCACGATTGTGACTTGCTTCCACGCTTCCAATTCTTCTATTTTCTTTAATTTCTTGTTTCCATAAACTCAAATGCACATCATACACCTCTTGACAAATAAAATTAAAATCGAAATCATACTCTAAACTACACAAACACTTCGAATATAAACAAATACTAATAATAACATAATTCTAAGCCTATATACATGATAATCATCTAAAAAACACTCAAAAGCACACTTAAACATCTATCAAAACATAGTATAAACTACACCTATCAAAAAGTTAATACAATAACCACACATTAAAAATGGGACTATAGGAAGTGACTGACTAATAGTTGTGGGCTGCAAGAGATGGGACTACAGTTTGGTGGCGACGCACAAGCACTTATACAAAGACAACACTTATACAAAGCATTTGTACAAACACTCGCTACTTTTAATTTATCCCTTATTATTACATTCTTTACCTTATCCTTTTTAGTAAAGTTGTACATCTGATCATTCTCATGTCTGTTGCTTATGACTATAAACTTATTTAATGGGTCAATACTCTAGCCCGTAAAACATAACTGGCCAAATCACTAAATAATAAAAGAGGCTCCCGGAAAAGGATACCCAATTTGGCTTTTAGTACGATGTCAAAAACCTAATTTTCCCGCTAATAGGAACCAACCAAAGTCTAAAGACACGAGACCATCGGAAATAACAGAACTAGGATTTCAGCACAAGCACTAAAAGCTTTTGCTGTCAAACATTACATCTCAAGATAGAAGATGGGCTCATCCCGTAGGCCATAATGATCTACCTGATCCATAGCAGTGTACTTGAAATGGGATCAGATCCTGTTTCTGTTTGATGCTTGAATATTTTGTTCCTTTCTTACCAAATTGTGTAGGTGCAACAGCTAAGAGTGAGCTTAAAAGCTGTTGAGTCTCCTGAGAGGGAAAAGCCATAGTTGTGGTCCACTGAACCGTGGAAGACCCGGCTTTATTATTCCAAGTTAGATCGCCGTGGGTTAATAGGAAGATCCAGATACGGGAAGCGTAGGAACATTCAAAAAATAAATGGGTGAGTTTTATTTTGAGACAACGAGCAAACTAAAGAGAATATTAACATTATATGGAATCATGAACATAGAACTAAAATTTGAGGAGACTGATAAATAGAGTGATTTAAAATTTTTCAAAAATTTACTGGATTAAATGGGAATCTGATAGCTCATTTTTAATACTCAATCAAGCAATCAGATGCCTAACAATCACATGGGTTGCATATTCAGCAATTGGCTCTTTGAATATGTGCTATCCTGCAGTAGAGCTATAACAGAAGTGGAAATGGGATACTGAAGAGAACAACTGGAGCAGCTCCCTGCCTTCTAGTCAAAGCCTACAAACCTACAAACAGATAATTATCAAATAAAATAAGTCAAAATCATCTTCCAAAATTTGCTTTACCCTGTAGCAGCTGGGGTTTGAAATAGTTAAGGAAATGATGAGTGAAACAATTTGTTAGATATGCAAAGACGAGAATACAAAAGAAAATCAACTTTCCTAGAGAAATACAAAGAAAATGGGAAACAATGAAAGGTTTCTTCATACAAAGACAGTGCACATTATAAAAACACATAAGAAAACTAGAAATCACCAAATTATAAAGCCATGAATCAAACCAGCAAAAGTCAAATAATACTAATTACAGAATCCCTTTAGTTACTCTCACTAATTCAAACATAATGTTTTCAATGATGAATTTTATCTCCACGTCTTGCCAAATTGCTACAAAACAGTAAACGTGGAACCTACCAAACATTGCAAAACAAAACTAAAATTTTGAACCCAGTCTAATTCAAACATTTGCAAGTTAAATTACAAAATAATCTGAATGTATTATAACTGTTTCCCGATTTTATTTCCTAATTAAGTTGCTGAATCATAAACTCACCTCCGCATGGCCCTGGGCAGGTCTAGGAAGACACTCAGCTTCTATTTAGAAAGCGTTAAAAAATAGTGCATATGCATATACCCAAGCAGAGAGGAACTTCAAGCTGCAATCTCAAGCTGAAGTAGAAGAGACAAATTTCAAGAATAAGAGAGGCGGGAACACTACAGTTCAATTTTCTAATGAAAAGTGAAAGTTTTTGTACAATCAATCACTCATACAAAAGAACTTAGAGACTAGTTGATAGCAAGAGTATGAGAAAACTACCAATATGACTAGAATCATCCTTGAAGTTCAAAGTTGGAATATGTGTCCTGTATAAGAAAATATTTCCTTTCTGAAACTAGGATCCTCCTCTCTCAATAGCCTATGGATAGCAATCAGTGTTCTTGTGATCACCTGTCAAATTAAAAGGAATAACAGAAAATGACATAGGAATCTTGTTAAAAAGGTGAAATCAAAATAACAAACCACTGAATGACAATCATTCACTCCCATGAATGTATAAAGCACCGAACATGGACACATTTATCCACTTGATATCAGTGGACATAAGACTCGGGCATTCTGCAGACAATAATTGTTTGTAAGAAAAACTTCCAAATGTCAATTCCATAAGCTTTTGTTAGGAAATCATAGAAAAATGTTCAGAAAGATGTAAGAGAAACACACATCACATCAGCACACTAATTATTGTAATTGTTATTAGTTTCATGGAAGTCACATCATGTTTCAACTGCACATGAATTAGTATAAAGAGAAAAAGGATAACAGAAGATTTCTAGGCTTGCACTGAAAGCATAAATACATTTAATTATCTTGCATCGGTAAATTCAATACTCTTAGAGTTAAGAAAACAAAGTTAAAAAGACATTCACCACTGGTTTTGAAACAGTTCAGCATAATTAAGACTATACAAACATGTGTCAAAATGTACAAAATTTGGCTACAATTGCAGCTGAAAAGTTACCTATAGCATGTCCCCGAGAAGGGGGTAAAACAGAATGTAATTTCTTTATCATCTGATTCAACTCATTTAGCATATCTGTCTTGGCAGATTGGCATAAAATCCGCTCAAAAATTCGATAAACTGTTTCACTCATATGCATTCCTCTTTCTAAGTATTGTTTAGAACATTCAAAAGCTTCTTGCCATCTTCCTCGTGAACACAATCCTGTTACCAAGAGATCCAACACATGACTGTGAGGACAACACCCTTTCTCTACCAAGTAGCCCCACAAATTCAAACCCATATCAAGCTGGTTATTAGTGCAAAAGACCTTCATCAACATAACCACAGTTCTTGTTCTAGGAATAAAATTTCTCTCAACCATTCTGCAATAAAGATCATGAATGCCCTTCAACCCACTTGACTTCATCAATGCAAAGAACGCTGTATGGTAGGTGACACTATCAAGGCCAATCTGCTTGTGTTCCATCTCATTCATTAAGCTCATAGCTGAACCAACTTCTCGACACTTAACTAATGCACTAATTAGAGCATTATAAGCTCCAATATCAGGTTGCAAGTTTCTCTTGGGAATTTCCTCAAATAATTGTCTAGCCTTTTGTATGTTCCGAGCAATCCCTGCTCCATGAATCAATGTAGTAATTGTTTCTAATGTAGGTAAACAATTAACCCGTTCCATTTCTTCAAAAAGTCTTATACCATCACGAAAGTAACCTTTCTTACAATATCCATCAATTCGAATATTGAAAGTTATAGTGCTTGGCTTGAAGCCTCTCCGAATCATCTCATGGTAGAACAATTCCATAGCAGTTATATCACCTGATTCCTTGAAACCAAACAACAAAATATTCATGGTTTTGATATTGGGAGGAAATCTATTATACATCTTTTGAAACACTGATCGTGCCTCGTTCATCTCTCTCTGGGTACAAAATGCTTTGAGAAGGACATTGAAATTTTCGGTTTGAAATGTTTTTGTTACAAAAATCGTCATCTCCATCTTCTCAAACGCTTTGATAGTGTCTTCATATGTTCGGAACTTTGCAATCTTGGATAACATGATACTCATCGACTTTAGGCTGAGTAAAGAAGGGTGTGCTTTCCCAATTTCTCCCATCAACTCCCAAGCTTTCTCAAAATAGCGCATTCTTGCAAGGATATGAAGCGTCTTCTCAAAGGCATCTGAACTTGGAACGAAATGAGGAGAATTGAGACAGAATCTAAAGAATTCCAAGGCTTTAAGGCCATTGGAGTGGGCCATGAAGAGATGGCCAAGAACATTCTCAACAAAGGTATTGGAAAGTTTGTCTGGGCAGATATGTTGTAGAAGAGTAGGTAGCAATGGTTGGCTAGGAAATGGGTGATCATTGATAATTTTGGCAATCCTTTCAACTTCATGTTGACCAGCCTGCTTGTCCATTTCAATAGTTTGCACATTTAAATGCCTTTGTATCTCAATACGCTATAAACCAATTTAAATTATAGTCAGAACCAAAGTAAACATGAATATTAAGATGTTGAAAATAAACCTGTAAACGAATTTAATGACGTTTTCCAACAATTGGCAGAACAAGAAGTCCGAAATAAAGCCACAAGTTTCACCAATAAAGCCATATCTCTAACACCGACAAGAAAGCATAAATTACAATCCAACAAGTTTAAGCAACATGGGATGATTATTGAAAGGGAAGCCGAGAAAGATAAATAGATGCAGACTGAGAAAGCCAATCCCTCAACATTATTGCACAAAATTAAACCAGTACATTCTAGGAAAGTGTACCAGACAACAAAAGTCTTTCAGGGCTGATTACAAATTGACGCAACATATTATATGACTATAACCCAAAAGACGAAAAGGAAAAGAAATTTAAATGAAAATTGAGAACAAACTAAATTATACCGCAAAATGGGTATAGAGATGAGTGAGGGAGACCGTTGTGGTGGCTATGAGAGCGCCATAGGATCTTCTCCATGTCTTTAATGTTCCCATAAGCTTGTCTCAGTCTCAGTGATCTTCCTGAGACGTCGTTTCTCTCTCTTTATGTCTAGGTGTTCAGAACTAGAGATTACTGCATTTGTTCAATAGTTGAAGAAGAAGAGAGTCATATCGTATCTGACCGCAGCAGCTCCTATCTCATGCCCTAATTCCTTTTCGAGGTCAACCTATATTTGCTGCCACAATTGAAATTTGAAAACTTATTCCATTCAATCAAATCGAGCCCAATATACTCATTAGAACCAAATAAGTCTGCAATTTGTCACTCTAAATGAATGTTATCTTCGAATTTATTTATTTAAAATTTCAATTGTTAGATATTTTAGTTCTATCGGGAGTATACATAAAATTGAAAAATGTTTTAAATATATTCGTTCAAAAATTGACCATTGAATTGTATCAATATTTTTGTGGGAGTCTCTTATATTTCCTAAACATTAGAATAAGTTTGTATATTATTTTTCTATTAAATTTTATTGAAATCATAATTATACTCCCAAGTTCAACAGTTTGAGATATTTATTTTTCTTAAAATTTATTTTCTTTATCCCATTATTCAATTTTGTTTGGTCTTTTGAATACCTGAATGATACTTAATTGGTAAGACAAGCTTCAACTTCCTTTTTCTTACACGGGTTTATCGCGATGACATTTGCCAAGTTCAAGCAAATCCCGTAAGCTTATTAAGTTTTAAGCAATAAGTAGAAGTGGAAAATCTAGAACATGTATGGAGAAGAAAGAAGCAGTGGGTATATGTTTTTTTAAGAAAATGAATGAAATTATATTAACTATAGCAAAAGCTAATTCACTACCACGATTGAGTTCTAGGTCATTAAGTATCCATTAGCTTACAGCATGATTGGAAATCCTTTAAGACATTACGAATCAATTATAGAACAATATAGCATGTTATATATGTTAGAAATACATGTTAGTAGACTACATAATCACAACTTAATTCCATATGCCTAACCACATATTGAATTGCCTAATGTACATTTACTAACCATAATG
>JANIJH010000003.1:40974849-40990282 GCA_024520975.1 Erythroxylum areolatum
CATTTATCACTGATACAGAGGCAAAATGCACGTGCAATTCAAATATGAATGCACCCAATGCTAACCCATCCGAATTAACGGTATGACCCTCACGTCGGTAACGGGATGCTACAAGAGGAGTATATGAAGCCTCCTTTAGGATTTAGTGAAAGCTTCAAAAAAGGGATATACAAACTAAAAAAATCTTCACTTGGGCTGAAACAATTTCCAAGAGCCTAGTTTGAAAGATTTGCAGGATTTGTGAAGTCTCAAGGTTTCTTACAAAGGTAGTCTGAACATACTCTATTCATAAAAACTTTTGCAGAAGGAAGGATTATAATTCTAATTGTGTATGTGGACGATATTATCCTTACTTGATGATTTTGAGGAAATTGAAATTCTTAAAAAGTATCTCTCAAAGGAGTTTGAAATCAAAGACATGGGGTATCTTAGATACTTCTTAAGGGTGGAAATTGCTAGATCTAAGAAAGGTATAGTAGTCATCCAAAGGAAGTATATCTTAGACCTTCTAAAAGAAACTAGAATAGGTTGATGTAAACTATTAGATACTCCTATGGACTTCAACTCAAAGCTGGGTGAAGTTGAAGACAGAGTTTTAGTGGATAACAAAGGTTGATATCAATGACTGGTATGAAACCTAATATATTTACCTCACATCAGACCAGATATTTCCCTTTTTATTAGGGTGATACGACAGTTTATACATATTCCCTATAAAGAACACTTGGAAATATTATTAATGAATTATTTTGTAATTTAAAAGAATTATGAACTATTTTATAATTTTAAAAAATCACTTAAAATGATACTTAATATTAATCAGTACTGGTATAATATTAATCAGTACTGTTATAATATTGCACCAAAATTAAATTTGATATTGATACTAATATGACACTCTGTAACATTGGTGTCAACAACCTTAGGCGTTGATATTTAGAGTATATTCAAAGGACCCATTTGGCCAATTAGTAGATACAGTTAGTTGATTAGGGTCTAAAAGGGATTCCAAGGCTTTCATAGTTTCATTCACTTTAGCAATGTTGCGAATATCGTACTAGCCCTGAATTTTTTTTAAAATTACAAAATAGTTCATTGTCATATTATACAGTTGTACTATATGTTTTTTTTATAATTTTACGTAATCCTGTCATTAAAAATTATAATAATAAATAATAATCACAATTAATATGAAATAACAATAATTTAAGATATTTCATATATAAATAATAACCATAATTAATATAAAAAAGACAATCATCATCATACGAATATAAAATTAAGAACAATACAAAGTATTAAAAATATTACAATGTTATCATATAATAAATAATAATTACATTAAAACATCCAATAAAAGGAACAAATAATATCTTTGACTCTTAAACTATTACAATTTACAACAAGAGTTCATGATGAGGAAACAACCAGGTAGTTGTAAAACCTTGAACAAAAGTATTTACAATTATATTATACATATATAATTTAACATATACATCAAATATAAGTAAAATTAAAAGAAGAGAAAAAACAAAAACCTGGAACTTCTTTCAATTGTCTACGGGAGGATATCCGCAATAACTGCACTGACCTTAATTATCATTTGGTACAAAATCCTTATCATTGAGAGGAGCCTCTTCATCATCATCATTCAAATTCAATGCACTTAATGACATGTCAACGCTTTCTCATCTAAGGTTATCTTCAAAGTCATTCACATATACTAAACTCAGTTTCTTAGAAACTCAATCCGCCTAAAGATCATATATTATCAATGAAAATTGGATTTGTTGAACTACTTGTGCTATTAAAAGTCCTAGTAAACAATAAAATTTAATTGCTAGAAAATTATAAGAAATTATATCAAAATTAATAATGATAATAACATACCTTTCCCGAATCTTTAAATTGTAACAAATGAATATCAAGTCATTCAATCTCTTGTGCTTCAATCTATTCCTTTTCTTAGAATGAATAAATTCAAATGTGCTTAAGTTCCATTCACAACCTGTTGCACATATTGACTTAGAATCTGAATTGCAAACCTTTGCAATTCTAGAACACGACTTTTGAATTGATCGCACCAAAAAATGTAAGTCGTAAGAAAAAAAGTAGCGTTATAAATAAAATAAAGTGATAATTAATTTTCAACAAATAAGAAAAAGGAAATAACTAATACCTGGAGAAATTTTTTGCTCTTTGTCGAATAGCAATCAATAATCCAAAATCCCTAGAAGACAACTTATACAACTCCATTTATGAGCTGAAGAGATCTTGCATCATTTCATGGCCAACAATTGTTGTAATAGTAAATAACATTCCTTTACTAACTTCAACTTTCTTTGTAAAATCCGATCTGAAATATACACTAGGATTTAAAAACACCCCAGTTGCAAACAATGGAGAAGAAAGTTGTCGTTTCCATCTCTCATTGATGATTGCTGGATACGGTGTGTACAAAAAAAGCCTATGTTTCAGATTGACTATAATTGCTTCCATCACTCTCTTTGTGACATCCAAAAAATAACCCACTATTCCTTATCAAAGACTCACAAACTCGAATAATAAATTGACATTGAGACTAAAATTCTCTATCTTCCAATATAATGCTGGAAATCTCCAATCTAGTGTTAAACCTAGCATGCTCAGATGCAACCCACTTATCACTTGTAAGCACTTGTCTTAACTCTTTCTTCATCGAAACAAAAGACTGAAGTGATAAGAAATTCATTGCAAATCTTGACACACCAGGAGGACAAAAATTCTTACCATTGGTTAATTCCTTTTTCATTAAATTTAACACTCATGCATGATTATAGATAAAATTGGTCACCTTTTTAGCTTTCTACAAAGTCTCATCAATAATAGGAAAATACCTAAGATCCATTATATTCTCCATCACTAGGTCAATGCAATATGCAACATAAGGACTCCAAAAAAAATTATACTTATTATGTAACCTTCTTCCTGCTGCTTTATAAGTGGAATCATTGTCAGTAATAAACTGAACAATATTTTCTGGTCCTACTTCATTCACGATTTCATCAAATATCTCAAATAAAGTATCAATATTTCTAATAAGGCCAGATGCATCAATAAACTTCAAAAATATTGAATCATTTGCATAATAAACCAAAAAATTAATAATAGGCTCTTATCTCCTATTTTTCCAACCATCACACATGATTGAACACCTATAAGTAGCCTAATTCACTCTTCTTTCTACCAAATAACTTTTAATTTCAGAAATTGAAAAACTCAAAAGTTTACCATTTAAGTCATCAATCAAAGGAGCCTTGTATCCCAAACTGAAAGAAGCTATAACATCTATTATAGGCTGATAATAGTAAGGTTGGGAAGCATTAAATGATGAACTTGTATCATACCACCATCTAGCTACTACCATATCTACATTGTAAGCTATATCTCTTGATTGCATGACACTAAAAATTGAAGGTTGGGCTCCAGGAGTTATTCATGGTGCAAAAAACCTATTCACCTGCCTTTTTCTTTTTCTCACATCAAGTCCAGGTGTAACATTCATTTTTTTAGCCTAGGATGAAATACTGCGACTACTACTACCATTACCACTACTACTATCATCTTCAATATTTCCACAATCATCATGAAAACCAGCAAATGAACTTCTACTACCAATTTGATCATTCAATCTCTCCCTTCTATCTTTCTTATGTTGGTTTTATTCAAGCAAAGTTTTCATTTTTCATTTCACATTATAACTTACTTTTAATAAAGGTTCTACATCTCCTTTTGTCCCAACTAAATGCTTCTTTAATCTGGTGATTTCTCCACCTTTTAAATGCTTGTTACAAAACAAGCAAATTGTATGGTTCTTCATACCTGAGACTAATGCAGCATGAACCCAAGCTAGAACATTTTATCTTCCTAAAGCAGTTTGATCAAAAATACTTAAACTTCCTTCCATTTATCTATAATAATAAATGAATACATATATCAAAATCATACACAATTTAATTTCATCCAACATAATCCAATTTTATCCAACACAATTCTTTAATAAGTCAAAAACCCACAATTTAAGTATTCAATATACACAATTACACAATATGCATGCCCATCATATGTAATATAACTCATTTTATTTGATTACATCATACATAATTCAGTTTCATCTAACACAATCTAATTTTATTTAACACAATTCTTCAATAAGTCAAAAACTAATAATTCAAGTATTCAACATACATAATAATTACACATTTTATCCAACACAATTTTTCAATAAGTCAAAAACTAATAATTCAAGTATTCATCATACATAATTACACAATATGCATATCCATCACATCTAATATAACTCATTTTATATGATTACATCATACACAATTTAATTTAATCCATCACAATCCAATTTTATCCAACACAATTCATAAATAAGTTAAAAACCAATAATTCAAGTATTCAACATACACATTTAAACAATATGCATGTCCATCATATGTAATATAACCCATTTTGTATGATTATAGCATACATAATTCAATTTCATCCATCACAATCCAATTTTATCCAATACAATTCTTCAATAAATCAAAAACCAACGATTCAAGTATTCAACATATACAATTACACAATACGCATGTCCATCATACGTAATATAACTCATTTTGTATGATTATATCATACACAATCCAATTTCATCTAACACAATCCAATTTTATCTAACACAATTCATCAATAAGTAAAAAAAAAACCAACAATTCAAGTATTTAACATACTCAATTATACAATACGCATGCCCATCATATGTAATATAACTCATTTTGTATTAATGTATTCATTAATATAGTCACATCACTTACTTATAAGCAATAATGTTGATTTCAAATTAGCCTTATGATTTAGTTTGTTGTATAACTTATTATATAAAAAATTATTGTGAGTGAACTAGAGATCTTGTATGCCATATTCAAATATTAGATTGGAAACATATCTACCAAGATTAGGTATAAAATGTCCAATTTTGTTATTTCTAAAATTAGTAAATTAAATTTAATTATTAATTCAGATTTGTATTCAAAATAAAATTTATCATATGTCATCTTCAATTATTATAAAAACATAATTTCTTAAATTTTGAATTAAAAAAGTTTCAAACTAATCTAAATTAAAGTTAAATTTTAAATTTAAAATTGAATTAAATTTGAACAAAAGAAATTCAGTAAAAGTCTTAATACGTAGTTATGTACACTAAATTATGCCCAAATAATTCAAATCAAATTGAAAATATATAGATATGCTTAGTTTGATTTAATTTGTTATGTAATTTATTTATAATTTAGTTTTTAATTGTAAATTGTAATAATTCAATCCAATTAAATTCCAAATACTGACATACAGCTGTGACTTATTATGAACTTCCAATTCCAAACCAAATAGATAAACTCATAAACAAGACATAATCAATCAACAGATAAACAACGCACTTCATCTATTTTATTCAAATCCAAATCCAACCATTTATAAAATTCACTTCCAATTTCCTCCAACCATTCACAACCTCACAATGGTAATTCACAAATGCAATTCAATTTCAAAAGTAGAAAAATCTAAAACACACCAAAAAAATATCATAAATTCAGTGGTCGTGTCAGGTTTATGGTGGGTCGGACTCAGGTTTGGTGAAAACTAGATTTGGTTTTGTGGAAGATGAGTTGCCTCCTATCTCCTTGAGCAAGCAGCGATGGTGGAGGTGGACAGAGCCAACAACAGGCGGATGATAGGCATACTGAGGTAGCAAGAGGCAGAGCTGAGGAGGAGGAGGAGAGGTGCAGTGGAGACTTGAGTGGAGAGTTGTGCGTGGTGGAGAGGGAGGCGGACGGACCAGTAGGTGGGGGAGATGCGGTGGCACGATGATGAGTGGCGGTGAGCGACAGTGAGAGAGAGAGTGGCGTGCATGAGAGACAGTGAGAGAGATTGAGAGAGAGAGAGAGAGAGAGAGTTGGGGGTAATTTGCTAAAAATATTGTTTTGTTTTTTACAATTTAGTTCCTACACTTTTCAAAATTTACAATATAGTTCGATATTTTACCGATATTTTAAATACCGGTCGATACCTAGTGAAATCACCCAGTACTAACCGATATTCATATTGGTATTGTAAAGGGTGGTATCATTATGTTTTTCTACCAGTATGATACTTTTCAGTCGGTACAAAATGGTATTCGTAATACTGTCCTTTAGGGCTTGTTTGAGAGAGAGGAGCAAATTGTTCTCTTTTTCTTTTTAGGGGTATATCTTTTTAGCCTCCAATAGTTGCGAAGAATCATTGTTTCTTTAATAATCCATAATTATTCACACTTTTCTTGTATTGCGCTTTACATTTAACTTTTGATGTTTCTATATTGTTTTCTCTCTTCAATTATTGCCTGTTTTTCCTTTTTCTTTTTTTTGTCCCTGATCACTTTATCCCCCTTTCAAGTCTTCAAAGTTTCATTTCCAGCTACAAAAACTATTTTACTTGGTAAGCCTTTGCTGAAAGAGGAGATATAGGACAATCAAGTTCGTATTGAAGATTATATCCAAAATATTTCTTTTTTCTCGAAAATATAGTTTTTTTATTAACAATCGCAGAAGTTCATTAATCTAGAACATGGTCAGTGGTAAAGTCCGGTTACTGTCAGCTAGCAGATGAGTCACTTGATTATAATTTCTTGGAGCAAACTGAAAAGAGAAAAGACCACGAAAGTAGATGCGAGTTGTCACGCCTTGATCCCAATGCAGGGGAATGTTTCCCGAGGCCTGGCTTTAACCTGTCTGGCACCCATTACAGCAATTACAGAGTAAACACCCAAAAGTAGCGAGTCACTTTCTTGGCTTGTTCTCGAAGTCAGGGATTGAATCTATACTTCACCTATAAAACAACGGGACTTTATTATCGGATTTCGCACAAAAGATTTAACTACGTAGAGTTTACATGTATCCTGGAAGAACATAACATAATCTGATAAACGAACACAGAAAACTCAACTTTTCTCTCTGACCGCCACAAATTTCCTTCACCTTCCTAATCTCTGTTTCTTCATTTCCCTTTCACGTTTTGTTATAGTTGTAGGAAGAATTCTTTATAGGTTAACGTTTATAAATCAGGTAGTCTAATTAAATCATTTAAATTCAACACCTTCACATTGACATTTACAAATTACACATTTTTAACTAAAATTAACATCGATCAATTATTTTTAAATTTAAATGAGTTACAGGAGAGCCGCAAAAATCTTGGCCTGACAGCTTCGGCCTCCAGAGGTATTCCGTAATACATCTTACCACCCTTGGACTTCCTCTTCAATCTTATATATATACGTGGTTTCTCACGTAGACAGCAACAGGGACATCTTTAGCATCTCCCTACATTTCTACAAAAGATCAAATCTGTGAGCAAAAAGTCGTACCTTTTCATACCCAAAGAAAAACACATGGCCTGCTCTTGGCTTAACTCTTGTTTGCTCTTGTTATGCATCCTACTTGCTGTTGTTGTTTCTGGGTCTAAAAGAAATCTACCTATCATAGCCTTTGATGAAGGGTATACCCAACTTTTTGGGGACGATAATCTGGTTATTCGTAGAGATGGAAACACAG
Source organism: Erythroxylum areolatum (assembly GCA_024520975.1). Taxonomy (NCBI): domain Eukaryota; kingdom Viridiplantae; phylum Streptophyta; class Magnoliopsida; order Malpighiales; family Erythroxylaceae; genus Erythroxylum; species Erythroxylum areolatum. Next base: position 40,982,469 of record JANIJH010000003.1, read on the forward strand.
TCCACTTGTCTCTAGATGAAAGAACAGGTCATATATTTTGTGTTCTTGTTCTGTAGTTTCTCGTATGCCGGTTCTCTTTATTTCTCCTCCTCCCTTCTTCTGTCTCCTTATCACCCGTTTCTCTTTCTCTCCCTGGGTCGGTTTCATTGGTTGATCGTTTTGGGTTTTTGATAGAGTTTTATTTGGGGTTCTGTACAGGTTCTGGATTCGTATCTCATGACCTGTATCTCCATGGATACTTCAGTGCATCTATCAAGTTACCTGCTGATTACACTGCTGGAGTTGTGATTGCTTTTTATGTGAGTATTCTAAAATAAGACTCGGAGTGAAAATTGATGGGCAGTTTTGAACGTATCTTTTTGTTACTTATAGTTGATTTGTTATTAAGCTTGATGTCCTGCAAACTTTTAGACCTGAAGCAATTGCTTACTCCAGAAAAAAAAAATTCAATTAATGGTTCTTTAACTTTCCATCTTTTGTTTTCCGATGCCAAAGTTTTAGTATTCTATCTTTTATAAAATCTATGAAGCCATATCAACCAGATGGTTATGTTTCTGATTCCTTTTCAAATTTACGCTCATTTTGTGTTCATTTCTTGTACCAACCATATTCCCAGTGTTTTCCAATAGTGTTTCCAGTTCAGCCAATTTGTACAATATTCCAAGGCTTATTTTTGCGATATTAGTCTGTCCCTTAATGAACTCTGTTTATTAACAGTTTCGCAGACCTAACTCTGTATGAACTCCACAGTTTTCACCAAGATAGCATTCGTCAAAAACCACCTACTACGGTTTCTTTTTCTCTTTTTTGGCAGATGTCAAATGGTGACATTTTTGAGAAAAATCATGACGAGATTGACTTCGAATTTTTGGGCAATATCAGAGGCAAAGACTGGAGGATGCAGACAAATATTTATGGCAATGGTAGTACCAGCGTTGGTAGGGAAGAGAGATATGGCCTCTGGTTTGATCCATCTAATGACTTCCATCAGTACAGCGTTCTATGGACTGATTCCCAGATCGTGTAAGCCAAACCTACTATGCTGTCTTTCTTTCTCTTAAAAGCAAACGTGTGTAGCTTGAATTTTCTTTATGTCTTAAGTTGTTCTTGTTCATGGTATTCACTAATGACTTCATAGAGTATAATGTGGAAATTTACATTTTATGTTGTTTAAAATAGATGCATCTATTATGGAGTGGAGGCAGAGACATTTGTATATGAGAAATAGTGCAGGAAGTTGTGTTCTTTTGTTTATTTTAGTTGTCCCTGTTTTGTCAAAACAAGTTAAATCTCTTATGCCACAGCTAAACTTGTCTGATGCTTTGTTTGTTAACTGGGAAAGGGCAGGAAAGATGTGAGTTTGAACTGCAGAATCTTTTCTCAAGGATAAGAATCTAATAAATAAAAGACATTGATGCTATGGGAGCCTTCCACCATTTGTATTTGCTCGAGATAACTTGTTTTTGAAGGACGACTCTGGTTGGATGTGGAATAGAATCAGTTCTGCTTTTTCCCTTCATGTTTTTACTTGTGATTACTGAATGCTTTATGAAGGCTGCTTCTCTGTTGTACTTACAAGTAAACAACCATTGATGGCGTTTCACGTTACTAATGGAAAAAGAACATCTTGAGTTTTACACGGTATTCTAATTTTCTGCTACTTGGTCTGTTTTGCCTGGCAGATTTTATGTGGACAATGTTCCTATTAGAAAGATTGAACGAACAGTGTCTATGGGCCTTGAATTTCCTTCTAAGCCAATGTCTTTGTATGCAACAATATGGGATGGATCTGATTGGGCAACCAATGGAGGCAAATATAGGGTGAATTACAAATATGCACCCTATGTCACGGAATTTTCAGATCTTGTGCTTCATGGCTGCGCTGTTGATCCAATGAACCAGTCCTCAAAATGTGACACAACACATAGTTCTCAAGCAATCCCTACTGGTATCACAACCTCACAGAGAATTAAGATGGAGAGTTTTAGGAGAAAGCATATGACTTATTCTTATTGCTATGATCGGTCCCGATACAAGATGCCCCCACCTGAGTGTGTGCCAATTCCTCAAGAAGGCAAGAGGCTCAAATCATTTGATCCTCTAACATTTGGTGGAGGCCGGCGCCATCGTGGAAAACATCATCACCAGAGTCACTCAAGCAATGTTGAGGGCAGTTCAATATGAGTGAGATATGCAATACTCCTATTATCTTCATGACTACCAATCTTATTGTGCTCTTCTGTATCATTTAGTTTTGAGGTCAGCTTTTCGTTTTTTTTTCTGTGAATACTGAAGAGTGTAGATTTATGTCGAGTGCCAAGGATGTTTGGTTGGTGATGGATCTTTGTATAGTTTATACCAATATATTTCCAGTTGTTTAGTTCTATTCTTATTATTAATGTTGTCCCTAGCTCTATACAGGTTAAATATAGTGATGATTTGATGTACTTTTTAATTTTTGCTACACCATCATGGATTCAATAAAAAAACATAGCAGCTTATGGTGGAGTCACTATAATACGTGTTAGGTATGGGTTTTATTTGTATTTTGGCCTTAAATGAATGTCATCAGGCACTTTTTGTCATTTATTCATCTTCTTCTTTACATTTATACGTTTATTTAATAATATAGTTTAATCAAGTCCTAGAAATAAAAGCAAAATGCTCAGAAAAATGTCTTCGTTGTCTAGAGTCTGTGGCCCAGTGTGTCTTGTCAGCTAATATTTTAAAACTCAGACTTGTCATCTTCAGAAGACATTTGTGACTAGGTAATTGGAATTCAAGGTTGGTTAAACATGATATGTTGTGAATCCAATGCATGGGCTGTCACTATTGTTGGACGACTTGTTTTTTCACCCTTCGTAATCATCACCACAGGTCTCTGAAACCAAGGCATGGTTGTTTCTGCCATTATTGTTGGACTTGTTTTTGCACCATTCATAATCATCACGATGGGTCTCTGAAACGAAGGTGTCTGGTTTCTTCCCAAAGCTTTGAAGTAGCGGCCTAATTTGTGTCTTGATATAGAAATTTGGAAATGTTGAAGTTTCTCTTTGTGTCTCTTCTTTGATCTTCTTTGTTCCAAAAGGTTGATCTTCAACCCCAAGGGCCCCCAGTCGCAAGCCTGACAATCGCTGGGAGATTGAATCACGGTTTAATCTTGGTCAGCCCCCTAACAGAGCGGCTCTTTGATCTTCTTTAAATCCCAAGTGCCACCTCCTTTTTAGTTTTTTTTAATATTTATTTTCCTTAAATACTTCTTGAGACTTTTAGGGTTCTTTTTAGGATTTTTTTCACTTAATTTGATTCAAAAAAAAAAAAACCCAGAAATGTTAAAAGTATATAAAAAAAAATCACAAACTCAAAAAGCTGAATTTTGTTGGAAATTGCTTCATGCACTCAGTCACAATCGTGCCATAATGCCACAATCGTGACCTCTTCCATTCTTTAAGTTCTTCATCTTTTCTTTAATTTCCTATTTCTACTCACTTACAAATACATCAAAAATTCCTTGAAAAATAAAATTAAAATCAAATTCTTGATCTAAACTAATCAAACAATTAAAACAAATAAAAAACACTAACAACAACACAATTCTAAGTACTAACCATATAATTATCATCTAAAAAAACACTTAAAAATATATTTAAACACCTAGAAAACATATTATAACATATACCTATCAACATCCCTATACTTAAATATTTACTTGTACTCAAGCAAAACTAAAAACACAAACACAAATAAAACATGTAACATATAACTACACAATCATATATACATATTACAATAATGATGTAATGACATCAAATCTTAGAATTAATTTAATGTAACGTCGGACTTTCTGAGCCCTTTGGTGATTATTCTGTATTTTGAGATACTACTGTATATTGATATATACATGGTTGTATATGAGTTCAAGGATGATTTTGAATCCTTTTGGTACGTATGCCAATGATTTATAATATTATACGCCCTTACATGAACTTAGAGTTCATCGATATGTGAAATCTTAGAGATTTCTGACAAATAAGCTTTTAAGTGTGAAAAACCGAGTCCATTGGATGGATATGACTATAGAGGCTAAGTTAAATGTGTTATAATGTCTTAGAGGTGATTAGACATGATTTATAGACTTATTGGACACGTAGAAAGCTTAATTAAAAAAGTTGATGTACACAAGGACTTATTTACAAATTGTTAAAAGTTAAAGGATTTAAACATAATTTTTCAATTTTTGGAAGACCAATGTGTAATTTTATAAAGTTAAGGGGCTTAGTTATTATTTCCAAGAGTCCAAGGATCAAAATAAAAATAAAAGTTTTAAAGATTTCTAAACTTTGGGATTAATTGTAAATTTAGGAAAGTTTGGAGGGTAAAATGGTAATTTCACATAAGTTAAGGGCAAAATGGTAATTTCATCCCTTTTGATCAAAGAAGAGTCAATATTCTAGACCCCTTCTTTCACTTATAGTTGTGCATCACATTTCTAAGGACTTAAGACATTTTGTTTTAATTAAAAGAAAGGAGAAGAAAGGAGAAAAGAGAGGAAGAAGAGGAAGTTTTGGCCATCATAAAAATTCACCATTCTTTTTGGTTTTTCAACTCAAACCAAGGTGTTTTAAGCTAATTTGGGTTGAGAAAATCTCAAAGGATTTGAAGATATCATCAAAAAAAGGTTTAGGTAAATTTTGTCTCATCTCTCTCTACATTATGATTTTGAGTTTGGTGTTAAGATATGTTGTTCTCCATGCTTGAATATGTATGAAAGTGTCATGGAGAGGGTTCTTTAATTCAAAACCGAAATTGTCCCCTTTAGGTGAAAATTTGTGAATTGTTGACTATCTTTTGAAGTTAATGGTCTAAATGAATTCTATGGTGTTAATTATACATGTATGTGTGAATTGATGATGAAGAATGAAGAAGATGTGTGTTGGTTAAGACTAGGTCAAAATGATGGAGAAGAGGTGGATTAATGTAATGAGTTGTACAATTAATAAAATGTAGCTTAAATGAAGGAAATTGGTTAGAATGGAGTGGTGGAATGTGTCATTGATTGGGAGTGTTTACTATATAACAAGACTGACTTAAAAGTCATGCATATTAGGTGTTTGATAAAATGCCTAAGTGAACTTGACTTAGGATTTAAGGCTTTATAATGGTATGCATTGGAAAAACACTTTTATGTCAACTTATAGTGAACTTGAATTGTTGCTTAGATTGATGAATAATGGCCTAATATGTTTGGATAAAGATGTGCTTAATTATGCTATGAAATGAGTAAGTTTGGATTAAAAGCATTAAATGCCTTAGAAAATGCAAAAGAGAAGCTAATGTGATAGTGTATAAATATGAAATTTATGTTTAAGTAGTAATTTCATTGTATGTCTTTTTATGTATAAAGGCTCGGGACCTGTGAATTAGGAACTCGTACCGAGGATTGTTGAAGTTAAGAGAGAATATATCTTCTTTGAGATGAGTTTGGAAAATCATATTTCTCAAATAGGATTAGAACATCTTAAGAAAAGCATGAATTATATGTGAATTTTGAATCTAGGCAACATATGGTAGACTTGAATTTTAAATGGATGCTAATGTGCTTAGATATTTAATAAATGATATTGTTTTTAATAACTCTTTGTACTTGGAGTGCAGCTGATGTTTTTATTATGTATTTTGAAAAATGATACTGTTTTCCACCCATCTGAACTTCAAATGTAAAGGACAACGTTTTATTTTCTAAAACTATATTTTTGAATAACTTTGCATTTGGAGTACAAAAGATGGCTTTTATTTCATGAGATAATGTTTTGAAATTTACATATGCATAATCGAGTCATGTATGCTGCATGTTTTTGTTCTCTTTTGGCTTAGAGCCATGACACGATTTTATTTTATCAGTTGGACCGATAAATAAAGGCATGGTGCCTTACTTGATTTTATACTTAATAATTAGACATGATTTGTTTTGTGATTGGTGAGAAAACGATTGGCCAATCGTGTGCTGGCCACAACTGATTAAGCGACTGTCGTACCCTTGATGCTAGTACATGAAAATCGAGTCGCCGTATCAACATCTTTCTATGGGACTCACATGTGATTCCATACCTAGGGTATGGACCCTAACGAGGTGATCACATAGAGTCATGACGCTCTTGTCGACTGTAGTTCGGACTCACCACAAATGAAAGTTGAGCCAACACCGAGTATCAGTGGGTGTGCACATTAATTTGGCCAACTAGTGATGTCACACATGATTGTTTTGGCTTATCCTGATATTGGTTTTCCTATTGATATTTGATTTATACATATGATGTTTTTTATGCTTTTGTGTACTAGAACTGGAACTTATGTTCACCGAATGAGTGAGTTAATAGGCTAGGCCTATATAGTTCCTAACCAGTAGACATTGAGTCATAGGTTGGGCCTATATGTTTCCTATGTGATATAAATTCACTTCATAGGTTATCTACACCGTTTTGGTATAAATCGAATATTTGTTATATATATTTTTCCTGCTCACTGAGTATCTAGTATACTCACCCCCTCCGCTTTCCAACCATGCAGGTTAATTTAGTGAGTTTGAAGCTTTGAGTAGATCGTGGGGTCTTTTGACATTTTCGGGGTATTACTACACTTGGATAGTTTCTTAGTTTCTTACTCTTGTTGTCTAGTAGCTCATGAACTGTGTTTATGTGGTTATGCCTTATGATATTGTAAATTAACTTTTGATTGCCTTGTGTTTTATAAATGACTTTATGTATGAGTCTTTTAATATTGTTATTGAGATTGCCTTAAGTGGACTTTTAAGTTTTGAAGTTATGGTTGGATGTGAATATAGAAGTGTGTTTGAAATTGTTTGCAGCTTTTTGAGATTTTTAAAACACAACCGTTGTGCTGCCCAGTTTTTTTTAAAAAAGAGAAAAGAATAGATATTCAGTTAGCTTGGCATAGTCAGATTAAGGATACCGTGAGTATCCTTAGCTCGGTTATGCGGCAATTGTCATAGGCCTGATGTGGTATCGAGTCGTGACACTTAACCTTGGGTATCAAACACTTAAAAAGTGCCAACATACTAACTTATTCCTTTCTTTTTTAAGTGTTTTGATTTGAATATACATATCAACAAAAATATTAAGCCCCCTATTCATACATCTATGGCACTTGTAAGTATGCATTTATTATTATTGATCAATTAAAAAGGAAAACTATCAATAAGTAACCCTATATGAAAATTCTTGCTATTTTTAAAAGAACATTATGTTTAATTTTATTGTAAGCAACATTTTTTATATTTTCTTTAAAGATCACCTAGTTTATTGACGTGAAGCAAACACTTTGTCATAAATGTCCCTCGGTTAGTCAACTAGGTTCCATTTTTTATTTAGCTTGATTGGAGTGCCACTTAGCCTTTTGGTGTGAAGACAAACATTTTTCATGAATGTCCCTAGTTACTCAGCTATATCATAACTATCAACTGGTTACCAACTCTATTTTTAACTAAATTTTCTTAAAAAGAGTCAATGGAATTGTAATTTTATTTAACGTTTTTATCTCAATTTCTTAGCTTACCTTATTTCTTCTTAGTTAATCACTCTTATGAAAGGGTACTAATGATGCTAACCAATTTAATTGTGTAATTATATATATACAAACAAATGTCATAAATTGAAAGAACAGGTTCCATATCCTAATTAATTGTAACATCCCGTTACCGATGTGATGGGCATATTGGTAAATTGGGACGGGTTAGGATTTCATACTGCATATTATTGACTGAACATCCTTATGGCCTCTAATTATAGAGGAATGAG
>JANIJH010000003.1:41005077-41015899 GCA_024520975.1 Erythroxylum areolatum
TTATTTTAATGCAGTAGAAGAAGTGGATGCAAATACTTTGGATGAAAGCGTAGTTTACGAATCTTTAAATAGCGTTGAAGAATTTAGAGCTTTTGACGATGATGAGACGCAACCTCCTTCAGAAATACAATTTTTCTCTTAAATGTTATTTTAAATTTTATATTGGACTCATATTTATTTATTTTTAGTTCATTAAATAATAATAAACATTAGTTTATTTTTCATTTCAAAAAAATATTTTATTTTTATTTATTCTTGTAAAATTTTCATCTTATTTATTATATTCCGGTTTGATAGTGGTTCATTATCGATTAAACCTCTAAATCTTAAACCTTTCTTTTGATCGATTTAATGTCCGGTCTAATTTTTAATACATTGCTTGTGAGTGATACCCCGAGTGGGAGAGGCTAATTGCACAAAAAATGAACTTGGGATGCTCTGAGAATCAAGCGAGCAGACGGAGATTGCGAATTAGGCATTAAGCTCGGGAACGGAGCAACCAAAATGTGAGCCTCGTAATTGTTAACAGACCAAGGCTTCCAGGCCGGGTAGCGAAGGAAATAGGATTGTGCTGGGTCCATCTCTCATATCAATCTGATAGGCTATGTATCTGATTTACAATCTTTGCAATTTTGGCCATAATAAATTATTTAATTTCTAAAAAACAAGATAACTATCAGACAAAAAACTTCATACTCAAAAAGTAAGAGGGCGAATTATAGTTGAGCGACCACTTGATTCAGTAAGGTGGGTTGAATCATAGTGCATAAGGATGGGAGATGACGAGAGCTCCGACGAACACCGTAGCAGACGTCTGCTCCTTCGCAATTTCCTCACCATCCCTGAATGCGAGGTCTTCGCCTTTCTCCTTTTTTTCCCGTCAATTTCGTTAATTCTAGTTCTAATATTCTATATGAAAAGAATATTGAAAATGTGTTAGGAATTAGAATTCATTCACAAGAGCTGTGGCACTGTGGGTTATAGAGAAAACGTCTTCTCAACAACTCTTTCGCATCTAATTGCCACCAATTGCCATCATTTCGTCGTCCCTTTTGTTTCCATCCGAGGTTTCTTCTTCCGTAGTTTGATAACAGCTTACAACCCTCTTCTTTTTGAGATAAGTAATTTTAGATGAAACCCATTTCATTCTCATGCAGAGAGGTTGAAAGACAAAGTTGAAGAGTTCTTTGGGTGTGAGTACGAGCTGTTTGTTGAATTCACTGGTTTGATTAGGTTAGTGAATTTCTTTCTATTTCATAAAATTCTTATCCCTTGTTTTCCTTGTTCTTCAAGTTGTCAGTTAAATGATAGTCGTCATTAGCATTTTTGTTGTGCACTGCAATGACTACCAAATCGTTACTGAGTTGGTCCTTTTTCCATCTTTTGTTTTAAAAATTATAACATACCTTCCTACCACTAGTCGCTTTCTCTTTAAGTTGAGAGCATGCTTATCTTCTCTAAGGCTATGAAATATTTCTTAAGATTGAAGCCGAGTATGAGAATAGGAAATATTACATTTTGCCTTCCAAATTGTGAAAGAGAATCTTCCTTAGTCAATTTTAACTTGACTGCTATTTAATTAATCCTTGAAAATACTATATTATTGCATACTTTAGTTTAGAACATCAACAAAGAGCTCAAGAGTAATTTAATTCAACTAAATGTTCTAGTTCAATATTATTATGCATTGCTTGTCATTTAGGGCATCCAAACTTGATAAATACTACTCATATTCGTTGTTTAAGAGCGTCGAATTTGACAATTTGTGATTAATTTCTTTATAGTTTTTCTCTCTCACTCTTCTTTTTCTCTGCCTTTGTTCTATCTGTATTTTGTTTTCTATTTTTCTATGTGCTACTGTGCTGCATTACTGATTTCTGCATTTTATTTCTTGGTAGCTTTTGTTCACTCCTTTTTTCCAACTAATTATAGATCTGCGTTGTAATTTCAGCCTCCTACACATTGTTTCTTGACCATCCATCTTCCTCACTCATACCTCTAATCTTGACATTTATCATGTATATGGAATCAGCTGGGCCAGAGGATCAAGCATCGGTTGGCACAGTGATGATAATAGGCCATATCTTAAACAACGAGAATTTACAGTATGGACATAAGATCTATATCTACATATTTAATTTATATTTTCTTCTTTCTGCACATTGATGCTATCATTTATCCCTCTTTATTGTATATATTGTATGCAGTAGTAATGCCTTTGTGTAGACAAAATTCATTTGCTGTAGATTCTCAAATCTTCATGACGCATTTTGCTACCTGAATTAATACTTCTTTGTTTCATTGAAAAACAGGCTGTCTGCTACTTGAATACATATGGGAAGGACTTTAAAGGTGGACTTCTTCATTTCCAAAATGGTGAGCCGACAACTGTTATTCCCATGGCTGGGGTAAGTGCAGCTGAAAATTGGATTTTTAATACATAAATGTGGTCACTTATTTTGGAATAACAGATGAAACTTTTCAGTTTTAATCTTGGTGCTCAACTAAGAGTTTATCAATCCATCTGCCATTTCTGGGGGTGGGGCATGCTATTTATCGATTTATACACTTTAACAATAACATCGGACTTATGATACTTATAACAGGATGTCATCATGTACACTGCTGACAGCCGTAACATACATTCAGTTGATGAGGTATCTCAACTCCTTTCACAACTCCTAACTTATGTCAGCTTATCATCCAATCTTTGAGGTAGTATTTACGAGTTTCTTTTTATTATATTGTCATTTCTAGTTTCATTCATCAGATCTTTGACAGGTAAATAAGGGGGAGAGGCTTACACTTACAATATGGTTTAGTCGTGATAGTGCCCATGATGAGGATGCAAAACTTATATCGCTCCTATCAGATAGATGGTTCAATGGCTCAAGCAACATGCCTAAATTGAGTCTGCCAATACCAGCATCCAGCAGTATGTATTGGTTTTCTCCAGAGTCAGCTACTCAACAGCAGTTAGGATTTGATATTTGCTTCGCAAGAATGCATGCCCTTGGCTTCGACATTTATTCTTCAAGACCAAAAAGCTTCTTTCCATCTTCCTCAGATATACTCACGGAACATCTCCAAGTAGCTAAAGAAAATGAGTTATTTGAGCAGGAATTCGTGAATATTTTGCACGCACTTCAGGTATTTAGCTGCTGTGGACCCTAGTTAACAATTGATAACAAGATTAGTGGTTGACTTATAACATTTATAGACTGGAAATTTTCTCTAAGTTGCATTCTTTTTTTCACTTTAAATTTTATAAATCTGGGAAAGCTCATGATGGAATCCTCCCCTTAATTATCAACAACCATGGAGCAGCTGATCCAATAAAATCTCTACTCTATTTAACGACTGCTTTTGGAGCGTAGTTGTAAATACTGAAGTAAACAAGACTATAAACAATAGAATTATGTTAAAAGAGGCATTCAATTGATGATGAATTCTTTATTTTTCTATCTCACAACATAATGAGTCAATGCATCAAACCAGCTAGGGTACATAATTATTTTGAATGACAACTTCTCTTGAATAATATCACTAATTACTTCTACTATTTTGATTAGGTGGTGCAATTTTACCGTTGGAAAGCCTCAGAATTCGAAGATTCCCTGTCACATTTAGGAAGTGGTAAGATAAAGCGAATTTTAGAATCACAGAGGGAAGAAATACGAGCCTTGAAATCTTTGTTTATAAATGATTATCAACTAGCAGAAGCAGTCTTTGGCCCCATTACCTGTGATGAGAACTGCGTACAAGCATTTAACTGGAGTAAATTCTCTGCTGCTATTTCTGCATTTGAGGATTATACATCAAGATTACAACGTGAACTTCTGATGAGCTTGCCATATTGGCGAACTGAACATATCATATACAGTGTTAATTCAAGAGACGAGACAGGAAAGCCATAATAATCAGTTTGCAAATTTTTGTTATATGATTGTTGCCCCACTCACATTGAAAAAGTAAAGCTTAGGCATGAATATTTTCCAGTGTTTTGGTTGAACCAACAGAATTACTTCTTTCACAAGCAGCAGTTTGTCTATTCGCGACAGTCGTAGGTACAAGAAAAACTTCAAGAATTATGTGTTTGTATCTTGTATTCTCGTTTACAATTTCTTCAGGATTTGGTTAATATGTTTGTCATATAGTAGTTGTTTTCCGTTGACATCAAGGTACTGTCTTATTCCCATCCATACAACAATTTAGATTGCAATGATATTAAAATGAGAGAGAAAGCATGGGGTTGTACATCCAAAATTTTTGTTCTTAAAATTTATCTTTTTATTGTTTCATTTCTTCACCTCTAATTCTAACAAAAACAGAAATAACGTACATTTTTTAGTTGTGGGAAATGAGAAAAAGATAGTTGGTCTAGAAGAGATTCAAGATAGTTCCTTGAATACCTTCAGGATGTTACCGAGGGAAAAGAAAGGCTCTTCACTCCTCTAAAGAGTTTGTGGAAATCCTTTTCTCTCATTCTTTGCCTGATAATCTTTCTAATTCTCTTATTGCTGAAGTCTCAGTACAAGAGATAAGGGAGGTATTTAATTCTCTTAATCCCAATAAGGCTCCTGGTTTGGATAGATTTAATGGGTTTTTCTTCAAACAAACTTGGTATATCATTAGAGAGGAAGTAACTAGTGTCATTCAAAAAAAATTTCCAACATGAAAAACTCCTCAAAGAGCATAATTCCACTTTTATTTTACTCATTCCTAAAAAAGTTCTCCTTCCACAATATTAAACTATAGATCCATCTCTTGTTGTAACATGCTTTATACGATGATTATTAAAATCTTAACAAATAGGCGTAGAGAAATTCTTCCTCACATTGTTAGCCTAAACCGAAGTGCTTTCATTAAGAACCGTCGAATAGGGGATAATATCCTGTTGGCCCAAGAAATTTTCAAGAATTATCACCTTTCAAATAACTAGAAGAGATGTGCTTTTAAAGTGAATTTTTAAAAAACCTATGATTCCATTCAATGAGATTTCCTCCTAAATGCATTAGTAGTTGTAGGCCTTCCTCTAATGATCAAAGAATATATAACCTCTCTTATTTTATTTTGATCAATAGATCTCCCTCAAAATTTTCTAAAGGGAAGTCAGGCCTAAGACAAGGAAATCCCTTATCTCCATTCCTCTTCATTATTTGTATGGAAGTTTTCTCTAAGAGTTTAAATGTTTGTATAGATGGTAGCCCTTCCTTCAAATACCATTGGAGGTGCAAAACCCTTAAACTTACCCATCTCTTGTTTGCTGATGATCTACTGATATTTTGCCATGCGGATCTAAGTTCAGCTCAAACTTTACTTGATTGTATGTGTACCTTCTCTAGTTTTTCTGGTATGGACATGAATCATTTCAAGAGTCAATTTTTCTTATCTCTTGATATGAATTACCTGACTCACCAAATAGAAGGTATCTCTAGGCTCAAGAAAGGCACTCTCCCCATACGCTTAACAGGTAAGTTATCTAGGAGGGATTGCTTACCCTCTTTGGACAAAATTGATGCTAGGATAAACAGGGATTGCTTACCCTCTTTGGACAAAATTGATGCTAGGATAAACAAATGGACTCATAAAAACCTTTTCTATGTTGGTAAACTTTAATTAGTGATTTCGGTCCTATCTGCTTTCCAAGTGTATTGGTCTACCCATTTTATTCTTCCTTCATCCATTCTTAAGGATATAGAGACTAAACTTAGGAATTTTTTGTGGGCTAGGAAGGTGGCTTCTAAATCTCATGCTAAGGTCAAATGGAGTGACATTAGTAGATCGAAAAGGGAGGAGGTTTGGGGATTAAACATTTGTCAACATGGAATTATGTCCTGTTAGGAAAAATGATTTGGTATCTATTTGTTGATAAGGAAGTTTAACGGGTTAAGTGAGTGCATACTATCATTTTGAGAAGGAAAATTTTCTGAAGTGCCCAACAAACCAATAATAGTTTTTGGAGTTAGAGAAAAATCTTATTTGTGAGGGATAAAATGGGATACCACTTCAGATCTAGGTTATGGAATGGAAATTCTACTATTTTATGGCAGGATCCGTGGCATCCTAAAGGAATCCTAAAGAACTTCTCTTCTCTGAGAGAAATCAATGAGTTAAAACTTCTTATGACAACAAGAGTTTTTAAAGTTGTTAGTAATAATAAGTGGAGATGGCAAGAGGCAACTATGGAGATCATTGGCAACCTTGAGCCCCTACAATACCAACCAAATAACTCTAAACCATATTGTTTGGAATGGTTAGCTAGCCCTTCAAAAAAGTATACTAATGGTTTACCCTATATTTTCTTGAGACCTCCAGTACATAATGTTCTTTGGCATAAACTGGTTTGGTTTAACAACAATAGCCCTAGGTGTTCTTTCATACTATGTCTGGCTTTCCTTAAGAAGTTACAAACATGGGACAAACTTCTAAATCTCCATACTCCTAACCACTATTCCATGTGTACCTCGAACAATGAGACTATCGAACACTTATTTTTTGAATGTCCCTTCTCTAAAACCTTGTGGGACCAATTCCTCAACTACTTCAATATACACATCCCCAATTAGACAAACCTTCAATCCATCCCTATTTGGTTTAACCAATCCTAAAATTTTAGTACCTTTGACATTAACATTTTCCCTATCCTTCTTTCTACTACTGTCTACAACATTTGGCCTGAAAGGGATAATCGAGCATTCAAAGATGATGTCAAGGATGTGGGGAGCTTGTACTCCAGAGTAATTTTCCAAGTTATGGAACATCTCAGCTCAAACACTACGTGGAGGTAATTGATGAAGTTCTTATTCACTAATACATTTTTTTGCAGGTTTACTATTTCAAGAGTGCCGAATGGAGGTTCAACATTTCTTGGGTTTCTAAAGCAGAAGTGAAGACGAATGCAGGAAATATTCTTGTTTCCAAAAAGCAAAATGGAGTTGTTTGTTTTCAGACTAGAACAAGGGTGGGTATCCAATTCTCTTCAGTAAAGCAGAAGAGAAGCCATCACCAGGAAAACTTATTGTCTCAAATCAGCAACTAAAGGGAGCATGGAGTGGACAAGACAGGAGCTTCTCTCTATAGTAGATCAACTGACCTCAACCTACGGATGGAGGCCAAAAGATTAAATAATGTTCCTATCAATAAAGGTATGCAAGAGGTGGGCAAACTTGATAGTGAACAATAACTTGAAGGACATTTCTCATCTTCGATTGTGCTGATAATTGATTAGGTTTGTCAATTAATCATTATCGAATTTATAGATGGAAATTGTTGTTGATAAACTTGTGCTTCTGATTAGATTAGCTAGTTCTGTAAAGTTTCTTGGTAGGAAGGTTGTATAGAATATGGTGATTGTGTTGCCGTAAGGAATTAGGTTGTAAGGAATGCTGTAGGTTTAATTTAAACTTCTTTTGGTAGTTAAGAGATTCATGCGTAGGAATCTCTAGATATATACGTAACATTTTATTATTTGTATAAAGTCTTACTGACTTATTAGAAAAAAGAAAAAATACAATAAATAAATGGTAGATTTCAATGTAACTAGATATTGAATTGGGGTGATGTCATACTTTTCTTAAAACTTAAAAAATATATATATTAATAATAGTAAATCCTGTAGAAGGCATAGTGCAGTAGTTTAGCAGAACATACCAAAACAGATATATGACCATCTAGCTATACAAAGCAATCCAACCTAAATGCGTCTTTGAGTTTCTATATACAATTATCTAGTTTATGAACTAGTTAAACGCAAGGGGTATAATAGTGATGACTGAACCAATTGATTTTCATCTCCTCATTGCTTCCTTTTCAAACTTTTCAGGCTGTAATTTGAGTAATTACGAAGCTTAGCTCTTTGAGAGCCAATAATTACTCAAATTTGTTCTCTCATCCTTATTCGCAGCTCATGAACAATACTATCCTTAGTCACTACTTTCTCTTGGAAGATCCTTTATTCCTCTCCCTCCAGATCGCATAGATGCAGTTGCTTAATGTTATGCTAAAGAGACTTCTCTGGGAGTTGGTGGAAAATTTACAGAAGCTGAGCCATTCAACAATGTCTCCTAGGTTGTTCTCGGGGCAAAGCAAGATACTCTAGCTTAGAGTTTGTTCCTAGAAGAACTTGGTGATGGCATACGTGAAAAGTCATTTCTTGCTCCAGTTTGCTGAAATTACACAAAATATCTGTTTCAATGTCTTTTATTCTTACTTTGGTAGGCAACTTGTTGATAATAGCCATCCATAAAATGGAAACTAGCTTTGTGACTGTTGCATTGGCTCCAAAAAAAACTATCTCAATTCCCTTTGCTATTGGAAATTCTGAATAGATCCATGCATGATTTGTTATCAACTTTTTCAGTACTCTGACCTTTCCAAATTATGAAATCTTGTTTACAAGGATAAGGTAGGTATTTTGGGACATTCTCCATGAAAAAACTGAATCCCCTTATATGGTTGGACCAGTTATTACCTCTTATAATCTCCTTTACCTTAGATGAGGGACGCATGTGTTTGAGCTATTGGTAAAAATATGATGACTAAACAAGTCCACAAAGGACTTGCTTTGTGCCAGTTATCAAACTAGAAAAAGAAATATGCTCCATCCCCTATATGCTTTACTATATTTAGTTGTATTTGACTCCATAATTTCATCATAAAATGGAAAGTCTATAAAAAACTAGAAGGAAGAACTAGTTTTCATAGGCTCTTATCACATCGGTAGTTGTTGTGAACCCATCTAATCTAGAGAGATTCTTTGTCCAATAAAAGCTTCCATATTTATTTAGCTAACAACATATTGTTAGTTGCCCTTATAAGATTAATTCCTAGGCCCCTCTCATTTTAGGTTTGCTTAAATCTTTCTAGGATACTATAGGATATAGATAGTTGCTCAAGCATCTAGTCCATAAAATCTTTTTGTTGGTTTTTCCAAAGCTGATCACTCCTCGAGTAGAGCTAAATGAGCTAACTAAAGCAAATGGACACTGTGCAGAGTGGTAGTTATCAATTAGAGCCTACTCGCAAAGGATAGGCTTCTATTATTCTAGCATCCCATTCTTCTTTGTAATATATCTAATAGAGGTAAGTAGTTCCTTAAGGTGAGCCTAGTTGAAGTAATTGGGACCCCAAGGTATTTAAGAGGAAGTTTCTCTAGTTTTAGGATAGTGAGAGTAGCTAGGTGCTCAGCTTTCCTAGTGTTAGACCCTAAGCGAGAAATAGAGCTCTTATTCTTGTTGATTTCAAGGTCTAAAATTATGCCAAAATTTTGTATTGCATCCATTAGCTAATAAATTGAGTTATTGTGAGCTTTGTATATGAGAAAAATGTCATATGTAAAGGCTAGGTAGGAGACTTTGTCTCTTATTTTCTTTTTTACATTTGAATTGGTATCTAAAGAGATTGTTCTTTTTGATTTTCTTCTTGAGGATCCTAGACAAAGCCTTCGAGTGAAAAGGTAAGGGATAGAGAGCCCTCTTGCATAAGACCCCCACTACCTTAAAAAGTTTTTGGTAGATTCCTCCATTAACTAATATTCTATAGGAAGTGAAGATAATGTACATTTTAATCCAATCTATGAACCAGTTAGTGAAACCTAAAGCATCCAAGGTATCCAAAATGAAGCTCCATGATCTAGAATCAAAAGCCTTATTTAGGTCTAGCTTGATTAAGTAGCTTTTAATATAGTCTTTTACCGATTCTTTGATCACTAGTATATTGTATTTTATACTTCTATTTTTTGATAAAAGTTATTTGGTTTTGGCTTATAATGTACTTTAGTACCTTTTTAAGTCTTGTGGCTTGAATAAGATTTTATATTTAAAAAATTGTAGTAGGATATTAGTCTGTAGTCTTAAATGTTGAGATGACTTCATGTCAATAGAAACTGTCATGATTGCGTTAAAGAATATCTATATACTATAAAGGCTTAAATAAAAATATAAAAAGAGCAGGATTTATCATCCAAAAGTTTAATGAATTAGGAGCAATTTATAACTACACTTACTAGTATTTGCATAAACCAGATCCCTATGGTTTATCTTAGAATCCCAATCACAACCTTAAGAATTTCTTTTAGAGACTTCACACCATTAATTGAGAAAATTCATGCAAGAATTGCTAGCTAGAGTGCTAGAAAATTGTCACTTATTAGTATAGCCCAACTCATTGCTTTTGTTTTAAATTCCATTAATGCATATTGGGTTGCTCACGTTGCACTTCCAACGTCTATATTCAAAGCTATTTATGGAGCATTCAGCAAGTTTCTCTGGTCAGGTGGCAGGGAAGAGGTGTTATAATGCATTTTGTCTTAGGTTTTGGATAGTTTTTGTTCAATTTTCAGTCTCTTCTGATCTTTTTGTTCAAAATTGTTGTTAGGTGTTTGTGTTTAGGTTGAGATTTAAGGACTTAAGGAGAGCAACTCAAGATTTTAAGGAAGCCCAGATGTGTAGCTATTAGAATTCATTTAAACCAACAATCGTTTGTTCAAAGTAAAACTTATTTATATAAATTGGTAATCTGACCACGGAGATTTACGTGGAAATATCTGAGGCTTATAAGATCTAAATAAGGTGATTCAAAAGCTCAAATTCAATACAACATCCTATAACATAATTCCTTTAGAAAACTTGAGGCCTAAAAGTGCTATTTTAAGGGGCTAAAATGGCTAAGAATGAGATACAAAATTTGTCCCAGCTTAATTTGACCTTCCCTTGGTTTTTGGCCCATAATTTTAACGATAGAGCTGTTAAGTCCAAATGACTTTACTTAGATAAGATTTTGATGTATAACAAAAGAGCAAAATAAAAAGAAAAGAAATACA
>JANIJH010000003.1:41016121-41036057 GCA_024520975.1 Erythroxylum areolatum
ATTTTTAAAAAAGGGGAATACACAATTCAACCCCCCCCCCCCCCCTTCTCGTGCATTCTATATCGTTTTATAAGTATTGTATTAACGTGTGATTTACTTCAAGAGCCTTTTTATAAGTAAAAGAGAATCCTTTGGAAAGCTGGGAGGCAGAGCTATAAAATATATAAGAGATTGTGACCTAAAGAGGACATAATCAAGGTCAGAAAGAAGAGAGAAATATTGAGAGCTGCAGAGGGAGAATCAATGGAGTTTGTCATCAACATGGAGCGCTGGAGAAAGCGAACCAGAGTTTCACTCCTAGCCATCATTCAAGGGTTTTTCTGTTCCCTACTCTTTTTTCAATTTCTTCTTGATACAATGGAATTTATTAGTTAGAACTCAATTGATATGAGTGTTATTTTCATTTTGAAGATGGGTTAAATTATTCTTACCTAGGGTTTGCATCTAGGTTTAATTGAATGTCTTGACTCAATAATTCTCATTAATATATATCTTGCCTAGATTGATTATGTTATGTTGAATGCTAGTTTAATAGATTGGCCACCTATTAGTCTTAAGATATTAAGTGAAGAATTGAAAGATAAAACTTGATATTGGAACTAAACAATCAATTACCCTAAGAATGAATTAGAAATATAAGTTCTAGGGATTGCTTAATTCGTAACTTCGAACGGATGGTAATTGTTAGTTTGTAAATGTGAGAACTATTAAATTGATAGTTGCTAATTTGATTGAAGAGAGAATAAAGTTGCAAATTATATTAATGGGAAGTTTAAGAAGTTATACTTTAAATTGGATCGAAGTGTAAACCCTAGATTATCTTTAAAAAGTTTATATCAATTTCATGCAATTCATTCTTTTTGTTTAATTTCATAATTTCACAACCTTTATACCTTTTTAATCAAGTTATTACAGTTAAAAACTTCCTTGTAAGACGACCTTGGGGCGTCCACCATATACTGCAACAACCTCGTATACTTACGGGTGACACATTTAGGTAGTATTAAGTAGAATGCAATAAGAGGAAATCAAAGGTAGGATTAACTAGAGTGAATTTTGCACCCTTAAGGATGAGGGTGGTCTTAACCTCATATAACTCAAAGTTCTAAATTTGGTCATGCTCACTAAGAGGATTTGGAGGCTATTAAAGGACAAGCAAGGTCCATATGCTAAATGGGTGCATGAATTTTATATCAAAGGAAGAAGTTTATGGAAGTTTAATCTCACTCATGCTGCTTCGAAAATAATGAAATGCATTGTGAAAATTAGAGATAAGGTAAGGTTGGAGATCTTAAACTTGATTAGAAATTGTCAAGCAAACCAATTTCTGGATAGACAATTAGACTTCGCTACGTCCACTAAAAGATTTGAGCAGTCTACTTCCTCTCAAATCTTTTATACATCCTATTCCTTCATGGCACTATAACACATAGAAGCAATATAAGAGTTTTAGACTCTACCAATATCTAGTCATAAATGTGTAACACCAAGCTAAATTCCAACGAAGAAGGTACGATTATATGGAGACATTCTATGTCTGTTGACTTTACAAACGTTTCTTGCAAATAATTCTTTCAAGGCAATACTACCAAAAGGCCTTAGACCAAGATTACATAGTCCAATTACTTGCTTCCCCATGCATCAACAACTTTATCAATATAAATATAAGTAAACTTCCAAAAATCGATAGATTGAGCATATGTGTGGCCATATCTAGTTAGTGTATATCATGTAAGAAGACATAAGAAAGCATTCCACATTTGTTTCTTTCAATATGAATTCACCTATGAAGAATGGATAATGCTTTTATGCATATGCAACATTTTAAACCCTCCACTTACATGGCAAGGTATAGTGAATTGGACCTCCTCTATGAATTACAGCAATGAAGCTAACAGATGGTGCTTCTATTTATCAGTGTCATATATGGTTACCTTATATAGGATGAAAGAAATAAATGAAACTTACAACAAATAATATTTTAGTAGGGAGCTAGTTAACAATTAAATTACACATCAATTTATTCGAAGACAAGTTTTAAAACACAACTCTTTCAATAATAGGTTGGATTTGTACGACAATTTGTTTGCTTTATTGAGATAACCACACCTATAAGCTAGTCATTTAGGAAGAAGGAGGTGATAGTTCTTAACGGTTGTACTTCTTTTTTATAACTAGTTACTCCCTTTTATGCTCATTAGCTTACGTATTTGACTTAATTTAATTCATATTATTAAAATAATTTCTTTATTGCTATTATTAATAAATAATTGGAAAATTCTTCTTTATTGCTTTTGCTATAAAGACTTTATATTGAGCTTTATTAATGAGCATAAATGGTTATCACCCCTACCGAAAATAGCCTCTCTACAATATAGGGATAAGGCTGCGAACTATCAGACCTCCCCAGACTTCGCTTCATTGGAGGATTTTGGACTAGATAATGATGATAATAATGAAATAGTTATCACCCAAAATAAATAGCATAAAGAGAAATTTCAATAATAAAAAAATAATGTTTTAGTAATAAAATCAAAAGCTAATTAAAAAGTAGTATAAATTCTTCTGCCCGTTGAAAAAAAATTACCGTCACGTTTCAAATGCTAAAAATCAGTTATCCATAGAAAGTTTCATCTTGTTTTAATAACCTATCTTTCACCTAACTTTTTTTTTTTTTTGAAAAAGTCACTTGTTCGTAGTAAGATAACTATAAATTAGCGTTTAACTAAAAAAAATAATCAAAACTCAAATAATGGGGAAAGTTAAAGGATTCATTAGAGTCAAACCTTATTATTTGTGCATGATATACCATATATTTGTCTTTTAACAGTCATAAATTGATGCATATCAAATGCACCAAAAAATAAACCTAACTCTACACGCTAAGATTTAGCTATAAGTTATACAATCAAAACAAGGATATGTTTTTCATACGTCGATTCTCATTATATTATCCAAGGGCCTCAGCTCAACTACAAGTTAAGACATGGCTACAAGATGGAACATGTCTTAAGTTATCTATGACTTAGCTCCTTTCTTCTTAGCTATTCATAGCTTGTGTAACTTGCTTACGAGAGTTTTATTTTTGCCTTCATTTTTCTTTTATTAACTATAGCTTACACTTTGAGGTAAATGCTTTAAGTACATATTACAATCATCATTAACTCACTTTGAAAATTATATATGCATACTTAGCACGTTCTAACTCTTTCAAACTTGAGCATTTGAATATTTTTATCATGAACAATCTTAATCTTCTAACTATTTGCTTACAAACATTAAAGCAATTGAACAAGCCCATCCCAATTCAAATGTCTTTGAACTTTTCCTATTACATTGGCCTATTGGACTCTGCACTAATATTAATTAATTTTCTTACACCTTATCAATCTACTAGCTTAATACTTGTCATAACAAATTTTTCTTATCATATTCACCAGCTAGACTCATTGCAAGTACTAAGTTTTCTTTTTCATTAGTCTACTAGACTTAATGCCGGTGCCAAATAATTATTACTATAAATATATCATAAATAAATTTATATTTTTACAAATATATAAAATAAGTCATTTCTAAATAAAAATGAATATAAATTGATCATTTAAAAATAAAACAAATTATGTGATTTAATAACTATTAGTATTATTATAATAAATAAAATGAATGAATTATATTATTATAAATTATGATAAAATATTAATCATTTTATGAGTAATATTATATTAAAATAAATTTAATGAAAAATTAAATTATTATTATTTTAAATCAATTAAATATATAATAAGATTTAATGAAATAAGATAAATTAATATAATAATTATTAACATAAAATATTAAAAATAATTATTTGACATAATTAAAGAAATATAATTATTATAAATTAATAAAAATAAGAAATTATACATTTTTATTAATTTTAGAAATAAATTAATTTAAGAATAAAATTAGATTATCTTATCTATAACGATTTTAAAGGAATTTAAGGTAGCGTTGAGAGGATCTTTAACACTCATTTTCCTACCACTTCAAACCACTCAAAAGTTTGACAAACATCTATTCTAAGATCAATCTTTATGTGTAGTTACTTTTCAAAGAAAAAAAAAACCATTATATATAGTCTTATGACTTTGCATATTCTTATATAATAAATAAATTATAATAAAATACTTAATTTATTATAATATTAAATTAATAAGTATATTATTAACTATTGATAATTTAACAAAATATTAAATATTAAGTAATTAATTAATTAATATTGCATATCTAATATGTTATATTTTTATATAAGTAATGATATGTAAATATAATAAATCAATAAATCAATATATTTTTTAAATATGAAATTGAATTAAGCCATTAAAGGCAAGAACAAAGATAGTTACAAAGCCTTATACAATCCATCAACCAAAGATGAGCATAACCAGAATCAAGATTATTTTTATTTAAAAAAAAAAACACAAATACAGAGGTGCGGCTTTTAGCTATGCATGAACTAACTATTGGCACCACATATTGATGGGACCTAAGTTCAAATGAATTTTGATGGCAGTGAGTAAATATCTTGAAAACATCTCTAAACTCCTTTCCATGCTAAAAATTCTCATATTTCTTTCATCCCAGATGATCTGAACTCGATAGGATAGAGCAACGTAGAAACACCATCTATTGGCTTTGTTGATATGTGTAAATTAGAACACAATACAACTATTTGTTTCCATTCAGCAGGAGGATTTGCAAGGGAACATTTTTCAGAATCAACGTCTAGGAAGCATCGGTGAAAGGACAGCCAAAAAAAACATACGGGCTGCACTCTCCAAGTGACTTTCACATAACATGCACACACGAATTAGCGATGAGTGAAAACATTTTTAATCCATCAATGGTGAGTAACATGTTTTTGATGGCTCTCCATAAGGCTGTTGATACTCTAGGAAGCGTAAGTTTGCACCATACTAGGTCATGCCATGGATACTGGCATTCTCTTGGAAAAGCTTTCTACACAACAGATTAGGAAAGTTTCCTTTAGTAGTGAAAGGTAGCCACCAGTTTTTGTCCTCTATTTTCCCATACAAGACCAGGTTGTTGATTTTATTTGATAGGTTGGAATCAGATATTCTGGTTAGCATATTAGATTTTCATGAATAATGTTTCTCAGTGGATGCAGCTCAGCAACATTTTCCAAAGGACAACCGGATAGCCATTTATCAGACCAAAAGGTAACTCCATTTCCAATCTTCCTAACAACATGTGCTCTTAACACTACATATGACTTTGAAAATGGCTTTTAAGGTGGTGGAAACATTCTCCGACAGGTCTATTTGACATATATCATCCATGTAATTTACTACTTCCCAGTCATCCCACTGTGACGTAGTTGGCTGTCAGAAAAACAGTTCATTGCGTATCAACATTTTTTACGGATGAGAGTACATAGAATTTTGAAAAAGTATGAAGACTTTCTATGAAATTAAAAAAAAAAGATATTTTGGTAAAATACTAATTTTAAAATACAAGAGGTTTTGGTTAAATCACTAATTTTAAAAATAAAAGAATTTTTTACCTAAAAAATTTATCTTGAAATTAATGCTCTCATTATGAAAACTCTTTGGAAAGCTATAAATCAAGTCGCCTAATAGTACAATTGCTGTAAATTAATATTATTTTCTTGTGAAATTCCTAGGTAAATAGAGCAGTAAAAGTAAATATTAAAGAGTGACCTTAATACTATTACAAATAAGTTACCCTTAAATTAAAGAAAAAAGAATTATTAAATTACAAAAGAAAATTTTCAACAGATGGTAACAGAGAAATAGAGTAAAGAACTAAGTAAAACAAATTAAAAGCATTTGCCACCAAATCAGAAGGTATAGAGGTAAGGGCCGTAAATGAATGCCAAAACTTAATGGGATTAAAATGAAATAAACAGCTAAACTGAGGACCAAAAAAGTTTGCCATAGAATTAGGATTTCCTTAATTACGAATCCAGCTATTTTTCAAAGGTCACTACCGTCAATATAAATCGATTAGCTAGAAAGAACGATTAAAATTTGTAACAAGCAGCTGTACTATGGCTGTAATGGAGAAGTTTTAAATTAAATGAGAGATCCTTTGCTTCCACTGAAGTTGAAGTTCATATAATCATAAACAACAAAAAAGCAACACAGAACTGAAGGGATGGAAAGAGAACTAAGTTACTCCCTCTTTTACCCCATTAAAAGTATGTAACTATCCAGGTTGAATGTTGCCGCTCTTTACACTTGCTTCCAAGCCATTTGCAGTTTGCAGCCTGGCCCCTACTCTCCCTCAAAAATATACTAGCTTTCTGTCTCCCCCCTAAACTGTTGGACCTCCCTTGTTCATTACCGTAGGATCAACACTACGCTGTTGTTCATCCCTGGCCAAAGTTCTATCCACAGTTCCATTGTAGTCTTGAACTTTTTGATCTTCATCTTCAGCAGATGCACTCGTCACATTATCAGATTTTGATGGTCCAACTTTCTCTTCTTGAGGTGAAGTAGTCTCTGCAGGGTTCATCTCATCTGCAGTTGTCAATAATTGTTGAGATGATGCACTACCAGAACCTTGAGGAGGAAAGAACACACCAGTCCCAGGAACATGGGCAGGGAGACGAATTGAAGGATGCATTTGATTAGCTGCCGGCCATGCAGTTGAAACAGAAGGGATTGGAACTGGTGAAGCAAAGGGCACCGGTGCAGCAATTGGGGATGGAACAAAGAGTGACTGAACTCCATTAGGAGGTTGAATTTGTGGTCGAATAGGTTGTGCTGACAATACTCCTGTTGCAGGAATTGCAAAATGTTTAGACTGAGATTGGCGAACATGATTTAATGATCTACTACGAGGCAGACCCCATTGGGTAGGTCTAGAAACAGCCAATGAAGGGAGTTTCTGGCCATCGCTTGCAGAAAACTTCTTCGGTAGTGATCTTGCAAAGGTAACAAGGATTCTCAGTTTTCGAATTGCTGGAATTGCATGCTTTGCAAAATCTGATGATTTCCCTTGTATTAAAAGGAGCGATCTGTTTGCCACAATGAAAAAAAGATCAGGGAATCTAGGACAAGATGCAGTCCAAGCTTACATATGTATCATCAAAATTCGCTCCCAAGTGGGCAAGTTGAAACTGACACTTATTAAACCATTTCACAAGAGATGCAAACAATTTGAAGTAGAGGTGACCAAGATGATTCTCTGAAGCTAGTCAAGTATGATAATGTTTTGCGCACAAAGAATTCCAAGTCACTAAATACTACATTTTAGATATTTCTTGTAGAACTAAACATAAACAAAAAACTATTACCCAGGTGCAAGTGCTAGTTTTAGTGATCCTTTGTAATCCCCATGGTGATCAGCTCCAATTACCCTTCCAAAAGTCATGTCACACTCTGTCAAGAAAAGTACATTAACTGGTTTCGCAAACCATGGAGGGAATGTGTGAGGTTGTGAGTGGTCACCCTGCAGAAATACCAATAAGACATTAAGTTAGCATATAAGAACAATGTTTATCTAAAGCCCACTCAACTTAAGTAGAAAACCATTGACCTCATGGTAAATGTCAATTATGCAACAATCTGGCTTCAAGCTCATAACTTGCATCTCAACCAAATGGTCAATGATATCTTGCAGCAGTGTAGGAATAGACTCCACTCTCTGGTCTGAAGATTTTACCGAAAATCCAAGAAAAGTTATGGGAAGAAATTACCAACAAATACTTCAGTAATATCACACCCATGTATGAGACATAAAAGAGACAAATCTGTCGAGCAACTCTAATAAGCATTAGCATGCCTGGGTTTTCATCTTCTGCAGGTCCATCAGCAATTGGAACACCAAATTGAATCATCTCTCTCCCATGTCCCTTCATGGGCCTCTTGGACACCACATAAGTTTGACCTGCTTCACAAGGATTTAGTAGCAATTCAATTTCTCATATTAAAAATATATTCTGTTGAGACTCGTTATAATCAGCATTATAGTAGGAAGAGGGGGTATGGGCAGAGGGGTAATTTGGAGAGTGTGTAGGGAAGAGTTGTTGCTGAGTTGGACAAATTAGTTAGACAAGGGAATAAAAGAGAGTGTGTGGGGGAGGGATGATCATGATTGCTATGAGTTTGTTATGAAATTTGTACTGGGAGGATAGCTAGCCCTCGAAGCCTAGCATATGAATATACTGCAGTGCTCATTACATTTTCTTCTTCTCTGTTTTCCTTAATTGTTCATTGCTTATTTCTCTTACACTATTGTTGAATATTGAATTGAGTCTTGTTAGGATTTTGGATCCTAACAAATTGGTATCAGAGCAGTTGAGGTGCTGGGATGGTGGTAACCCGGATGGATTCTAGAGTTGATAATATTGAAAAGGAGATGCTTAAGTTGACGGAGGATCTGGGAGCGGTGGATGAAAAAATGAACACGGTGGAGAGGAAGGTCGATAAAATGGCAGGGGATATTGCATCTCTGTTTGAATGTATGAGACAGATTCAAGAGTCCTTGGGACCTAGAGGTCGCGAGAAGTCATCACGAGAAGAAACAGAGGATATAACGGACTTGAGAAGCCAGACTGAACTACCTGTCGAGGATGAGCAGATGAGGAAGGAGAAGTCTCATAGAAGGTTGGAGATCCCTGTGTTCTACGGTGAAGACCCTTTTGGGTGGTTATTCAAGGTGGAACGTTATTTTGATTTAAATGGAGTACCGATGGCGGGTAGGCTAGCGTCGGTAGCAGTGTGTATGGAGGGTGAGGCTCTGGGTTGGTTTCTGTGGAGAGAAGGTTGGTCGCCGATGGGTGATTGGCAAACTTTTAAGACAGCAGTAGTTCGACGTTTTGGTAGTGCTCAAGCAGGAAATCCATTAGCAGCCCTCATGAAGTTACAGCAGTCTAGTACTGTGGCAGAGTACAACCGCGAATTCGAGATGGTGTCATCGATGTTGAGAGGAATGCCAGCGGAGGTGATGACGACCGCATACATAAATGGGTTGAAGGAAGAAATAAAAACCGAGTTGCAGTTGATCCAGACAGATTCGTTGGCGCAGCTAATGGAGGCGGCTCAATTGACTGAAGGGAGAAACTGGGCTCCGTGGAACCAGGCTACCCAACCCATCAAGAGTGCTAAAACCCAAGTGGGGTTAATCGGGTTCGGTAGTGGGGAAACGGGTAGTAAAACTTACCCAACCCACGGAAAGAATCTAGCGACTTCTTTTCTCCCAAATTCAACATTAGGAAGCCCTAATCGGCTATTGGAGGGAAATCGATCTATGCCGATCTCAACAACACCCAGTCCAAGATTAAACACTTACTCTAACAGAACATTTGAGGGCCGACGACCTAATCGGAGAGACTCTCCGTATCCATTCAAGAGGTTGACGGCGGAAGAGATTCAACGGAAGAAAGAGCAAGGGATTTGCTATCGATGCGATGCCAAGTTCGTACCAGGGCATAGATGTGGCGAAAAACAATTCCACATCTTGCTGAAGGATGACGAACTACCGGAAGATTTGCAGGAGGAGGAAGCTGAATTAGTTAATCAGGTACTAACCCTTAAACCTGTTATTGACATGGACGAGTCACACACGTTGGAGGAGCTGGAGCTGTCGGCGAGTTCTGTGTTGGGGATAACAGGGCCTCAAACTTTTAAGGTGAAAGGGAAAATTGCAAAGAGGGAGTTGACAGTGCTGATTGATAGTGGGGCTTCCCATAATTTTATAAGGGGAGGTTTGGTGGAAGAGTTGGGGTTGGCGGTGAGCCACACTAAACCGTATAAAGTGAGACTTGGGAACGATTGCAAAATCCAAAGCGTAGGAGTTTGTGAATCGGTGGAAGTGGTTATTCAAGGTACCTCTATTAGGCAAAATTTTTTCCCTTTTGATATGAGAAGTGTTGACATAATTTTGGGGGTTGAGTGGCTAGAAACTCTGGGGGACATACTCATTAATCTTAAGAAGCAGGTTATGAAATTCAGTAGTAATGGAGAGAAGATCAAATTCTATGGAGATCACTGCCAGCATCCTGCGATGGTGTCTGTAAAAACCATTTGTAAGCTTCTGCAGCAAGGAGGCATGGGTTACATGGTTGAGGAGAAAAATGATGTGGAGACCCTAACTGAATTATATGAGTTGGAAGTTGTTCACAACCAAGAAGTGGAAGTGACGGGGGTTATGGAAGGTATTGCTGCAGTATTAAAGGAGTTTACTCAGGTATTTCAACCCATTTCAGGGCTACCTCCTCAGCGGGATATAGATCATGCTATTACTCTGGAACCAGGGTCTAAACCTCCAAATTCCAGACCTTATAGATACCCTTTTTACCAGAAGAATGAGATAGAAAAATTTGTGAAAGAGATGTTAGCTTCTGGTGTGATCCGAACAAGCAATAGTCCCTTTTCCAGTCCCGTTCTGTTGGTAAAAAAAAAGGATGGTGGCTGGCGAATGTGCGTGGACTATAGAGCTCTGAACAAGGTAAATATACCTGATAAGTATCCAATACCATGCATAGATAAGATTTTTGATGAGTTAGGTGGATCAGTGGTGTTCTCTAAGATTGATTTGAAGTCCGGCTATCACCAAATCAAGGTCAAGGAGGATGATATACCTAAGACAGCCTTCAGGACACATGAGGGGCATTATGAATTCAGAGTCATGCCCTTTGGGCTGACAAATGCTCCTGCCACCTTCCAGTCCTTAATGCACAGAATCTATAAACCTTATTTAAGGAGGTTTGTACTTCTGTTCTTCGATGATATCCTCATTTATAGCAAAAGTCTGGCTGAGCATGTTAGCCACCTTCGATTGGCATTGCAGGTGCTGGTAGATAACCACTTAGTAGCCAATTTTAAGAAGTGCAAATTTGGACAGCCTAAGCTAGAGTATTTGGGGCACTACATTTCGGCTGAAAGAATTTCAGTAGACCCATCCAAGATAGACAGCATACAGAATTGGCCGGTCCCAAGAGATGTTAAGGCCTTGAGGGGATTTCTGGGGTTGTCGGGGTACTACAGACAATTTGTGAAGAGGTATGGCAGCATTGCAAAACCACTCACCAACCTGTTGTGTAAGGATAAGTTTCAGTGGTCAGCAGAGGCACAGAGCGCTTTTGAAGTTACGAAGAAAGTGTTGACCAGCACCCCAGTATTACTCTTACCAGATTTCACCAAGCCTTTTGTTGTTGAGACAGATGCATCGGGCACAGGTCTTGGGGCCGTGTTAATGCAAGAAGGGAGACCAGTAGCCTATTTAAGTCAAGGGTTATCTCTTCGTAATCAGCTTAAACCAGTTTATGAAAGGGAGCTAATGGCCATAGTGATGGCAGTCCAGAAGTGGAGACATTACTTGCTAGGAAGGCACTTCATTATTCAAACGGACCAAAGAAGTTTGCATTTCTTAACTGATCAGAAACTTTTGGGAGAAGAACAGCAGAAATGGGTTACTAAACTTATGGGATTTCAATTTGATATTCGCTATAAGCCAGGTCTTGAAAATAGAGCGGCAGATGCATTATCCAGAAGAACCGAAGGGGAGTTGAAAGCTATATCCATGGGCTATCATGAGGAGTTGGAACACTTAGAAGACTTGGTACAACAGGATCCGAAACTCAAGAGACTGATTCAGGACCTTTTAGTCCAGCCCGATGGTCATTCACCTTTTAAATTGAGAGGTTCGCGCCTTTTGTATGATAACAGGTTAGTATTACCTGATTATGGTCCTCATATTCATAAACTGATTAGTGAATTCCACACTACTCCTTCTGGGGGCCATTCTGGTTTTTTCCGCACTTATAAGAGGTTGTCTGGGGTTGTTTATTGGAGGGGAATGAAGTCAGATATCAAGCAATTTATTTTGTCTTGTGATGTATGCCAAAAGAACAAGTATCTAGCTTTAAAACCTGCAGGGTTGTTGCAACCCCTACCTATACCTAACTTGGTGTGGGAAGAATTGTCCATGGATTTTATTTCGGGACTACCTAAAGCCATGGGAGTTGATACCATTTTAGTGGTAATAGATAGGCTTTCTAAGTACAGTCACTTTTTGGCCTTGAAGCATCCATTCACATCTAAACATGTAGCTGCTATATTCATTCGAGAGGTGGTTAGATTACATGGCTTTCCTAAAGTCATTATATCCGATAGGGACAGGGTGTTTATGAGTGGGTTTTGGCAGGAATTGTTTCGACAATCGGGAACGACCCTTAGCATGACTTCAGCCTATCATCCGCAATCGGATGGGCAAACTGAAGTCATTAACAGATGTTTAGAAACTTACCTACGTTGTTTTGCTGGAGAACGACCTAGGGAGTGGCCTAAATGGTTAAGTTGGGCAGAATTTTGGTTTAATTCTACCTATAGCAGTGCTATTGGAATGTCACCCTTTAAAGCGTTGTATGGGAGGGATCCTCCCACCCTCTTTAAGTATACAGATGGTGGATCATTGGTGGAGGAGGTTAATCAGCAACTAATTGACAGGAATCAGATTTTGAATGAACTTAAATCCAACCTTGAAAAGGCACAACAGCACATGAAGATTTATGCTGACCAGAAGAGAAGACCACTTACATTGGATGTTGGCGATTTAGTTTATATCAGATTACAGCCCTACAGATTCAAATCCCTCACTTCCAGACTTAATGAGAAGTTGGGACCAAGATATTATGGTCCTTATCCAGTCACAGCCAAAATTGGAGAAGTTGCCTATCAAGTTCAACTACCACCAGCAGCAAGGATTCATAACGTCTTCCATATTTCACAACTCAAAAAATCAGTGGTGCCTATTCCTAATTCTCAGCCTCTGCCTATATGCTTGGATGAGGACATGAACCTACTGGTGGAACCGGAGTCATTAATGCAGGTGCGCAGAAGAATAAATGGGGATTTGGAAGTGTTAATCAAGTGGAAGGAGCTTCCCCACTGTGAGAACACTTGGGAACCTTTTGACTTTATTGCCAACCAATTCCCTTCTTTCCACCTTGGGGACAAGGTGGCTGCTTTTGGGGGGTATTATTGAGACTCGTTATAATCAGCATTATAGTAGGAAGAGGGGGTATGGGCAGAGGGGTAATTTGGAGAGTATGTAGGGAAGAGTTGTTGCTGAGTTGGACAAATTAGTTAGACAAGGGAATAAAAGAGAGTGTGTGGGGGAGGGATGATCATGATTGCTATGAGTTTGTTATGAAATTTGTACTGGGAGGATAGCTAGCCCTCGAAGCCTAGCATATGAATATACTGCAGTGCTCATTACATTTTCTTCTTCTCTGTTTTCCTTAATTGTTCATTGCTTATTTCTCTTACACTATTGTTGAATATTGAATTGAGTCTTGTTAGGATTTTGGATCCTAACATATTCCAATTCTGGAAAGAAATACTTGTCCTGGAATTGTGATAAATAAAGGGTAAAAGAAGAACGATATTATTATAGGTTAAGAAAATACTTGATTGAATTATTTTGCATCATAATGGAGAAAGAAGTAGCTGATCAGGATGCATATGAACTAGGCTTCCTTCAATAACTTAAAATATTGACTGGATGAAATCAGTAGTTAGGCCCATTTATTCTATCGATAACAGGGTAAGAAAGAAGGATATTACCATAGGTTAAGAAACTACTTGATTGAATTATTTTGCATCATATTGGAGAAAGATGTAGCTGATCAGGATGTACATGAATTAGGATTCCGTCAATATTTAAAAATAATAGTGACTGGACAACAGTAGTAGTTAGGCCCATTTATTCTATCAATAACATTGTTCGTGGAGAAGGATTCTATTGTGTTAAATTAAACTCTTAACAAGCTATGATGACATCAAATTACAAGTCATCTCACTATGCAGTAAGTTTTTGCCAACCTTCCCAATCTAAATTTTGACGAGCTTTTGACTCCAGAATATGAGATCTACCACGGGCATCTTAAATTATACCAAAATTTTTTTTCCATAATTTGCATTATTGGATCTCACCTCCATATTCTTATGAATCTAGACAAATTCAGCTGATTCCTTATTTCAGCTATACTAGGTCTTTTCATGTGAAAGTGAAAACTTAAATGCAAGACCAACACAGCTTGAAATCTAATTCAACTTGATCTCATAATAATACCTCCGTTATTATTGATGTCAATCCCCTGTTCTACAAACTAATATGAACATGTTCCATCTTCAATTCTTTGAATTTTAAATTGCACAGTATTGCTCACCCAAAAGTTTATCAGGCAAAGTAAAGGGACAGACTTTGATATGTAAAGTTAGGATACTCCTCCAAAACTCCAATTGATTCTTGTTTTGCATATGATGGAAAAAGAATATGCAAGAATGACAACAAAAATTGGATGAACATATGAATAAATCTAATAGTATGTAAAAGATGAAGGCCAATTAACAAGACTAATTCAACAAATAAGTTTGCGAAAAATGCATTATTAGAGTAGAAAGGTTCACATGTTATCCAGCAGTGACTACCCAACTAATAGTGCATACTTGTCAATAAATATAATTTTTAAAAGTGATGTTGGAAGAGAAGGATTAGTGAACTTGCCTTGAAATTGTCCTCTTCTACCTAAAGCTCTAAAATCATTAACCAATGAAACAAGCTTTGCAACTTCTGCCTCATTGAGCAAATTTTCATACAATTTCAGTCCATCAACCACATTAACCTACAGAAAAAATCATTAAAACATTTTTAAAGTACAAGAAACAAAGAGATTATTAACCAAGGGTTGCTCAATGATTAGATTTGATCTTTAAAATAAAAAACAAAATCAAAGAACATGCATCTTACTGTCTTTCCTTCTAATATCTCTTCACCAACAAACGTTCTTGGAATGATCATGAGGTTCAGCTTTTCACTCTGATTATTATTGGAGCTTGAATCACTTTCTGGACAAAGACAGAAGGACTCTCAATAAACTACGAATAATAAAGTCAGTGTTGAAAGAGTTCATTACCAACCAGACATTAAATTGAGAGTTTTACATCAATTAAGTAGCAATGTAAGTTTGAATATAGTTGTTATACGGTGAAGTCATGTTTTAAAATATTTAACTATCAGCACTACAAGAAGTTGAGGACCCAAAACTAAAGAAAGTTTGCATTATAGGAGCAGCTCAATAGCATGCTGCTTAGACCCTCCCACCAAACCAAACCAGTCACATCCTTCAATAGAATCCATCCATAAACACTAAAAACCTGCCAACCAGGAAAAGAAACAGATATAGACGCAGACACCTTTTTCCCTAGATTCATTGTCCACAACAGCAAATCCTGAATTCCAAATCAAGGTATCTTCTGAACCTTCTGAAGTCTTCAAGTTGCCATCTTTAATTGGTTTTGCAGCATTGTCTGCTTCTGAAATTTAAAGTTTAAAAGAAAAGAAACAATAAGTTAAGTGATTGGAAGTCATCCAAGTATGTCGTTCATAAGGCAGAATGATCTAGTCTAAGCACTGGATCAAACGAGGAAAACAACCAATATTGAGCTCCATCATTAATTTCTCATTATAAAGCAGAAACAGGTGTATAAAAACAGAAACAGGTTGCCATTGCATCTTTACAAGACAATAACAAAGTACATCATTGTTAAACATATCAAAGCTCCAACATCCAACAGTTTTGATCTAGAATGAAAATTAATTTAGGGTTATATACAGACCAGTCACATCTTTTTTGTAGTATTTTCACTAAAATAGGTTTTCTATTTCTTTTAATAGTCAGAATTCCTTTTTCATTTTAAAACAGGTTTGTTTGGAACTGTTTTGTTAGCGTTAAAAGCAAAAATTTGACTCCTTATCTCATTAGGATCAAGTGGGTTCAGTTTATGAAGAGGAGAAGGAGTATGTTCTTTCATAATTATGATTTTTCAGTGTAGACGTGTTGATACTTTCTCTCTAAGAATATTTCTTAAACACAGAAGTGATTTCCATGAATCTTTAGGTGGGTATTAATAATTTTGCTTGTCCAAACTCTAAGAGGGATTCCTAGTCTTGTTCAGCAAATTCGAGCAAACACAAAAAATATTTAAAGTCCAGCAGCCAAAGTCATAGATTATATGTTTTCATCAAATCCTTGGCATATGCTCCTACAACAAGTTATTTACTTACTGCCGCTATAAAGAAACTTACCAAATACAATTTATATAGAAAATATAAGTGCAATATAACTTGTATAAAGATCAAAAACACATTCATGAATATCATATGCCACATACAGGGGTATCATAGAACACCAGCAGTTGTAAAAGACAGGGCAAGTTGACAAATTTTGACTTAATACACAAAAAAATCAACAACTAAGTCTCACTTTGAAATGTGCTTCAAAGAAATAACAGAACTTTTTGAACTATAGAGTAAGTGCTAGGACTTAAAGTTCCTTGTCACCAAATGAAAGATACATGCTTTCCCGTAACACTCAGCCAATCTGGGACCAGAATGTCCCATCATCAAACAAAACAATTTGTTCATATACTGTGAAGCTTAAACAGTGTTTCCAGAAAGAAAAAAGAAAGCAGTGTAGGAATAAAAGCGACAAGAAGTTGTACTCCCAAATCAAGGAAAACAAAAGAATGAAAACAAATGTGAATGGACTGACAAAGAAGAGCAACTAATGAGTCGAACCTTCAACATCTATCTAATCCACATGAGGACATCAATTCTTCCAACTTCAGATTCGCAATATGAAGTTGCAGGTTCAGGTCCTACTAATTTAATGGGGTTAGAGAGAATAGAGAGCAAGATGCAGGGTGGAAAGCAACACTGTAATGCAGGTCATGTCTAAGTTGGCAATGAAATCTATATTCAAATAATATTTTAGAAAGTCATTTGTCAGATGTCCAGTTGAGATGATGAATCCTTTACCTAATATTAAAACAGGTCATAGATAAAATGTCTAAGTTCGAAAATGGAGGTCAACATACAATAGCATAAAAAGGTAAGCTATGAATCCACAGGATCTAAATGAATCTAACAAAGTTTTAAAAAAATCTTCATTCAATGTTCGTACCAAGATGAGAAAGATTTATGCATGGCATGATCATCCAGATTGAAACACCTAAGAATTAAAACTAACCAAATTATTTAAATTTCATGAACCAAATAAATTTCAACTTGACAGTTACTACCAATATAAAAATCAGTAGAACAAAGCAAAATACAATTTTCAAACTTAATTTCTATCCAAAAGAATGTCCCCAAAATGCATTACCTTTCTTATTATCGGAAGGTGCCAAACCCTCATCCTCGACTTTACTATCACCGCCACCAACTAGTTTAATCTCCTCAAGTTTCTCATTTTCCAAATTCCTCGAATAATTCCCATCAAAACTATGATTCTCTACACTGAAATTAACTACTTCTTTGACTATCTCACTACTTTTGTGTCCCTTATTAAAACTCACACCTGATGATCTCCTGAACTCCTTGACCCCAACTTTGGGCTGATCATAATAATACCTATGATATTGTTGTTGATGCTGATGTTGTTGCTGTTGCCTCCTCATTGCAACTTGTTGCAGTGCCATTATGACCTCTGCAACTGAAAAATATTGTTGCATATGAAGCACGGGGTTCCAGTTACACCTTCTCTGTTGTATACAGCCTATAACAAGGTCATACTCCCCTGGCTCACCCACCGCACGCAGGTGATGGCAGAGGGAGTCGATAATGGCATTGGCAGCAGCAAACTCTCCCCTCAGCCACGAGATAAACCCATCACGCTCATCAACTGGAAACCACTGTTGCTGTTGTTGGCGTAGTTGGATCTCATTTGCTGCCCTGCCGCCGCCACTACCACCACCAGTGCCGTCCCCAAGGCCTCCATTTGGGAACTGCATTTTGTCAGATATGGCAACATTTCCTGGTGGCATTGCCATTTTGAGAAAATCCCACAAACGTTTCCAAATTTATCGCATATAAAACATGGAAACGACAACTAATGTAACAGCACACAATCAAGCGCATAGAGCTCCAGAATATGATGTCTTCAACCTGAAAATCCAACAGGGGCAAAAGCGATCGCTTAAAATGAAAAACCCAAATATCAAAATACAAAATTCTGGTATAAATGTGTTACGACTCTTCAAAATAACAAAAGAGTTCCGCAATAATTTCTACAAAACATTGAACCTGTCCATCCTAACGACCTGGGTCTTAGGTCTTAGACCGATCCGTGACGTTCACAAGTAGAAAATTAAAGAAAAACCAAAATGGGATTGGTGGAGTTTGATGGATTCAGAAACAAATGTGCAAATAAAAGTGGGATTTTAGTCAGATCTGGAAACGAATTTTCAAAGAATCAAATCCTATGGGACTGCGGGTGGAGAGTGGGATGCGTAGAGTTGTTAACAGTGACGTAGACAAGACAACAACCAGTACTAAAAAGATCTAGGGTTTGGAGGTCAAATGAAGGATGTGTGAAAGCTTTATGTGTGCTGTAGCAGTAAATGGATCAGATGATTGAAGTTGAAACGGAAATGGATTATGCTTATACACCGACATTACCAACATACATGTACTGTACGCGGGGGCTAATGAACCGAATATAAATACAATTTTTGTTTCAGCTCGTGTACTCGTACGTGAAACTTACATATACGTTTTTACGTTTTTGGTTACCTTAAGCTGACCGGTTTTTAGGTGTGAGCATTATTCGGGCCGGTTCGGATATTATCCGAATTATTTTCGGTTTGAGACGGGTAACTCTGAAAAAAATTCGGGTTACTCGATTAACCGAATTAGGTTTTGCCCTCTACTATATAAGCTCCTCAATTATTATTAGTTTAAATTGAATTAAAAATTAGGTTTTTCCCTAACTTCTTCTGTTCTTCTCGCTCGGTTCTGCGTAGTTCGTCTTTGTCCCAGCTGCGCCCCTCCTCCGTTGGTGCGTGCGTGTGCTCCGCAAGGGTCCATGGTTCCTGCGTCGGTGCGTCTCCCTTGATGGGTCATCCTCCTCCAGCTGGTGCGTCTCTGGTGCGTGCTTCCGCGTGGTTTGTCTGATGGTTCGTTCCCCTTGGAGCGTCATTTTGGTGGTGCCTTCTGCAGTTCTGCGTGCCTCCCCGTAGCTGGCTTCTACAGTTCTACGTTTTGTTCTTTTCCTCCCTGCATTTTGGGCTGCTCCCTGGTGGCTGGTGCGTCACTACATGTTGCGTTTTTCTCCTGCTGGATTGTCGTTTCACCTATCTCAAGCTGCGGACAGTGGAAGCAGATCAGACAGTTGATACGATCAAAAGCTTTGCTACCTTTCTTTGACAATGCATATTTATCAGGTACAGCGTACAGGAACATTGTTGGAAAAATGGAGGCTAAAGTCATTTGAGATCATAACCATATCTGCATTTGTTGTTGTGTATGAGCTGTTAAGTCTTCATAAGCCTCCCTAGTTCTTGAAGTGTATAAATAGAACATGTTTGGATTTCGATCTTGAATGTTGGGTTTGTTTTTTCCTGTTTTTAGATGAAAGAAGGAGGGTCAAATAATCCTATGATTCCAATCAACGTCGAGTCTCCGAATGAAGAGGCTAGAGAGGCCTCTGGAAAAGAGATGCCTCCACAAGCACCAAAGCGAAAGGCTATGGCAAAAAGATCCGAGGTATGGCATCATTTTACTGCATTTGTGGCTGAAGATAGGAGTAGAAAAGGTATATGCAATTATTGTGGTAAAGAGTATGCTGCCGATTCAAAAAGTATAGGTACTCGTCCGCTTAATTATCACATGAATTATTGCACAATAAGCCCCTGCTTAGATCTCAATCAACGTGAAGTTAATGTAGTTAAGGGTGAGGGGGGTAGTCAAAATATTATGACAGCTTGAAAGTTTGACCAAAATGTAGCTAGGGAGGCCTTGACGTATATGGTTGTAGTAGACGAACTCCCTTTCAAATTTGTAGAGAACCAAGGCTTTAGACATTTTATGTCTAAAGTTCAACCAAAGTTCGTTTTTCCATCCC